>OY856411.1:593187990-593787990 GCA_963693085.1 Alisma plantago-aquatica
TATGAGTTTTGTTTAAAACAAAATGGGAACTTAAGGGGCGGTTATCCCCCGTCATTTTGTGGAAGTTCCCTCATCCTAGAGCCAGAGGAGAGCAGAGGAAGGTGAATTTGAGGAGAACAAGGGTGGTTTCTTGAGAAAAGATCCCATTTCTTCTTCTTTTCTTCTCCATTGTCTTCTCCAAGGTGCAACCAAGCTTCCCCAACTTGTGCAGCTTCTTGGGAGAGGAGCCAGTTTGTTTTGGAGCAGCTAAAGGAGGAGAATTTCATGCCCAATCCGGAATTCCTCCTTCTTGTGGTTACATCTTTGAGTCTCTTTGTTTTTCCTCCTCTAAATCATGTTAAAACCTGAATTTTTGTAGCAAATCTACAAAGCATGATTATGGACAAGTAATTCTCTTTTCTTGGCATGGGAGAGTAGCACCCATGTCATAGCATGTAATGAACAAGTTAATTTCGTACTAAATACTATGTTGCTTGTTTTTCTACCATGATAGTATCGGTTTTATTATCTCTTGCATGTATTGCTGGCCACTTTATATGCATGTGTTCTACTTTCTTGCTTGATCTGAGAAGATAAGTAGGAATGTATGGAGGTGCTCTTCTTGGCAAAAAATTTCTACCATGAGTGTGGAGATAAATGAGCTGAGGAACAGGTTGTGATCAAAAATGAAATTTATGCATGAGAATGTGTTTTTGAGTTGAGATCGTTGCACTTACACCGGGAGGTGAAGTGCAACACAACCTTTCCTTTAAAACAAGTTCTTATGTATGTTTAGATTTTCGTGTTCCTGATATGTTCTATGATATGTGAGTGAAATTCTAATGTCCAAGATCAATCAATTTCTGAATCTAAACTCTTTTAGTAATCTTTTCATTGTTAATTTAAATATAAATTTCTGCAATTAGATAAACATTGTCATCCTTTTAAATTGATCTAGATTGTTGAACTTTAGTGTTGTTGTGCTCAATTAATTACTTAAGCTCCTTTTGTTCGACCTCGACTACACTACCTTCGTATACTTGCAGAGATTGGTTAAGTTGGGTAAACTTTCCTTTTTAGGATTGAAACTCGTTAGCCTATATAGTCAACAAGTTTTTGGCGCTATTGTCAGGGAGCTACGATAAATTAATTGGAGTAATAAATGCTATTTAGTATTCGAGACTAGATCACCATTTCCATTTTCAAAATTTCTTGTACCTGTTAGTTGTATTCTTAATTCCTCTTGCTAATTTTTTAGGTTGTATGCGTCTCTCACAAAGGGGTCTTCAAACATATGTGTTGTTAGACCTTGAAATCGAGCGTACTCTTTCAAGATTAAGAAGAGCAAGGAGAGTAGAATCACCATTGCTAGGAGGTACTTCACCATCATCACCATCACTATCTTCTTCACGCTTTGAAGATGTTACACCAAGTGATCCAATTATGGAGGACGGCCGTCCTTTGAAGGATTTTGCAATGCCAGCCGCCACAAACATTTGTGGGGCCACTGACCTTCCTGGAGTAGAAGTGAAGAATTTCTCTGTTGCTCCTTCTATGATGCAAATGATACATCAGAATCGTTTTGGAGGTACATCCAATGAAGATCCAAGTCTTCATGTTGCTGAGTTCTTGGAATATCTGAATATGAATCAACGGAGTATCTGCTGAAGGAGTAAGACTTATGTTATTCCCTTTCACCCTAAGAGATAGAGCAAAGGCGTGGCTTTTGTCTCTTCCAAAGAATTCGATCAAAAGCTAGGACCAACTCTTAAATGCTTTCCTTGCAAAGCATTTCCCGCCTAGC
This sequence comes from Alisma plantago-aquatica, assembly GCA_963693085.1. NCBI lineage: Eukaryota > Viridiplantae > Streptophyta > Magnoliopsida > Alismatales > Alismataceae > Alisma > Alisma plantago-aquatica. The sequence goes on from OY856411.1 coordinate 593,189,774, forward strand.
ACGACAGCCCAATTAAGAAATCAGCTCACCAATTTCTCTCACAATGAAGGAGAAACTCTATATGACACATGGGAATGGTTTAAAAATCTTCAACGCCTCTGCCCGCACCATGGTTTGAAAAATTGGCTGCTAATTCAAACTTTCTGTAATGGACTGTTCTATAATGACATTGGATGCTACAACTAATGGTGCATTGATGACTAAGTCTTATAGGGAGGCTTATGACATTATTGTAGATGTATCGCTCGATCACTGCCAATGGGGAGGAGACAGGGGAGAAAAATTAGCCTCCACTGCTAGTCCTTCCACTAGGAAGCAAGGAGGGAAACATACTATTAATGTTGTTGATCTTATTGCTGCCAAACTTGATGTTCTTACATAGAAGTTCGAGAATATGACTACTATGCAAATTCAATCATCTGAAGTTATATGTGAAGCTTGTGGCAATGCAGGGCATACTTCTTCTTCATGCTTTGCTCCTAATACAATTGAAGGGAGTTTTGAACATGTCAATGTCGTTGGAATGCAAGGGAACAAGCAATACAATCCCTATTCCAACACATATAATTTGGGATGGAGAGATCATCCTAATTTCTCCTACCAGAACACAATCAATGCTCAGAACTTCCAATAAGGACAGCAGTAGCCGTAGCAACAACAACATTTCAACCGACAAGGGAATCCGTCGGGCTTTAATAATATGGGTTACCAACAACCACAACAACCTTAAAGTTATTCTCTAGAGGCCATGATGGGAAAATGTATGTCAACTCAAATCTAGCAGAATGAAGAACTCAGGGGAAATGACAAATTGTTGAAAGATGTTATTGCTCAACTTTCCACAAAGGTGGATGGTATTTCCACTCACACCAAGATGTTGGAGAACCAAATATCACAACAAGCTCTATCACAACAAAGGAATCTGCAATTTGGTTCTCTTCCAAGCCAATCGGAAGTGAACCCAAGGCAACAAGCTAATGCAATTATTTTAAGAATTGGAGCTGAAATTGAGAGACCCTCTCCACCCAAAGAGAAGAACATAGAGGTAGCCGATGAAGAGGAGTCTAACACTCCAAATTGCAACAAGGAGAAATGTATGGTCGAAACACCACCTTCTTTCAAGGCCACTGCACCTTTTCCTTAAAGGCTTGCCAACAAGAAGGAGGCCTTGGTGCTAGTATTAGTCTCATTCCATCTATCTTATGGAAAGAAATGGATCTTGGGGATTTGAAGCCACAAAGATGGCTATTGAGTTAGCTAATCATTCTATTAAATACCCAAAAGGTATATTATAGGATGTACTAGTGCAGATCGAAAAGTTCTATATACCATGTGATTTTGTCATTCTTGATATGGTGGAGATCCCTTCCAACCCTGTTCTTTTTGGAAGACCATTCTTGAGGACTGTCGGATGTCTTGTCGATGTTTGGGAAGGAAATCTCACTCTACGTGTTGGTGAGGAAGCAATGGAATTTTCTATTTATGATGCCATGAAAGCACCTACGCGTGTTGAAGAAATCCGTTTGTTAGATACTATAGATCCAATTGAGGAGGATAATGATGATATTGCTGATTTAATGATTAATCCTTATGATGATGATGTGGTTGAAATCAACAAATCTAGAATTTCTGGATTACTTCCTATTTCTAAATTACAATATATTAATGAAGATGCTCCATTTGTTGATGACAAGGTTGATGAAGATACAACAGGGAAAAGGTAGAACTAAAATCCCTTTCACCCGGGCTGAGGTATGCATTTCTTGACCCAAATTCTACATCCCCTGTTATAATAAATGATGAATTAGCCAATAAATTACTTGCCGAACTGTGTTTTTATAAATACGTCATTGGTTATTCCATAGATGATTTAAAAGGCATTCATCCTTCAATTTGCATGCATAGAATAAATATGGAAGATGATGCTAAACCAACAGTTGAACCACCTAGGCACCTAAATCAAAATATGCTTGAAGTGGTAAAGAAAGAAATTTTCAAATTAATTGATGTTGGAATCATTTATCCCATTAGTGACAGTCCATGGGTTAGTGCCATTCACGTGGTTCCTAAGAAGGGGGGTGCAACTGTTATTAAGGGAGACAATGATGAGTTAATTCAAACATGCATGGTCACTGGCTGGTGTATGTGTATTGACTACCGGCGCTTGAATAAGGAAACCCACAAAGATCACTTTCCATTGCCTTTCATTGATTGGATGTTTTAACGCCTCGCTAAGCCTTCTTACTTTTGTAACTTGGACGGGTATTCCAGATTTTTTCAAATTCCTATTTATCTACCCGACCAAGAGAAAACCACATTCACTTGTACTTATGGAACATATTCCTATCTCCGTATGTCTTTCGATCTTTGCAACGCTCCCGCGACATTCCAGCGGTGTATGATGGTCATATTCTCTGATTTTATTGAAAATATAATGGAGATTTTCATGGATAACTTTAGTGTATACGGTGATTCCTTCGATCAATGTTTATTGAACCTGTCTTTAGTCTTAGCCCACTGTAAAAAGGTTAACCTAGTGCTAAACTGGGAGAAGTGCCATTTCATGGTACAATCCGGTGTAGTACTAGGACATGTTGTATCTAACAAGGGTATTGAAGTGGATTGGGCAAAGGTTGAATCCATTGAGAAGATATCTACTCCATCTTCAGTTAAAGACATCCGCAGCTTTCTTAGCAATGTAGGTTTTTATAGAAGATTCATTAAATATTTCTCTAAGATTGTAAAGTTGTTGTGTTCCCTACTTGCAAAAGACATTGAGTTTGTATTTGATGATGATTGTCATGCAGCCTTTTCTAAGCTCAAAGAGGCCCTCATTTCAGCCCCAATTATTCAACCTCCAGATTGGAATTCTCCTTTTGAGCTAATGTGTGATGCAAGTGATTATGCAGTGGGAGTTGTTCTAGGATAGCGGAAGGACAAGAAACTTCATGCCATTTATTATGCAAGCAAAACCCTTGATGAAGCGCAGATCAAATATACGGCCATGGAGAAGGAAATGCTAGCCATTGTATATGCTTTTGGCAAGTTTTAACAATATTTAGTGGGATCCAAGGTGACTGTATATACTGATCATGCTTCCATAAAGTATCTGCTGAACAAAAATATGCCAAACCACGTCTTATTTGATGTATTTTGCTTCTACAAGAATTTGATCTTGATATTGGGGATAATAAAGGTACAGAAAACAATGTTGTTGATCATCTTTCTAGATTAACCACGGAGGTTGGAGATCTGTTGCCCATTGAATATCATATGCCCATTGAAAAACTCTATGTATTGTCATCTATTCAAGCACCATGGTTTGTGGATATTGCTAACTTTCTTGCTACCAGACAACTCCCACCTAATTTGGCGTATCAACAAAAGAAGAAATTCTTTCATGATGTAAAATTCTATTATTGGGATGATCCATTGTTATTCAAGCATGGAAGTAATGGGCTAATCTGTCAGTGTGTTGTTGAAGAAGAAATCCCAAACATTATTGTTGAATGACATGCCTCCCTTTATGGAGGACACTTCAGAGGAGAAAAGACTGTTGCTAAGATACTACAAGATGGTTTCTATTGGCTCACATTATTCAAATATGTGAATTTATTTGTAAAATCATGTGACAAATGTCAAAGAACAGGAGGTATATCCCGCTGTGACAACATGCCCCTCAACTCTATCTTAGAGGTTGAGGTGTTTGATGTATGGGGAGTGGATTACATGGGACCATTCCCATCCTCATGTGGGTATCAATACATTCTTGATGCGTGTGAATATGTTTCCAAATGGGTTGAGGCCATTCCAACCCAAGCGATGGATGCCAAATCAGTAATAAAGCTTTTTCAAAATATTATCTTTCCTCAATTTGGAGTTCCTCATGTTGTTTCAGATGGAGGCACACATTTTGCTGAAAAACAATTCAACAACCTTCTCTCTAAATATGGTGTAACTCATAAGATCTCTACGCCATATCATCCTCAAACTTCTGGGCAGGTAGAGGTCTCAAACTGGTAGCTAAAAAAACATCCTTGAAAAGACTATTTCCAGTTCAAGAAAAGATTGGGCTTTAAAGATTGATGATGTGTTATGGGCGTACCACACAACCTATAAGACTATCATAGGGACTACTCTGTTCAAGATGATCTATGGCAAATCTTGTCACCTTCCGCTAGAATTGGAGCACTATGCCTTGTGGGCCATTAAATTCTTGAATTTTGATATAAAGAAGGCAGGGGAAACACCTTGTGTAGCTGCAGGAACTAGAGGAACTATGCCTTAATGCTTATGAGAATGCAAGGTTGTATAAAGAAAGGACAAAAGCTTGGCATGACAAAAGAATTTTTAGGAAGGACTTCAAAGAAGGAGATAAATTCTTGCTTTTCAACTCTAGATTAAAGCTATTTCTGGGGAAGCTAAAATCAAAGTGGTCTGGCCCATTTCTTGTGCTAAAGATTTTCCCATATGGAGTTGTGGAACTTCAAGGCAAGGACGGCAGTTTCAAAGTGAATGGACAGCGTTGCAAGCTTTATTCTTGTGGAGATGAAGTGTGCAAGGGAGTCTCTTTCTCCCTTCAAGATGTTTGAAGGAATTAAAGAGTCTTACTCAAGACTCTAAATGGAGGACCTTGTGGGAGTTGACCCCCACATTAGGATAGATTTCTTTTAAAGTTCTTCGAGTCAAAAGCACTCTTTAATTTCATTAATAAGCATGTCATGGATGAATGTAATAATTTAGACTTGATTGCTGCAATATCTATCTTTATTTCATGCTTAATGACTGCCATTTTTCTATAAAAATTCCAAAATGCACAGTGTGTCTTTATTTGACATGGTGTGCACCTCAATAGAAACATATTGTACTCAGAAAACATCTCCAGGTACACGGCTTGCATTTACTCGATGCACGGCGTGCACCTGGAGAACTGTGGATCAAAAAAAAATCTGGAATCTTGCATGCCACACATATTTTTCTACACGCCATGCACCTATGAGCTGCTGTGGATATTTGTTTCTGGAATCTAACACGACGTGCATCTACTCGATGCATGCCATGCATCTATCTCTCAGGTGATTAATAAAAGTTCTATAAACTTGCACGTCGTGTACAAGGAAATGCACGCCGTGCATCTGGGCAAAAAGTTAGGCCTACAATTTGAACTCAAAGAAGAACATGGTGTGCATACCTAATACATGTTGTGCAGCTGGTCGTAAAGGCAGTTTGAAAAGAAGAAACTAAAGAGGAACACGTCGTGCATGTTAAGTGAATGCCATGTCTTTTTTCATAAAAGATTGGTAAAAAGGGGAAGTGCACGACCTAACTTGTCACTCCAATAGTCATGCAAAAGCAAAAGAAAGAAATGAAAACCCTAGCCATCGTGCATTTCATCCATGAGCACCCCTCTTCTTCTCCATTCCAGCCGTGCACATCTTCATGCCATCTCCTCCTCCTACAAGCTGTGCACCCTGCCACCACCGGTGCCGCCTCCTCCTCAGCCATGCGCCACCAAGCAACCAGCGTCACCTCCCGCCGTCCACACCAGTCGTGCAATCAGCTACCATCGTGCCCTTATGACACCATCAAGCATCTTTTCTCCACACCGCACAACGAGCTCGACGCCGCCCTAAGAAGCCGCCATCAAGCTCACCTAAGCAGCCACCTAGTGTCTCCGAAAAATGCTTGCAAGCACGGCAGCGCTCGAATTGACACCACTAACCGGCCGCCTAGCATCCGTCATCAACACCACTTGAATCGCGCACCAACAATACACTTTTCCCACCTTCTTCTCCACTCACGGCACAGATCCCATACTGTAAGAAATTTGCAGGTGCACACCATGCATCCATTCTACATGGCGTGCATTCAACCTTTAGGGTAGAAATAACTATTTCAAACTGCACGCTGTGTACTACCACAGCAACAATGGCACCAATCACAAGAGGTTCAGGCAGACGCCATGGTGGAGCTTCATCTTCCGCGGCACCTACTGAAGATGCTCCTGCTACTACTGCTGCATTTGTACCCTCTATACAGTTCAAAGTGACACCAGAGGAGGATGTTGACTACCAAGTCCTCATCACTAGATGGGTATTACCCTCTCGCTACGTTTCTGAAGAAGCTCTAGACAAGTTGGGATTCAAGAATGAGGTAATGGGGTATCTTCAGTTCTTAGGGCTACATCTGTTATACACTAGAGCCACAAAAACCTACCCCTGCCTTGTTTATGAGTTTTTGACCACCTTTAAGGTGGAGGACGACCCACAAAACCACCATGACACATATCCGAAGATCAACTTTCATCTACTTAATAAACATTTTTCTATGGATCTTCATCGGTTTTGTGTCTTGCTTAGAAGAAACTATGGAGATTATATTGACTATCCGTCCACCTTCCATAGTGATTCTTTTTAGTCTGAGATTACTAGTGAGCCTATGCACAAAGCTAGGAATGCACGAGTTTTTTTGCTTCGTAACCCAATTTTTAGAATTGTGCATCGCCTTCTTAGCACAGGTCCTTTTGCAAAGAATCAAACCCAAGGGGTCGTAGGAAAAATAGATCTTTTCTTCTTGTGGTGTGTCATTAACAATGAGCAGATCAGTTATGGGTACTACATTGTCAACAAGCTTCTGGAAGCAAAGAAGAAGTAGAGAGAGGCAGGGGATATCATGTGTGGTGGGATGATCACTATACTGGCAATGCAGTTAGGGCTTGATGTGGGTGCTTTAGAACCTGCACCGGGTAAAAACCTTGTGGATATCAATTATCTTATTTCTTGTGGCCTTATATCTAGACATGGTGACAATGCCAGCAAGTTCAAAAATTTTCTTGCCAAGACACAATTCATTGTCATCCCCGATGCAACCCGCAATTACCTCAGCAACAAAGCCAATTGGAAAGTTCCTTTATAGCTCGAGGATCAAGTGAAGGCATCCACCCTTGGCGCCAGCAGTTCTTCAGCAGCCGCAGCTTCTGCCTCAGCTACAGCACCACTTCCTCCCTCCACTACTACCCAGACTGATTATGCTTGGCAGATGTCTGATATCTGGTACCTTTATGGATATGTACAGCAACGGTTCGACCACATCGATGGTCGGTTAGACCAGATGAGCACGCAGTACACTACTATGTATGACATGGTCAACGGAATAGACTCTTGGCATCTCTCTTATGGCCATTTCTCTGTTCCTCTGCAATATCCACCATACATGCCGTATCAGACGCCGCCGCCACAGTAGCCCCACTATCAAGAGTAGCACCAGTTCCCACAGTAGCAGGATCTGGAAGACCATCCGATGGATGTTCCGGATTTAGTCAGCTAGTTTTTCCCTGATCAAGGGAGTGTTGGCCCTCCTTTTTTATATTTGTTCCATGATAGCTACCCATTTGTGAACTCCTTAGGTTTGATTGATGCAGTGAGGACATTGTTGATTTCAAGCTTAGGGGGGCACAACCGGCCGGTAATTGTAGTTTTTCTTTCATTGAGTCTGTTGTTTCAGTTGTTTTCCATTTTATTCCATGTTCACTTTTCTTGATGGTAAAGTTAATATGATTCGAGGCTATTTTATTAGAAGGAAACCCCCTTGTATGCTTGAATTATTCTTTCCTTTATGTTTCTTGGCTACATGAAAAGAAAAATCAAGAGCATGTATGAATGAAATGACAATTGAAAATCCCTATGTACATGATTTTGCCTTGTGTTTGTTGTTGAAATCTCAAAATCTTTTTACATCCTTGCTTAGTCAATACATGTAACAGTTCCATTTTTTAGTGAATGAATCAACTTTACAACATTTAATAGAATACGGGATACACTTGCCAAACCTTTAGTGCATTTACAATAAATTTTTCAGTGAAAAATTCACAAAACAAAAACTGAAATCATGTTAGCTTAACATTCTTGTTGACTCTCTGGTGTTGAATAATGAATTGTGCTATCCCTTATTCACCCTTACCCAATTAAAGATGGCAAATGACCCACATATCATGCTAGCCTAATGTGAGTCCAATCTAGAAACGATGGTTAGGTGATATGAATATCAAAAGAGGGTTAAAACAACACCCCAACCGGCATTCCACGTGAGCATAAGCCTAAATTAGCATCCGAATGCCGGAAATACAAATTTTTCCATCACCATATCCTTGACAAAAGAGTACAACTAAGTTTGTTAATGTTAGCACTGATTTCATTGTCCTGCATCCATACTAGCTGAAAATTTTGTAATGTACATGCACTGATTGTTTGGCTTGATTATCCAAATTCTATTTAGTGTTGTCTAGTTGATCATTTCGTTTGATTTGGAACCAACCTTGTTGAACTTATTTTCTCTATCTTGGATGTTGAAAAATTGAGATGATAACAATGAACACAAGCACAATGTACATGGTTGGTTGAGCTGATTGCATATCTTATTTTCATTTAATCCATACATGAGCTTGACTATTCTTCTTGAATGTAGCCTTGTTCTTTTTGCTTGAGGACAAGCAATAGTTCAATCTTAGGGGGATTTTTTGTGTGATTTCTACATCATCTTTTCACATGCTATCACACACAAGTCTGGTTCATTCTAATATATTTAGCCTCTTTTCATATTACTTTTTCCATCTTTTTGGTTACTTTACGCATCCCATAACTTGCATTGCATATACAAACGCACAGTTGCATTACTACTGCACACGCCATGTGCAGTACATTCTGGAGCAACTGTCGGAGTTCTTGCATGGTGTGCATTTTGGACGCACGTTGTATCTCTGGCAGTTTCAACATTTTGAAAAATATGAGTTTTGTTTAAAACAGAAGGAGAACTTAAGGGGCGGTTATCCCCGGTCATTTTGTGGAAGTTCCCTCATCCTAGAGCCAGAGGAAGGTGGTTTTGAGGAGAACAAGGGTGGTTTCTTGATAAAGGAGCCCATTTCTTCTTCTTTTCTTCTCCAATGTCTTCTCCAAGGTGCAGCCAAGCTTCCCCAACTTGTGCAGCTTCTCGAGAGAGGAACCAGTTCGTTTTGGAGCAGCTAAAGGAGGAGAATTTCATCCCCAAGCCAGAATTCCTCCTTCTTGTGGTTACATCTTTGAGTCTTTTTGTTTTTCCTCCTCTAAATCATGATAAAACCTAAATTTTCTATAGTAAATCTACAAAGCATGATTATGGACAAGTAATTCCCTTTTATTGGGCATGGGAGAGTATCTCCCATGTCATAGCATGTAAGGAATAAGTTAATTTTGTACCAAATACTATGTCGCTTGTTTTTCTACCATGATAGTACCAGTTTTATTATCTCTTGCATGTATTGATGGCCACTTTATATGCATGTGTTCTGCTTTCTTGCTTGATCTGAGAAGATAAGTAGGAATGTATGGAGGTTCTCTTCTTGGCAAAAAAATTCTACCATGAGAGTGGAGATAAATGAGTTGAGGAATAGGTTGTGATCAAAAACGAAATTTATGCATGAGAATGTGTTTTTGAGTTGAGATCGTTGCACTTACACTGGGAGGTGAAGTGCAACACAACCTTTCCTTTAAAACAAGTGCTTATATATGTTTAGATTTTTGTGTTCCTAAGATGTGATATGATATGTGAATGAAATTCTAATGTACAATATCCATCAATTTTTGAATCTAAACTCTTTTAGTAATCTTTTCATTGTTAGTTTAAATCTAAATTTCTACAATTAGATAAACATTGCCATCCTTTTAAATTGATCTATATTGTTTAACTTTAGTGTTGTTGCGCTCAATTAATTACTTAAGATCTGTGTGTTTGACCTCGACTATAGTACCTTCGTATACTTGTGGAGATTGGTTAAGTTGGGTAAACTTTCCTTTTTAGTATTGAAACTCAGTAGCCTATATAGTCAACAATAATGATGATGAGGGTGATGAGGAGGAGGAGGAGGAGGAGGAGGAGGAGGATGATGAGGATGATGATGAGGATGAGGATGTTGATGATGGGGATGATAAGGATGATGAGGATCATCTAGAATGATGTCCAACTATTCTTCAACAGGGAACTCATCATCATCATCCTCATCCTCATCCTCATCATCATCCTCATTATCCTCTTCATTATCCTCATCATCATCCTCATCATTATCATCATCATCCTCATCATCATCATCATCATCATCATTATGAGGAGGAGGAGGAGCAGGATGATGATGATGATGATGAGGATCATCATCATCATCATCATCCTTATCAATTAATTCAAGTCATTCTTCCATTTTGAGTTTTTTCATTCATTATTAAACTCTAATTCAGTATTAATCAACTACACAATTTTAGAGAAACTAAGTGCTAATCTAATTAATTAAGTTCATTAATGCATCATTAACCCTAATTAATAGTAATCAACTATATGATGGCATTATTAACCCTAAGTTCAAATCTAGTACTGATTAAACCACTCACCGCACTGGTGGATCGAGCAGGCTGTGGTGGCAGCGCCCGCAGGTGGAGGTGGCCAGGCTGGAGGTGAAGGTGGCCAGCGTTGGTGGTGAAGCAGAGGAGGTGCAGGCTGTGGCCAGTGGCAATGACGGGAGTAGATGAAGGCAGTTATATGAAGGCTCCTCACTCCACCTGGAGTACGTGGTGGTGGCGACAGAAGCAAGTGGCAGCGGTCGGCGATTGGACAGCAGCACCAGCTCCGGCGTGAGCAGCTTCAAGCCTATTGTGGCGGTGCGTGAAGGTGGTGAGCAGCTTCAATCTCATTGTGGAAGCACGCAGAGGCAGTGAGTAGAGAAGGGGAGGCGGTGTGGATATTCTGAGGTGGAAGAAAAATCACCAGACCTAGCTAGGCGTGAGAAAATCGGGAACTAAATAATGAAGGGGACGAGCCTGGATCGTGTGAGTGCTATTAAGTTAACTATCGGCATCGGTTTTTCATATAATTCGATGCCTAATCGTAGTTTTCGATTTCCAACTTAACATCAACGTTGATTAGGCAAATTGGGGGGGGGACTTTTTTGCAAGGACAATGCGCGAACACACATCTGTGTCGGTTATTCTTCCAAAACTGACGATAAATAAGGGAATGAATTATGCCTCGCAAAGGATATTTAGTCGTTAGTTCTTTAAAAAAAAATGACAAAAAATGAGGGGATAAAACCTTTCATGAGGCTTGATGCAGAACATGTGTCGTCAGATTTTATACAACCAACGCCAAATTTAAAAAAATTAGGAGGCAAACTTTTTTGCTGAAAAATTGTATTTCGTGGGTGATTTTGGACGTCGGTTTTGTTTATTAAAAATCGACGTAAAAAAAGTGATACATGTGTCTTTTGTAAATCAATCAGTCTTAACATATAGGTGTTAGTTGTCTTTATAAGGTAGCGTCTTAGACTATTGGCATCGGCTTTTGTTCACCAATTGATGACATTAAATGTGATGTTATGCGTCATTTATGTATAGTGAAGTGAATCATATTTTTTCTTTCCTATCACATTAGAGACATCTAGATTCCATTTATTAATGTGAAACTTCACCCTCAACCAAATTAAAACATATGGAATAAGACTTGGCCATTAGTTTTATCCTTTGAATTTATTTATCACATTATTTAATATTGTGGGCTTTCACGTACTTTCTCTCTCCTAATCTACACATGTACATTAAAGATTGTCCAAAATTGTTGAAAATTCACACATAGGCTTGCTTTGGCATGTAGATTTTGAATCTAAGATTAGTTTTCTCTTTTGATTCATTAAATGTTTTATTTCATATTTTGGAGAAAACTCACCTTTTCTTTTCTAAATTAAATATATTTAGTTATTATCATCACAAAATTAAGAAACTTGGCCTCCAAACCAAATCAAACCCAAAGAAAACAAATATGAAGTTATCTTAACCAATTAGTCTTCATAAGTATTATCTCCTTTTCACATTATTACCACTATTTGTCATATTAAATTATCTATTGTTGTATTATTGTGTTTAAAGTTGTATTATTTATTCCTTTTGTTTTCCTTGCTCCATAAGTCTAAGGAATGTTCTAGAACAAAATTATTTTGACATTATATCATTTAAGTGGAAACTTTTCATCATAGACCCCAATTGAAAGCATTAACTGAGTTATTTGTGAACAAACCAATATATTGGCATGAATAGAGATCAAATATACTCCAAACCACTAATAATTCCACAATTTCAACATCAAGGACAAAAAGGATAGAATGGATAGGAAAAGATTAGGAAAAGGGACAAACTAAGAATACACCTAGATTTAGTTCATTACAATGATAGTCTATCGTGCAATCTTATTCATTGATCAAATCCATCCACCTTCTTTTTCTCATGTTCAACTCCTACTTTGAGAAGATATACTGAAGATTCTTGTGATCAGTGAAGATTTGACACTTTTCCCCATACTGATAGTGTTGGGTTTTAGGGGAGACAGAGAAGGTAGTGGAAACAAAACTTTTCTCCCCCACCCATACCGAGGAAACGCGTCAACGTCTATATAATAGGAAAGGATGGTTTGTGGAATCATACCTTGTCCCGAGGCTTGCTCGACGACAATACCTCGCGTAATGTGCGGTCTTCAACTCCGGACTTCGACGGTGTCTGTGCAGCTCCTGGTCACACCGGGACTGACAACTCCTACTCGAACCAGACTGTCGGATGACAGTTGTCCTCCTAAGCAGCAGTGTCCTCCCGCCTCTGTAGTAGTCCACACGGACCACCTGGAACTCCACTCTCCTTGTCCCACAAGGAAGTGGAAGGAGTCGCACCCTCCTGTTGACGTACTAGTCGCCAACACGCTCTCCTGCCTCCTGTTGCAACTGCGGTTGTCCTTCCCTTGCTGCACCTCCCTTTTGCGGGAAGCACTTGCTCAGGCTCTCTCACGGTTACCAAAACCAGAGAGAACGACAACTTGCAGAGCAACTGGTTGCACTGAGCTGTACACTGAGAAGCCCCCAATACCCCTATATATATAGGAGAGTCATGGGACAGGGTTCTCTATCCCGGGCAATGCGGGACTAAAGCAGGAGTAGAAGGGTCCGGGAATTTTCCACAAAAAGCAACCGGTTCGCAACTTGAAATGATCGGTTCACAACTGAACCGATCGGTTCGGCCATTTAGCCGATCGTTTGGGTCACTCCAACCGATCGGTTGGTGCCCTGAACCGATCGGTTCATGGTCCTAATCCGGCTCAAAAAGACTTTCCTTGTTTCTTTCCCAATTGGTATCGAATACCAATATTATTCCCAATCGAATTGGGCAATTTGAAACGAAAGGAAAATCCTTGCCGACATGACTTTCCCAACTGGTCCGTTGCACCAGTTGAGCCGATCGGTTCAACCCTTGAACCGGTCGTTTCAACCTGGGCATGAGCCGATCGTCCTGGACACTCCAGCCGACCAGTTCAGCAACCTCAGCCGACCGGTTCATCACATGAGCCGATCGGTTGGGAGCACAGGTTGGGCAAAATCAGTCAAATGTGATTTCAATCAATCTGATACTCCAATCAATGCGTCCAACACCTTGAACCATACGATATTGAGCTATCGACTGATTGAGTGTTTAATTGAACTACTAAACTCCTTTAGTAATTAATCTAAACATTGCTTTGTGGACAAAACTCCTCTTCCAGGTTAAATCCTATGTGTGTGACCATGCAGGTCCATTTCACGTTGGTAGTGAAAGTCCATAACACTTATGACTTCACAAGCAAAGAGCGGTGCCTAGTCACACATCAGTGCTACCCAAGTGAAAGTAGAAAGTTGGAGAACAACTTTCATCCTACAATCCGTGAATGGTGTTACAGCGAATGTATAATTCCTTTGTCACTGATATCCGGAATGAACTCGAGGCATGGAACAGTCATCCTGTCAACGTTCATTCACTTCCTTGATCTCAGAGTAGACTGGAAGAGATATGTATGACATCAGTATCACATACTGATTCACACATGCGTGCATGCCTTTCTCAATCCTACTCATCAAGTGGCCATGGATATCAAACTCCCTCAGGAGGGACAAATCCCATATCTATCACTCACCCCTCAAAAGCCCCATGTGTCAAAGCCACCCAATCATCACCTTTATAACAACCCATGTTTCAGGACTGCGTTTGATGATGTCAAAGTGTGCCCAACGACATGTGTTGAGTGCAGTGATTTTAGGTCTAAGAATCACACTCACCACCATCACTGTGAGTACTGACTGTGACTACCATCTCATGGTTCCATGTGTCAAACTCACGGTGGGTCTGTCCGGTACACTTGTTCTCTAACAAGTACCTATGTGTTTGGTTTGATATCTCTATATCATGACTAATGAGATTCTGTCATCAACCAACACCACAATCTAGTCTTGTGTGTCATTGTTGTCTATCTACCTTCCACAATGACATCCGACTAGGGACATAACAAGAATGTACAAACTCTTAGCATCCGTATGATCTCATCGTTCAGGTCCTCAACCTGAAAGCATACGTCATTGAGTACTGTCATTCTCTAGACATTCAATCTGTTCTATCACTATCTCATATGACTGAACCAGAATGAATTGGAAGCTTGCCTTAGATGTTTATCAAATCAATCTTAATGTCTCCCACCAATTATCACATGATTGGCTCTCAGGGCATACATACCAACAGACTCCCACTTGCACTGCGAGTCAATCACCCATGAATCATATTCATAGTGATATTCAAACATGTCCCACATGTTTCTGTGCTGTAGTGCCAACATAGTGAGTAATGACAACACCTTGCCAAAGTCTGTACAAATTGCATGTCTCACATCTCTTCGCTGTACGTCATACGTATGAGATGGAGTTGCCGTAATATGCGATCTAGTATTCCTTTGCTAACCTTTAGCCACATTGCATGATCAAGGATTCCAGACTTATCATCAATGAGTGGAATATAAGTTCATCCTATGAACTTTCAGATCCATATAGTATCCACTGCTGTTTACTAACACATAGATACTCGGCATTTCCCCTTTTCAAATGGCTTTATTGGAACATTTCCAATTATCAACAAACTTTCACTTTTATACATCTTATGTATATATATTGCGATTAATTTTCTGTCCTTTTGGAAGTTCGCATCAATGTAACTCTTTACATCGAACTCTTCCTTATCACCATAGAACTAGTACTTCACAAGCACTCATCAAGTTCTCATGGTATTCCAGTAACCCTTACTGGAAGCAGACAGACATCCACTCGTCATGTCCCACATACGAGTTATCAGGATGAGCACATCATATTGCCATGTCCTACATACAAGATGATGAATGCATTTTATTCTTGCTATGTCATACATGCAAGATAATGGGATGATTACATACATGATAGATCCATATCTATTCTTAGTGTTCCCATTCTTCATAAGAATTGGACACTTGGCCTTGGGATACTAACTCCATGTAATATGGACAAGTTTTCTCCCACTGAATCTGTGCATACTGAATACTTCAGTACAGATTGCCAATGTATGCTCTCTCTTTCCAGGTCAGGAGATTTTTCAAGAACTATCTCTATAGATCTCTATTCCTATCACATAGGAAACATCTCTATCTTCCTTAAAGACAATTTCCACTTGTGGATTTCCATTCTAGAACAATTCCATTTCACATCAATATGTGGAATGTGAATACGCTCCCACTAAATCACAGATCCCTTCTTTATCTTTGACATATCAGTCAAACCCTTTGACTATATCATCAAAGTAAAGATCCAATTTTGAGTTGCTTGTACTCAATCAATCACATTGATTAGTCCATTGTAA
The DNA here is from genome assembly GCA_963693085.1 of Alisma plantago-aquatica. Classification (NCBI taxonomy): domain Eukaryota; kingdom Viridiplantae; phylum Streptophyta; class Magnoliopsida; order Alismatales; family Alismataceae; genus Alisma; species Alisma plantago-aquatica. The sequence goes on from OY856411.1 coordinate 593,205,514, forward strand.
CTTATAGACTTCATTTGCATTAGTGGATTCATAAACCTTATAGGTTGTGTCATGTACACATCCTGTTTTTATTCCTCATAGGAATGCGGTTTTAGTATCCATATGCCAAATGTCTTAGTCATTAAGTTGCAATCAATAAGCATCATCCTTGTCAAAATGTTATCCATGTGTCTTAACACTTAAGACTTATTTGCACTTATGGATATGATCCAATGAGTGCTACCATCAAGGTCATACCTTATGGTTCACATGGAAGTCATTTAGGATGTAATGGTTTCATAAACCATAACTCAAGATTCAGTTCCTCATATTCATCTTGATAGTTGACTCATCACATGAACAACTCATCACATAGATAATTGAGGTGTATCTGTTAAAGATATAAGAACTCACAACCCTTGTGATTCTTAATTTCTTTTATTAGTGTGGGGTATTCTTTTATTAAGAAGAATTCAGTTATTTGATAATCATTCTCTAACTCCTTAGAGTATGATTCCTTCTTGATTCAGACATCACCATGCCTTAATCATGAGTTCACTATGATACACTATCATAATCACTCATAAGGATCTCAAACATTTGGTCCAAGTATTTGATTCATTGATCTCATCAAGAATTAATACTTTACCAAATTTGTACTTCATTTATGATAATCTTGAACATTTCAAGACATTCATATTGGTATTTCTCTAAACACCATTTGAAGTATTAGCATTTATTCCAATAGGTATGTAAATACATCACATGTATTATACCTAATAGGATAATCACTCTTCCACTACTTTAGTGAAGATTGATTAATCATGTCCAAGATATTCATGTCCCTTACTGGTTCTCTAACCAAAAGAGTCTAGTTTTATCCATCACATGGAAACTAGAAATGAATTTCTCATGATTAATGCTAATTAAATTGTTTGAGTTATCTATAACTTTTAGGTATCATCTTATCTTATGCATATCAAATATCACAAGATAAATAAGGCATTGCCACAAAGATCACATCTTTATAAATTGAAACATCTCTTTATTAATTGCCATCATTGTCATACAATATGCAAAAATAAAGTGTTTCTATCTATTGGCAAGTATGAAATAACAGTTCATAACTGTATTACATGCCTTATTGGCTGAAAATAAACTAAAGTATTCCTATCTATAAAGGCAACACTTGCCCCAAGTAAGAATGCTTTACACTTTACATCTTGATATCATATATCTCAAAAAGTGTTACAAGTTTATTTACATGACACCTTCAAGTAGAGGCTTCAGTCGCCTCCTTCTTCTTTTGTTCTTCCAGGTAGATAGGACAATTCCTTTTCCAATGTCCTGGATTTTGACAATGGTGGCAATTTCCTTTCTTGGTCACGCCTCCCTTGGCCTTGAGAGCTGAAGATGGCTTGGACTCCTGGCTAGCTTCAGAACCTTTCTTAGCTTTGCCCTTGCCCTTGCGCTTGGACTTGCCTTTCTTGCTCGTGATCACCATCACGGACTTAGGATTGTCCTTCTTCATTTGTAACTTGGCTGTCCTCAACATGCCCAACAACTCTCACAGTGGCCTATCAAAGTTGTTCATGTTGTAGTTCATCACAAACTGACTGTAAGATTCTGGCAACGATTGCAGTATCACGTCAGTAGCCAACTCTTGGCTCAGTGGAAATCCCAGTCTCTGTAGGTTCTCCACATACCCAATCATCTTGAGTGTGTGAGGACCAACTGGATCTCCTTCTGTCATGACGCACTTGATCAGCGCCCTAGAAACATTGTACCTCTCTTGCCGTGCTTGATCTTCATACATGTTCCTGAGATGCAGAATCATCTCTATGACACCCATGTTCTCATGTTGCCTCTGCAACTCATGGTTCATTGAACATAGCATCAAGCTCTTTGCATCAATGGCATCATCAGAATGCTTCTTGTAAGCATCCCTTTCTGCCTTTGGTGCATTAGGAGCGGGTTCCTCTGGAATTGGAGTATCCAGGACATAGAGCTTACGCTCTTGAGTGAAAACAATTCTCAATGTCCGATACCAGTCGTGGAAGTTTGTCCCATTTAGCTTGTCCTTGTCAAGGACCGATTGCAAAGAAAAGTTGTTGTTGTTTGTTGCCATTTGAACTACAAAAGGAAAATATGCAATTTTAGTCCAAAACTCATTTTTGACTTATTTGATTGATTTGACAAAATTGACGATATAATTAGGCCTTTAATTAATTATCGCTCCCACTATTTTACTTCAAATTGATAGCCCTCACCATCAATTCGGAAGATTGCAGCGTACAATCTTCTAGTGGGCAAGATCCTGAAATCCTCTAAGTCATGGACCAGCTTGGGCTGTCACCCACAACATAGATCTCTCAGGTAGGCAACTTTTGCCAATTGCATCATATGCAACTCTTGATAAGATGTCATATACAACTCCTTGCAATGATCATCTCCATGCCTCAAGGCGCTAGATCCTATCTAGGTCGCCTTGTTAAGTCCAACCCAAAGCAAACACGATGAATATACACCCTGCTTGGGCAGACCCACACATTCATCCTTCACGCTTCCACGAGATAGACGGTGCACCACGCTTGGGCGTGCCCACACTTGGTCGATCAAGCTTTTCACGTGTGTCGCATTTGGAAGGCATCTAAAACTTAACATTTAATGAGGGATTTGGTTTTATATACATATACATATCCAACCACCACAATACATAGTACGTATCATATACATGCTATATCCCACAGAAAACATGCACAAACGATAAAAAGCGATGATTATGGCCATCCTAATGTGATTCCTCGAGCCAAGAGGAATCACGGTCATCTAGGTCTACATCACATGCAACCTGTACAAGATGAACATTTTTGCCTTGCCATCCGAGTTGATCAACTCATCACATGAATGATCTGTACTCTCCAGCCGGTCGTCTGGGTGCCACCAGCCGATCAGTTGGCTCCTCCAACCGATCGGTTCGCCTGGTCGTCGTGCATCTCGTCATGTCCGCCACCCGCTCGTCTCGCTCCTTGAACCGGTCATCAACCGATCGGTTCACTCCTTGAACCAACCGTTTGGAAGGTCAACCGATCGGTTCACTCCTTGAACCGACCGTCTGAGCAGTCGTCTTGATATCCGCCGGTCTTTGACATAACAGGAAATAAAAATCCTATTCTATTTATTACATTTCTTTAAAAAGGGAAACCCCGAGTTACATTCGGGGGGAGCAAAGGTAGGAAAGAATCTCGAATTATTTCGAGTTACATCAGGAATAAGAGAGGGAAGATCGGTGCGCAGACCGAGATGCAAGCAACCACAAACAACCACACACAGATAGGGGTTTATAGGCCATAATCATGCTACACACATCCACCACAAAACTCGTTTAAGGGCGACGCGTATCGAGTGCATTAATAATACATATCATATATGTAATTAGGGATTTGTGGATTTAGGATTGGACATGCATAAAGCCGATATTATTCGCATCGTATGCAATAAATAAAGGCGACAAACCAAAATCGATCATATCGATATTCCTAAAATATAGAGCAGTTGACGTGGCTCTGATACCACTGTTGGGTTTTAGGGGAGACAGAGAAGGCAGCGGAAACAAAAATTTTCTCCCCCACCCATACCGAGGAAATGCGTCAACGTCTATATAATAGGAAAGGATGGTTTGTGGAATCATACCTTGTCCCGAGGCTTGCTCGGCGACAATACCTCGCGCAATGCGTGGTCTTCAACTCCGGACTTCGACGGTGTCTGTGCAGCTCCTGGTCGCACCGGGACTGACAACTCCTACTCGAACCGAACTGTCGGATGACAGTTGTCCTCCTAAGCGGCAGTGTCCTCCCGCCTCTGTAGTAGTCCACACGGACCACCTGGAACTCCACTCTCCTTGTCCCACAAGGAAGTGGAAGGAGTCGCACCCTCCTGTTGACGTACTAGTCGCCAACACGCTCTCCTGCCTCCTATTGCAACTGCGGTTGTCCTTCCCTTGCTGCACCTCCCTTTTGCGGGAAGCACTTGCTCGGGCTCTCTCACGGTTACCAAAACCAGAGAGAACGACAACTTGCAGAGCAACTGGTTGCACTGAGCTGTACACTGAGAAGCCTCCAATACCCCTATATATATAGGAGAGTCATGTGACAGGGTTCTCTATCCCGGGCAATGCGGGACTAAAGCAGGAGTAGAAGGGTCCGGGAATTTTCCACAAAAAGCAACTGGTTCGCAACTTGAAATGATCGGTTCACAACTAAACCGATCGGTTCGGCCATTGAGCCGATCGGTTGGACCTGAGCCGATCGTTTGGGTCACTCCAACCGATCGGTTGGTGCCCTGAACCGATCGGATCATGGTCCTAATCCGGCTCAAAAAGACTTTCCTTATTTCTTTCCCAATTGGTATCGAATACCAATATTATTCCCAATCGAATTGGGCAATTTGAAACGAAAGGAAAATCCTTGCCGACATGACTTTCCCAACTGATCTGTTGCACCAGTTGAGCCGATCGGTTCAACCCTTGAACTGGTCGTTTCAACCTGGGCATGAGCCGATCGGCCTGGACACTCTAGCCGACCGGTTCAGCAACCTCAGCCGACCGGTTCATCACATGAGCCGATCGGTTGGGAGCACAGGTTGGGCAAAATCAGTCAAATGTGATTTCAATCAATCTGATACTCCAATCAATGCGTCCAACACCTTGAACCATACGATATTGAGCTATCGACTGATTGAGTGTTTAATTGAACTACTAAACTCCTTTAGTAATCAATCTAAACATTGATTTGTGGACAAAACTCCTCTTCCAGGTTAAATCCTATGTGTGTGACCCTGCAGGTCCATTTCACGTTGGTAGTGAAAGTCCATAACACTTATGACTTCACAAGTAAAGAGCGGTGCCTAGTCACACATCAGTGCTACCCAAGTGAAAGTAGAAAGTTGGAGAACAACTTTCATCCTACAATCCGTGAATGGTGTTACAGCGAATGTATAATTCCTTTGTCACTGATATCCGGAATGAACTCGAGGCATGGAACAGTCATCCTGTCAACGTTCATTCACTTCCTTGATCTCAGAGTAGACTGGAAGAGATATGTATGACATCAGTATCACATACTGATTCACACATGCGTGCACGCCTTTCTCAATCCTACTCATCAAGTGGCCATGGATATCAAACTCCCTCAGGAGGGACAAATCCCATATCTATCACTCACCCCTCAAAAGCCCCATGTGTCAAAGCCACCCAATCATCACCTTTATAACAACCCATGTTTCAGGACTGCATTTGATGATGTCAAAGTGTGCCCAACGACATGTGTTGAGTGCAGTGATTTCAGGTCTAAGAATCACACTCACCACCATCACTGTGAGTACTGACTGTGACTACCATCTCATGGTTCCATGTGTCAAACTCACGGTGGGTCTGTCCGGTACACTTGTTCTCTAACAAGTACCTATGTGTTTGGTTTGATATCTCTATATCATGACTAATGAGATTCTGTCATCAACCAACACCACAATCTAGTCTTGTGTGTCATTGATGTCTATCTACCTTCCACAATGACATCCGACTAGGGACATAACAAGAATGTACAAACTCTTAGCATCCGTATGATCTCATCGTTCAGGTCCTCAACCTGAAAGCATACGTCATTGAGTACTGTCATTCTCTAGACATTCAATCTGTTCTATCACTATCTCATATGACTGAACCAGAATGAATTGGAAGCTTGCCTTTGATGTTTATCAAATCAATCTTAATGTTTCCCACCAATTATCACATGATTGGCTCTCAGGGCATACATACCAACAGATAGTGCCTCCAAATCTTGAAAGCAAGAACTACAATAGCTAACTCTAGGTCATGGGTTAGATAGTTATCCTCATGTTTCTTAAGCTTTCGAGAAGAAAAAGAAATCACATTCTTGTCCTACATCATCAACATCCCAATCCATTTTTATGAAGCATCACATAAAATAATGTAGTCTTTCCCAGGCTCTGGCAAAACCAGCACTGGAACACTCATTAACTTCTCCTTCAACAACTGAAAAGAATGTCGACACATGTCATGCCAAACAAAAGGAACACGCTTCCCGGTCAATTTGGTCAAAGGTAAGGCTATGACACTAAAATTCTCAATGAACCTCAAGTAATAACTAGCTAGACCTAGGAAGCTTCAAACCTTGTTTGGTGTCTTGAGCTTCTCCCATTCCAACATTGACTCCATCTTATTAGGGTGTACATTAACACCTCTTGCTGAGATGACATGACCAAGGAAAGACATCTCGATCATCCAAAACTCACACTTATTAAAATTAGCATATAATTGATGCTGCCTCAACATCTCTAACACTTGATGAAGATGTTGCTTATGTTGTCAGTTGTCTCTGGAGTATATCAAGATGTCATCAATGAACACCACCACAAACTGGTCAAGATACACTCTGAACACTATGTCCATCAGTTCCATAAATGATACCAGTACATTGGTTAGCCGAAATGGCATAACTACAAACTCAAAATGACCATACCTAGTCCTAAAAGCAATCTTAGGTATGTCATTAGCCTTGATCCTCAACTATTGATACCCTAATCTCATATTTATCTTTGAAAACATGGTAGCACCTCTCAAGTGATCAAATAGATCATATATCCTTGGAAATGGATACTTTTTACTCACTGTGACCTTGTTCAACTTTCGGTAATCTATAGAAAGCCTCATAGAACCATCCTTCTTCTTCAAAAACAACATCAAAGAACCCCAACGGGAAGTGCTTAGTTGTATGAAACCTATCTCCAACAACTCCTACAACTATTTCTTCAACTCCTTCATCTCAGCTAGTGCCATCCTATAAGGTGCTTGATCTATGGGGTGAATTCTATGAAATATATTGAACTCAAAATCAATATCTCTAGGGGGTGGAACACCAGGAAACTCATCTGGAAAAACATCATCAAACTCACACACCACATGTACATCCTAGATACTAGGACTTGTCACCTTGGTATCCACTACATGATCAAAGAAAGCTTTGCATATTTGTCTCATCAACTTCTTTGTTATCACATCTGACACAAGATAGGTAGGAAGAATCTTCCTATCTCCTTAGAAAGTCCATAAGACATCCCCATCACAAACGTTGAAACTTTGGAACTATAGTCCAAAACAACCATGTACTTCTCTATGGTATCCATGCCTAGGATCACATTGAATCCATACATATGAAGTGGCATAAGCTCCACTGGATGTGACATCCTAAAAAAAGAAAGAACGCAAGTTGGACACACCTCTTGTAACACGACAGAACCAACCAAAGGGGTTTCTAGCAAAAGGCTATCATCTCTACCACAAACAAGCAAGTTACAACTACTTATCACCTCTCTGGTGATAAATGAGTGTTTCGTACCTCAACCAAAATACATACAAAAGAAGAAGCAGATAAGTCATAATGAAAAAGTTCCATTGGACATGTCACGACTCATGGGTTGACCATCCCTCCAGCTCACTCATAGTGTAGAATCTATTCATCGTCTGTTGTCATCCTTGAGCTCTGTGAAATGGTCCTTATGACCCTTCTTGTGATGTTTTTCCACAGTCTCTAGCACCACCACTGATATAGTTGCTTCTATGAGCCTATTGGCTCTACTTCAATTGTTGGTCCACATCCTCATTCTTCATGGGGCAAGACCATCTCACATGCCCAAGTGGACTGCACTTGAATCATGTCCTTGTATCATAGTACACCCTAGAAGGCCCTATCATAGACATTAAACCTGAACTATTCACCCCTTCCAATGAAGCATTGTATCCTCTCCCTTTACCAGGGGACCAATGTGACTGATTTGTGTCCTTTGTTCAGAAAAAGTCAACCTTGATTGGTTTGTGGAGAAGAGAACCTTGACTTCTTAAAATTTCCAAACATTTTCCCCTAGAATAGGGATGACCTCTTCCTCGCATTTACTTCTCACTTCTACATAGTTGTCCTCTCTATGCTCCTCACTGACTTGACAAATATGTAAAACTTCTCTCGATTCTCCAAAGAAGATGCTTTTGTTTCCAACTCAGCTTTCAAACCCTTCTCAAAGCTTTGGTCCTATCCTTCTACGTAGTTGCCGTGTGAAAACAAAACCTCGGTAACTCCATAAACTTCACATTGTAGTCATTGATAGACAATGATCCTTGGAGCAACTGTTCAAACTAAGCCATCTTCTCCTATAGACACGTCTTCGGGAAGTAATGGATGACAAATTCCCTCCAAAACTCTTCCCAACCAACTATTTCATCTGGTCTCTTCTCCTCCTCTATGGCCCATCAATGGCCACCATTAGCCTTATAAAGGTAGATTGCATGCATCGCCTTGTCTTCCTCAGAGATTTTCAAAATCTTGAATGCCTTTTCTAACTCTGTCAACCACATATTTGCATCAGTTGGGTCAGCTGTCCCCTTCTACTCAGTGGCTCATACTCACTTTAGCCTCTCAAAGGGTTTCCCTGGACCCTGAGATTCCACATTGTGAACAGGTGCCCTTGGTTAGGGTGTAGTTGTCCTATCCGCTAAATGTGTAATCGTCGCCATAAGCTATCTAAACATAGACTAAAAAGCTGGATCAACTATGATTGTAGGGTCAAACAAAGGCGAGACATGTTGTTTTGGCCATGTCTTAGGTACTCTTCCTTCTGGTACTAGTCTCCTATCACCACCTGTTGGCACCACAAAGCTACTTTCTGCTTGCTCTTCACATTCTCTAGACATATCTACATAGCCATAAACTATGGTCAGATATGTTGGATTGCGTAACAATAGACACAATGACCTAAGTCCTATGCCCCTATAGACTTAGTGAACCCTAAGCTCGGGTACCACCAAATGTGGCAACCTGCCATGCTAAAACAAAATTACTCAAAAACAAAACATTGATCAAACACTAATCAATCATATCACCATAAAGGTACATAATTAAAACTGAAACAAACCTTTTAAACTTGTCATAGAACATTTACACAAAGGTCCAACATTTTGCATACATAAGCAACCATACCAAGTATATTTACAACATTTAAGTGGTCTCGGTCGCAACATGTAAACAAAATATATTGTCCATATGTTTACAATATGTACAAGCATCACTACACTACCAAAAACTTGAGTCTATGTACAACATCTACAAAATTGACCCACCCAGATCTGAGAGTACAAGGATGACTCTAGAACTCACTAAGCAACCCACCAACCTTCTTCCTCTATGGAAACCCAAATTGATCCTCCTCGCTACCACAGGTCTGGCAGCATTGATGACGATCACCTAAAAAGATGTGGTGACCCATGAGGTGAGAACCATGTCCCAACGAGAGATATAACTTCTAAAAGAAACATATGTTGCTTACAGAAGGATTATGTACTTAAACTAGTAAAACATATAACATTGTAGAGTTAAAGGAATATATAATCTGCATAAAAGATCAGACATAGATAGAATCATACATAAAATTGATTTCTCTTGTTTTATTATAAATCATCGATAGATTACAAGAACTAAGCAAGGATCATCGTCCAATGTGATTCACCAAGTAACCCTAACATATATACTACATTGTTGGATTACATATTTGGCACATGTAATTAAACGAAAGTGTACATATCAATGTAATATAGGCCTTGTGAGGCCCGAGTCGAACTCAGGGAAATGTGAATTTCAGAGGACTACTACTAAATAGTTGCGATCAGCTAGACCAGATAAAAGAGTTGATTGGTTTTGGAAAAGAAAATAAAACAAAGAGAAAACAAAAGAGCGATGATTAAATGTTGGTTTAATCAAATGATAATGGGTATCCTTAGGATTACGGTTTTACCACAAGGTCTCGCTGCATATAGATTCACATAATTAGCATAAATCATCCCTTATCCCAGATAGAGGCATGTAGTCAGAATTCCTCACTTTTGTGATGCAATCCACTACCTAGTTCTAGGTTAGTCCCACGCCAGAAGTAACGTATACCCTAGATATAACTACATTAGTGAATCCTCTGGGTATCCACCATTAACCATACATTACCTCATCTAAGGAATTTATGGGTTAATGCATTAATCGTGCTTTTTCAACCACTAATCCTCTGTCAAGAGAAATTAAAGGTATTAGAAATTAATTATGGTTATCAAGCATAGCAATTACGATGGAGCGCACGATAACATGTCTAGGAGAAATGAGAAGAATTATACTAATCCATGCAAAAATGTTATACAGCGATTCCCCGGGCTACTCCCGAGTCCTAAGGATCAAAGGGAATTAGCCATGCATGTTCATCTTAACATAATACATGGGAAGGAAGAAGAAAACATGGGAAACAGATAGAAATATCGTGTAAGCCCTGGAACGGTAAAGATTCAGATGATCCTCGGTGCGAGACACCCGTTCTGCAGCCTTCCAGCGGTAGAATCGTCTGTCTTCAGTTCTCAAATCCTCTGGGACGTTGCTTTCAGCTCTGTTCTTTCCTCTCCTCTCCTTTGGGACTCGTACGGTGGAATAGAATGTGTTCTCAGTGTATGGGTCATCCTCCCTTAGGTCTAGGTGTGACTTACGGCCACCAATAGATCCCAGCCATTAGATCATGACAATCTAAACAAAACTCTAATCTGACAGCGTCGATACCATCGATGAGGCTGTCGATAGTATTGACAACTGCTTGCTTCACAACAGGATCCATCTGCTAACATCTCAATATCATCAACCAAGGTGTTGATAGTATCGACGGAGGGGATTTTTTCATTTGGGTTGATTTCGCTACCATCGATGTTGGGGTCGATGGTATTGACGGAGTCCTTTTCTCCAGCTTGACCACCTGATGCAATGTTTATAGTATCAATGACATGTCGATGGTATTGACAGGTCCTGGAATAAAAGTGCCTGAAAAAGAGAGAAAAACACAAGTCAGTTTGGGGAATTTCATAAATCATACACAATATAATAGAATAAGATCAATTTGATGCATAAAGTGTTTATAGGCTAAAGAAAGTGAATTGTGCTATTATAGTCACAATAATGACAAATAACCACACAAAATAGGTGTGAAATCATCCTATAAATATGACTCTAAATCCCTGCATCAAACTCCCCCAAGCTTGAATCTTGCTCGTCCTCGAGCAACAAAACTATAAAATCTGATTGAGAGGGTCAACTAAAGAACATAATCACATGAATGATATCTCAAAATGATTCCCTCCTGCAAACCACATATCGGCCCTTACCAACCATGGAACGATAACTTCCATTTAGGTGACAAAAATTATTCATAAAAGATGCCCACCCCAACATCAACAAACACTATTAAGTAAAGCAGGTAATATAAGAAAATCCTCAGGTTCGGGCTTGGTGCATCTTGTGATCTCCTATCTACGTTTCTCATTTTCTCTAACTACCATCTAATTGGAAGCAGCTCTCCTAATACACATGAAGGAGGAGAGAATCATGGGTGGCCTACCACTTAGAGCAATGGGTGGACGGAATAGGCAGTTGTGGAAGAAATGGAAGCACATTATAGTCAAACATGCGATACTAAAATGATTAACCTATGATGATGCAAATGCAGATGATAATGATCCTAATGCTAACATTTTTTCTAAAATTATGCATGCACTATCATACGGTCTCAGAGTAAGACAGAATATATAAAAAAATGCATCATGTGTCCATTCTTCTTACTGTTCAGGTGAAAACATGTTCCTTCCTCCCTATTATTCTTGACTACTTCTCAATCTTTTTATTTTTATATTCCCTTTTTTTAAGCCCTCTCTTCAAAAATGATATGGGTTATTTTTTTCGGGCCTCCTTTTTATACAACTTCTAAGCTTGATGCATTCTCTTCTAAAACTTTTCTGAGGGTATGAAACAAGTTTACCACCTTTAATATTTTTAGAAAAATATAAAGACACATGATGTACTCCATTCTTAGAAGATGCAAATGCAACTAAATGACATGCACCTACTTATAATGTGCATGTATAACTACTTTCTATATTTTTTTTCATTTTCATGCAAATATATGCAAAAGAGCTATAATGCAAGATCTATCTATATGGAATGCAATCAAAGAGAAAAAGATGGTTATGTGCTCCCAATTCTTATGGTGGAGTGTGAATGATAGTATGGTGGACAAGATCACAAGATTAATTGACAGAACCTTTAAAAAGAATTATATGTCCCTCCTTACTGACCTATGTACAAGGTAATCAAGGGATTTCTCTCTCACTCACTTCAAATTAGAGTCTCGTTAAAGTTTGGTTGGTTAGGCTCAATCATTCGTATCAAACTCTTCCCATGAATCATAAGGATAAACATTCATGTTCATATGTTTTAGAGATGACCTACCCAATCAGTTTCACAAATTAAGTCCTCAAGTACTCACAAGACAAGCTTACAAATTCTTAAAATTTTCATTTATATTAGATTTGCTCACAAGCCCCCAAGGTGAAAACATAAGATGACATGCATTTCATTACAACTCCACTAATTACACTCATTTATATTTGATTTTCTCACAAGCCCCCAAGGTGAAAACATAAGATGACATGCATTTCATTACAACTCCACTAATTACACTAGATAGATAGTGGATCCTAGAAAATAGTAAACCTAGAAATAAAGACAACTATACTTTTAAAAGAAAAAACAAATACTGAAATAAAAACTAAATAAAATCTAGATAAATGATGTTCCAGCACCCCCCAAGCTTGAATTAGACTATGGCCTCATAGTCAAAATCCAAACTTAAGAGGTAGAACAGTGATACCCTCTAGTTCTGTGGCAGTGGTGGTAGGTACTAGCTCAGGTCCCAAATGGGGTACTGCCCCTGAAAGGTCAGATCGGTGGGTGGAATCGGAGGTGGCTATGGGTATCCTCCAAATAATTTTGGCTCCAGTAATGATCATAAAATGGTTGTTGCTGCATTTCCATCATCTACAAATAGTTGTGTATGTTCTCTTGATTCGCAAAGAGGAGGCACTCATTTTCATAGATTGCTTATTGGTTGCTATACAGCCGGTTCTAGATGTCTTGGATACCTGCAAAAGATGGGGTTTGTTGTTGTTGTGTGCCTTGAATGTCTTAGAGCATGGAGTACATGCCTTGCATGGAATACACATCCTCTCCACCTTGAGAAGGTTGTGGTGCATATGGTTGAGAAGAAGACGAGGCTCCAAAATGTCGGGGTTGCTTCCATGGAGAAACTCATCGTCAGAGGGGAATGGAGGCTTCCCCCTCCTCTTCATCGTCATTATCGCCTTCTTTCTCTTCTTTCTCGTCGTCTCCTCCTTTGTTACAACCCCAATTTTTGGGTCCAATTGGTGAGAAATGCAATTTCTCATATTAAGGATAATTGAACAAAGAATGGTATAATTTGTTTTGAATACATGAATTTTATTTACAATAGCCTTGATGTCTGTGTTGTGGGCTTTATTGGCTATTGGGCCCAAATAACAAAGAAAATTCAATTAGTAAGGAATAATTGAATATTTGAGAAAAGAATAATGTGGAAACCTCTAGAAGACAAATCCAAAGAGGATTTCGTGCCTCTTGGGTTCCTTGGATACCAAGGAGTCCAAGGTTGCAAAAAGAAAGCAATAAGAGAAGAAAAAATTAATTAAGTATTTCTTTATTAAGAAATAAATTAAAAATAATGATAAAATGTGGAAAATGAGTGGAAAGAGGCATAAATGAGATTCCTCGGTGAAATTTCGTATCCATGAAGTTGCTAATATTAAAAGGGATGTCAATGAGGAAAATAAAAGAGAAATAAAAAGAAATCCTCAAAAAGAGATATTTAAATGAGAAATAAACACATTAATGTGAAATAATGCATAATGATGCATCTAAAAGGATAATAAGTATCCAATAAAAAGAAATTCGAAATAATGGAATGTCTTGGGATCCAAGGAGACCCAATAAAGAGGAAAGAAAGAGAAAATACTAAAAAGGCAAAATAAGAGGATAATGTGTTGCATTTTTAATGAATTATGAGTTATTGTTAAAAAGAAAGTAATTTCGATTAAAAGAGAGTAGAAATTTGTGGCCAATGAATAAAAAGGGCAAGTGCAAAGAAAATGAAAGAGGAATTTCAAATTCCTTAATGACCAAGGATCATGGTTAAGTAAGGAGTTGCCAAGGAAAGAGAAAATACTTCTCTTTTAAAGGAAAATTCCTTTCCTATTAGTAAAAGCCTTATTGCTTCGTGGGCAAGCATATTAGGGCATGCCTACTCTCCCCTATAAAAGGGGTAGAGCCCAGGGTCATGTTGCAAAGAGTTCCACATATACCATTCCTCTTCTTCTCTTTCTTGGAAAGAAAACCCTAATAGAAGGGAGGGATCTAATCCTGAAACAACAGAGGATCGTTTGGTGATCTTGATGGAGGAAGGGAGTCTCCACGACAACCCAGGAGGAATCGGGGATCAAACCCGCACTCCTATCTTCAAGCACCCCATCCACAGGTCTGCAGTTTGCTACAACCGCAGCAGCAAACGCAGCCCGTTTCTCGCTCAAGAACGGCTGTGTGGGCCACGATCTGGAGATGCTCGAGTGCGCCCAGGTACGGCGGAAGTAGGGCGGCGACCGGCGTGGAGCCTCGGGCCCAGGTTATAGAGGAGAAGGGTCGCGGACAGTTGCAGGTGGCGGCCGCTAGGGCTGGCCGAAGGTGGGAGACGACCCCTTGGTCGTTGGACAGAAATGCCCTTCCACAGGCTAAAGGACGGACCACTTAACCAGGGGTGATAGCGTAATTCGGTTATGTTTTTAGACAAGCCAATGTTGCATGAGCTTGATGACGTGGCGTCCTCCGATTGGCCAAGTAAAATCTTGCAAAAATCATATCTAATAAACCGTAGCTCGGATAAATACAAATAATATATGTATTTTGATCAGAAGAACACAAGGAATCCAATAAAAATAGTTTTATAGCCTGAATATGATCATAGTTCGAAATGTAGAGTAAATTATCATCTTTAATGAATTAAAGGTTAAGAAACTCTATTTTGAAATGAATAAAGTGTTTAATAGGGTTTAATGGATCATTAGAGTTGATGTTAACCTGTTAAATGTAAAAAGGTACATTATGTTCAAAAAGAAAGAACTTTGCATATGATTAGTCTAATTTTGAGTTTATATGCATAAATATGCTTGAAATGGGAAAAGAACATAAAGTTATCATCTTTAATGATTTAATTAAGGAAAAACCCTTAGATTTTATGATAGATGGACTTAATGATGTTATCCAAGATGATATTAATCTGTTGTTAATAAAAGTGAAAATAGGATCAAAAAAGATGATCTTTTTATATACTTGGCTTAATTTAGGGTTTCATGCATGATTATGCATTAATGAGCTTGAAAACCCTAATTTAGAGGAATATGTCTTTTAATTGTTTTAATGGTTCAAATCCATGAATAAATAGGGATATGATGACCCTAAGCCAATTGGGTATAAAAGACTATTAAAATGGATAGTTGAGAAATTATAGTTCATATAAATGGAAAAAGGGTATTTTAGGGTTTGTTAACCTAAAAATGGATAAAGTTTGAGAAATTGGTCTTAGAAACCCTAATGAATATTAATGAAACCTTAATGCAGATTAGAAACCCTAGAAAGTGAATACAAGTCAATAAAGTAGATTCTTGATAAAGTGTGTAATAAATAGAGTACATATTTATTTCAAGAACTATGTGATGATTGACTTACTTGCTTGGATCTGTTGATTGACTTGATTGTATACACATGAAGTATATGTTGAATAATCTGCATGACTCGCCAAATCAGGTATGTGGTTACACTTATGAATAATCTCTCTAGTTTCACGACGATTCCCAAAGTTTTAATCGGTTGCTTGAAAATAACTGTTGGATGTTTATTTATTTCATCCAACTATAAAGTGACTATTATTATCACTATAAATGTGCGTATATAAATGACTAGATTCGGGTCCACCTCTATTGCTTTGAAAAGGTTAAGAAGAAAAGGGGTAATCCTAGAGCAAGGTCTAGGTTACCGAGAATTAGAAACTGGGCTACCTACGTGTAGTGCCATGAGACTCTTTAGCTTGCCATGAGTTAAGGAGTGGGCTACTTACGAGTAGTGCCATGTGACTCAACCCTAGAAATTGGTTCACTTATAGGTGGATCATGAGGGGTTTAATGGGGACAATATAGAGGATAGGGTACTCTTGGATCGTGGAGTTATATCTAAAATGTGATCTTAGTTGTTAAATGATTAATTGAATGATTACATCATTAATGTATTTACATGATTATTGTTTCCCCCACATACCAGCTTCAGCTGACCGACGTTTTGTTTGTCGGCGTTTTAGGTATGAATCAAAAGGACAAACAGTAAATCGTCATATTGTGAAATACATTAAGTAAAATACAAGAAGGATTAGTTAGAGTAGAATCCTTAAGTGGATAGAAGTTAGAGATCCAAGTTTTCAAAAAGGTATGCAAAAATTTATTTTTCTTACAGCTTTCAGTATAGTATGTTAAAATTTAATAATTATTTTTGGTTAATTACCGAACCTTTGATCTGGAAGTTATGGGTGCGGCATCGACCTCTCGGTCTCCCTTAATTGGGGGGTATTGGGAGGTGGGTTCATAACATTTGGTATCAGAGCGTAGGTTCCTCATTTAACCATTAATAATTATTAAATTTTACAAACTCCATAGAACCCAAGGGAGTTATTAGAGGATTATCCAAAAGACGGAGGTGTCTAGAAAAGGATCACGACCGGGGGCTGGCAATATTTTCCTTCGCACCGCTAGTCAGAATACGAGGACTCCTGGATCCGTGTGACTTCCTGGCCAAAGTCTTAGGGTATGAATCGAAATAAGATACCTTTAGGACTTCTCATCTTATTCATCCCTTCTCATCACA
The DNA here is from genome assembly GCA_963693085.1 of Alisma plantago-aquatica. Lineage (NCBI taxonomy): Eukaryota > Viridiplantae > Streptophyta > Magnoliopsida > Alismatales > Alismataceae > Alisma > Alisma plantago-aquatica. The sequence continues at coordinate 593,222,409 of OY856411.1, forward strand.
AAATTCTGATAAGTACCTAAAGGATTAGGGTTTTCTTTCTTCTCCTCACCCTCTTGAGGTATGGGTAAGGTTAATAAGGTTTAAAGAATCCTCCACCAAATTAATGAAAGGCATGTAAATAAGATGTCATGGACATAAGCTTAATAGATTAAACGCAAATTAAAGAATAGATACATGCTTAGGTCGTATGACATAAGTTGTCATGTCCTCAAAAGAGATCTGAGGATGGGCCTTCTTGTCAGGAGGATAAGTTAGTCTTGGAGATAGAGATCTCCATTGCAAGTAGAGACTTTGCACATCCTCTAAGGATGATGCTAACCCTAACCCTAAGTGAAGGTTAGAGAGAGATGAGTTGGACCAGGTGTTTGAAAGGACATGCTTTTGGGATGCCATATGATCCATGGGTGACCTAGCACCTTGGGCAACCCAACCCTAGGAAGGGTCGTGCATGTTAGGGTAAAGGATAGCTCCTTAGATGATGATGTTAGTGAAGGACCATAGAAACCCTATGGGCTTGTGCAAGTAGGGTATAGCTGGCACCTAGGGCACGTCATAGTGCTGATAGTAGGATGAAACTCTGGATAAGGAATCATGATGGAGCACAAAGGGTTATGGATGATCTTGAGCAAACATAAGTTCAAACCTAGGATTCACCCATGTAGAGCATGCTTTTGAGGTTGACCCTTCATGAAGAGAGGACATCTAATGGTGAGGTTGGATGTAGGGTTAGCCCTAGAAAGAGCAAGAAACCCAGCAAGAAGGTTGGAAGCCTAAAACCCTGAGATATGAGGAACAATGGATGATAGTAGTTGCCTCATGATCGATCCCTAGAAGTTGATGATATCTTAGTTGCCTTTAGAGGGACCAAACCTTAGAGAGAGAAGATGAAGATTTTGGTACCTATGTGCCCACGGTATAGGTGTCTACCTTCTAAGGTAGGAAGAAGAGTTCCTTAGACCTAGAAAGGTTTAGTAACGGGTTATGAGGCCTTGTAACTTGTTGGTTGTCCTTAAGAAGGACCCAACTCTAAGTATTGCTCGAGTTGAAGGATGACAAGGAGTGCATGTCATGCCTTTTGCATGATTGGTTCATAGTTAAGAGACATAGGATGCAGTTGGACACCTAAAAGTGAACCTAGGGTTCCTAGGCCTAGGAGGGGAAGTGGTGTACCTAAGGCTCATGATGAGAAGTTGAGTTCCTATAGAAGCGAGCATGGTACTCCTCATGTATAGAGGAAAAGGGAAACCCCTTACGTTTAAGGTGTGTTTGATGAACCCCTCACAGCTAGGTTGATGATAAAAAAAAGGTATGATCTTGATCCAACATTAAGGAAAGAGGACAAGCATGACCTAGCATGGTTCAATAGGTGATCTGCTTGTGCCTTAATAGCTTAGTAGGGTTAAGTAGGCTCATGTGGATGTAAACCCTAGACCTAAAAGCTTTTGTGACCTTGTTGTCAAGAGATAGTTTTCCTCCCGTCCTGGGAGAGGGACCCTTTGGTAGGGTGTATACCAGTTTTGTGGGTTTGAGCAAACCTAGAGAGGTAACATAGGATCTTGAGAAGCTAAGTTAAAAGTACACGGTATGAGAATGAACCTGTAGACCCATAGATATCCATCTCTAATTGCATATGAATGTGTTAACATGGAGGTAACCGGTATGGGGCTTGACCAAGGTAAGCAGGTTGCCATGATCCCTATGAAAGGATGAAAGCCAGTCCATGAATGCAGGAAGAGAGATGATGAAGACTTGGGTAAGGTTCTAAGTGAACATGTACTATAGTGGAGAATCCTAAGTCTATCCTAGGGTCAGGTAGGGATAAGACCGATGAAAGTAGGAGTTGCCTAATTCCCCAATTGCACATGACCATAGGGTCGGGAGGTAACAGCTATCATTGTCTGAGGGCCATGGGTTAGGAGATTGATCACCTTCATGAACTCATGGGACCCAAAGGGAAGATGAGTAGGGCACTCTCTTGATGCATTAGGGAAGAGGGTGGCCCCAAAAGTTTCGGCACCCTATAGACCTAGAGGAAATGACCAAGGATTGTGTGATGACCCAAGTAGGTTCGAAACCAGTTTTCCATGGAGGTAACTTGGATATCAAGATGATTGTAATATGGAAGCATAAATAGCACGTTTCAACTTAGATTTAAAGGTGTACTGGCAAGGTGGGATGTACCATCTCTACTCTTGGAACAGGAGGAACTCTATATTTGGACTGCAGCCAAATGCTTATTTCCTCTTATTATGGGAGTGAGAGATAGTACAGTACGCATGCCATACACTAAAGATAAAGGATGATGTGAGTTGGAACGTTGCTATGAGGTATAAGGATAGAGAAGATAACATACCCTGGTAAAGAGAATGATACATGGATGGTTGGCAAACGCTAAAGAGAAATAAGGTAGTCATCTTATAAGGATGCTTTTAGCATGAGCTATGAGTTATATTGGGTCGAATTCAAAAACCAAGAGGTGAGTCTTATAAGGTTGAGTTTGATCACCATGTTGATGAGATCAGAGAGTGTACTTGATGAATACAGACCTAGAGTTGAGATGAGACGATAAGTGGAATACATAGAGGTATATGTTACCTAGTACCTACAGATGTGAAGTGGTAATGGATGTTCTCGTTGAGATGTGACTGACTAGTTTGGGTTGACCCTAAGTTTGGAAGGAAGATATGGTTGGCTAACACTAATGTAATGAGATCAGCTAATGGTTGTTTTTGTATCCAGTCTGGTCATCGATGCAATGAAAGGATGGTGGTAGAACCTCAAAAGCACTTCTTTGAAAAAGAAGGTGATGAAACCCCGACTAGAGTGGTTTAGGGTTTCAGAGGAATTGATCTTGAGGAATCACGACATGCACGAAATCATGATTGAAGATCACCATAAACCGTGGTTCTACCAAGATAGTAAATGGCAATAGCACTTTGGATGCTTAAGATGAAGTTGCATGTGGTATACGGCCATGCAAGCCAGGAGGTAAAGGATGAACCCCAGTAACCCAGTGTATTGATATAGAGGACAAAAGAGTCCCGGAGAGGGAATGGGCATTCATCGCTATGGATGTTGTGATAGGTATCCCCTGGACCGAGGAAGGTCGAGATGCATATGGGTTATGGTAGATCACCTTACGTAGATGACATGAGAAAGAAAGAGTTCTGTCGAGGGACAGATCTTGTTGAACTAACCATGAGAGAGATGGTTCAACCATGAAGCGAGTTCAAAGGTTTTTGAGTTTGACCTATAGGTTCCCTTCCAAAAGGTGGAACAATGTAGGTACAGTTTATCACCCCATGTAATGGTTAGTATGATCCAGACGAAAGGGTCTGATGAGGGCATGTGTGCTCGTTCAGGGTGATATCTAGAGACAGTTCTTGTCCTATGAAAGATGTGACAAAGACCACCATAGCCAGTATCGAGTTTTATAAGAAGCTCTGTAAGGGAGGTTGTGTCGGTCACCACTTTAGTAAGGTGATGTTGGTGAAAGGACCACACGATGGTTAGAAAAGGGCCACATGATGGTTAGAAAAGGACCACATGATGGTTAGAAAAGGACCACATGATGGTTAGAAAAGGGACCATAGTGTGTGTAGATGAAGTTACTTTGATTGTGCAAGGGCTGAAAGGAGCCTAGAGACAATGAGAGTCATGAGCAGATGCAAAGTAGACTGGCATACAAGTGATTGTGGAAGAATATGTGAAAATCCGACCCCTCTAAGTTATAGCTAAGAGAGCTGAGTCCCCGATGCATGGGTTCTTTTGATATGGTTTGGTGGAGAAGGGTAAGATTGACCTTACCCCTCGGGATAAAGTAATGTGTGATGAGTTCCATGTATCCAATTTAGAGCACTATGTGAGGTACCCGACCATGTGTTGAGCGATGAACCTAGTGAGCCCCAAGGGAGGCTGAAATGGCCTGAGTACACTTGTGCAGTTTATAGACGCCAGGGTGAAAGAACACAGAGGAAAGAATATGTGATAATAAAGGTTCTTTGGAAGCGCCATGAGTATGGTAAAGCCACATAGGGGCCAATAATAGACATGGAAAAGTCTTATCCTTAATTGTTTGTTTGCTTGATTGAATTTTGAGGACAAAATTCCTATAAGAGGGGAAGGATGTTACAACCCAAATTTTTGGGTTCAATTAGTGAGAAATGCAATTTCTCATATTAAGGATAATTGAAAAAAGAATGGTATAATTTGTTTTGAATACATGGATTTTATTTACAATAGCCTTGATGTCTGTGTTGTGGGCTTTATTGGCTATTGGGCCCAAATAACAAAGAAAATTCAATTCGTAAGGAATAATTGAATATTTGAGAAAAGAATAATGTGGAAACCTCTAGAAGACAAATCCAAAGAGGATTTCGTGCCTCTTGGGTTCCTTGGGTACCAAGGAGTCCAAGGTTGCAAAAAGAAAGCAATAAGAAAAGAAAAGATTAATTAAGTATTTCTTTATTAAGAAATAAATTGAAAATAATGATAAAATGTGGAAAATGAGTGGAAAGAGGCATAAATGAGATTCCTTGGTGAAATTTCGTATCCATTAGGTTGCTAATATTAAAAGGGATGTCAATGAGGAAAATAAAAGAGAAATAAAAAGAAATCCTCAAAAAGAGATATTTAAATGAGAAATAAAAAAATAATGTGAAATAATGTATAATGATGCATCTAGAAGGATATTAAGTATCCAATAAAAAGAAATTCGAAATAATGGAATGTCTTGGGATGCCAGGAGACCCAATAAAGAGGAAAGAAAGAGAAAATACTAAAAAGGCAAAATAAGAGGATAATGTGTTGCATTATTAATTAATTATGAGGTATTGTTAAAAATAAAGTAATTTCGATTAAAAGATAGTAGAAATTCGTGGCCAATGAAACAAAAAGGGCAAGTGCAAAGAAAATGAAAGAGGAATTTCAAATTCCTTAATGACCAAGGATGATGGTTAAGCAAGGAGTTGCCAAGGAAAGAGAAAATACTTCTCTTTTTAAGGAAAATTCCTTTCCTATTAGTAAAAGCCTTATTGCTTTGTGGGCAAGCATATTAGAGCATGCCTACTCTCCCCTATAAAAGGGGTAGAGCCCAGGGTCGTGTTGCAAAGAGTTCCATGTATACCATTCCTCTTCTTCTCTTTCTTGGAAAGCAAACCCTAATCGAAGGGAGGGATCTAATCTTGAAACAACAGAGGATCGTTTGGTGGTCTTGATGGAGGAAGGGAGTCTCCACGACAACCCAGGAGGAATCAGGGATCAAACCCGCGCTCCTATCTTCAAGCACCCCGTCCACAGGTCTGCAGTTTGCTGCAACCGCAGCAGCAAACGCAGCCCATTTCTCACTCAAGAACGGCTGTGTGGGCCACAATCTGGAGATGCTCGAGTGCGCCCATGTACGGCGGAAGCATGGCGGCGATCGGCGTAGAATCTCGGGCCCAGGACAGAGATGAGAAGGGTCGCGGACAGCTCCAGGTGGCGGCCGGTAGGGCTGGCCGAAGGTGGGAGACGACCCCTTGGTCGTTGGACAGAAATTCCCTTCCGCAGGCTAAAGGACAGACCACTTAACCAGGGGTGATAGTGTAATTCGGTTATGTTTTTAGACAAGCCAACGTTGCATGAGCCTGATGATGTGGCGTCCTCCGATTGGCCAAGTAAGTAAAATCTTGCAAAAATCATATCTAATAAACTGTAGCTCGGATAAATACAAATAATATATGTATTTTGATCATAAAAACACAAGGAATCCAATAAAAATAGTTTTATAGCCTGAATCTAATCATAGTTCTAAATGTAGAGTAAATTATCATCTTTAATGAATTAAAGGTTAAGAAACTTTATTTTGAAATGAATAAAGTGTTTAATAGGGTTTAATGGATCATTAGAGTTGATGTTAACATGTTAAATATAAAAAGGTACATTATGTTCAAAAAGAAAGAACTTTGCATATGATTAGTCTAATTTAGAGTTTATATGCATAAATATGCTTGAAATGGGAAAAGAACATAAAGTTATCATCTTTAATTATTTAATTAAGGAAAAACCCTTAGATTTGATGATAGATGGACTTAATGATGTTATTCAAGCTGATATTAACATGTTGTTAATAAAAGTGAAAATAGTATCTAAAAAGATGATCTTTTTATATACTTGGCTTAATTTAGGGTTTCATGCATGATTATGCATTAATGAGCTTGAAAACCCTAATTTAGAGGAATATGTCTTTTAATTGTTTTAATGGTTCAAATCCATGAATAAATAGGGATATGATGACCCTAAGCCAATTGGGTATAAAAGACTATTAAAATAGATAGTTGAGCAATTAAGGTTCATATAAATGGAAAAGAGTATTTTAGGGTTTGTTAACCTAAAAAGGGATAAAGTTTGAGAAATTGATCAAAGAAATCCTAATCAATATTAATGAAACCTTAATGCGGATTAGAAACCCTAGAAAGTGAATCCAAGTCAATAAAGTAGATTCTTGATAAAGTGTGTAATAAATAGAGTACATATTTATTTCAGGAACTATGTGATGATTGAATTACTTGCTTGGATCTTTTGATTGACTTGATTGTATACACATGAAGTATATGTTGAATAATCTGCATGACTCACCAAATCAGGTATGTGGTTACGCTTATGAATAATCGATCTAGTTTCACGACGATTCCCTAAGTTTTAATCGGTTGCTTGAAAATAACAGTTGGATGTTTATTTATTTCATGCAACTATAAAGTGACTATGATTATCACTATAAATGTGCGTATATAAATGACTAGATCTGGGTCCACCTCTATTGCTTTGAAAAGGCTAAGAAGAAAAGGGGTAATCCTAGAGCAAGGTCTAGGTTACCGAGAGTTACAAATTGGGCTACCTATGTGTAGTGCCATGAGACTCATTAGCCTGCCATGAGTTAAGGAGTGGGCTACTTACAAGTAGTGCCATGTGACTCAACCCTAGAAATTGGTTCACTTATAGGTGGATCATGAGGGGTTTAATGGGGACAATATAGAGGATAGGGTACTCTTGGATCGTGGAGTTATATATAAAATGTGATCTTGGTTGTTAAATGATTAATTGAATGATTACATTGTTAATGTATTTACATGATTATTGTTTCCCCCACATACCAGCTTCGGTTTACCGACATTTTGTTTGTCGGCGTTTTAGGTACGAATCAAAAGGACAAACAGTAAATCGTCATATTGTGAAATACATGAAGTAAAATACAAGGAGTATTAGTTAGAGTAGAATCCTTAAGTGGATAGAAGTTAGAGATCCAAGTTTTCAAAAAGGTATGCAAAATTTTATTTTTCTTACAGCTTTCAGTATAGTATGTTAAAATTTGATAATTATTTTTGGTTAATTGTCAAACCTTTGTTCCGGAAGTTATGGGTGCGGCTTCGACCTCTCGGTCTCCCTTAATTGGGGGGGTATCGGGAGGTGGGGTCATAACATTTGGTATCAGAGCGTAGGTTCCTCATTTAACCATTAATAATTATTAAATTTTACAAACTCCATAGAACCCAAGGGAGTTATTAGAGGATTATTCGAAAGACAGAGGTGTCTAGAAAAGGATCACGACCGGGGGCTGGCAATATTTTCCTCCGCACCACTAGTCGGAATACGAGGACTCCCGGATCCGTGTGACTGCCTGGCCAAAGTCTTAGGGTATGAATCGAAATAAGATACCTTTAGGACTTCTCATCTTATTCGTCCCTTCTCATCACAAAATTATGATAAGGACCTAAAGGATTAGGGTTTTCTTTCTTCTCCTCATCCTCTTGAGGTATGGGTAAGGTTAATAAGGTTTAAATAATCCTCCACAAAATTAATGAAAGGGATGTAAATAAGATGGCATGGACATAATCTTAATAGATTAAGCGCAAACTAAAGAATAGATACATGCTTAGGTCGTATGACATAAGTTGTCATGTCCTCAAAAGAGACCTGAGGCTGGGCCTTCTTGTCAGGAGGATATGTTAGTCTTGGAGATAGAGATCTACATTGCAAGTAGAGACCTGGCACATCCTTTGAGGATGATGCTAACCCTAACCCTAAGTGACGGTTAGAGAGAGATGAGTTGGACCAGGTGTTTGAAAGGACATGCCTTTGGGATGCCATATGATCCATGGGTGACCTAGCACCTTGGGCAACCCAACCCTGGGAAGGGTCGTGCATGTTAGGGTAAAGGATAGCTCCTTAGATGATGATGTTAGTGAAGGACCATAGAAACCCTATGGGCTTGTGAAAGTAGGGTATAGCTGGCACCTAGGGCACATCATAGTGCTGACAGTAGGATGAAACTCTGGATAAGGAATTATGATGGAGCACAAAGGGTTATGGATGATCTTGAGCAAACATAAGTTAGAACCTAGGCTTCACCCATGTAGAGCATGCTTTTGAGGTTGACCCTTCATGAAGAGAGGACCTCTAATGGTGAGGTTGGATGTAGGGTTAGCCCTAGAAAGAGCAGGAAACCCAGCAAGAAGGTTGGAAGCCTAAAACCCTGAGATATGAGGAACAATGGATGATAGTGGTTGCCTCATGATCGATCCCTAGAAGTTGATGATATATTGGTTGCCTTTAGAGGGACCAAACCTTAGAGAGAGAAGATGAAGATTCTGGTACCTATGTGCCCACGGTATAGGTGTCTACCTTCTGAGGTAGGAAGAAGAGTTCCTTAGACCTAGAAAGGCTTATTAAAGGGTTATGAGGCCTTGTAACTTGTTGGTTGTCCTTAAGAAGGACCCAACTCTAAGTGTTGCTCGAGTTGAAGGATGACAAGGAGCGCATGTCATGCCTTTTGCATGATTGGTTCGTAGTTAAGAGACAGAGCATGCAGTTGGACACCTAAAAGTGAACCTAGGGTTCCTAGGCCTAGGAGGGGAAGTGGTGTACCTAAGGCTCATGATGAGAAGTTGAGTTCCTATAGAAGCGAGCATGGTACTCCTCATGTATAGAGGAGAAGGGAAACCCCTTACATTTAAGGTGTGTTTTATGAACCCCTCACATCTAGGTTGATGATAAAGAAAAAGGTACGATCTTGATCCAACATTAAGGAAAGAGGACAAGCATGACGTAGCATGGTTCAGTAGGTGATCTGCTTGTGCCTTAATAGCTTAGTAGGGTTAAGTAGGCTCATGTGGATGTGAACCCTAGACCTAAAAGCTTTTGTGACCTTGTTGTCAAGAGATAGTTTTCCTCCCGTCCTGGGAGAGGGACCCTTTTGTAGGGTGTATACCAGTTTTGTGGGATTGAGCAAACCTAGAGAGGTAACATAGGATCTTTAGAAGCTAAGTGAAAAGTACACTGTATGAGAATGAACCTATAGACCCATAGATATACATCTCTAATTGCATGTGAATGTGTTACCATGGAGGTAACCGGTATGGGGCTTGACCAAGGTAAGCAGGTTGCCATGATCCCTATGAAAGGATGAAAGCCAGTCCATGAATGCAGGAAGAGAGATGATGAAGACTTGGGTAAGGTTCTAAGTGAACATGTACTATAGTGGAGAATCCTAAGTCTATCCTAGGGTCAGGTAGGGATAAGACCGATGAAAGTAGGAGTTGCCTAATTCCCCAGTTGCACATGACCATAGGGTCGGGAGGTAACAGATATCATTGTCTGAGGGCCATGGGTTAGGAGATTGATCACCTTCATTAACTCATGGGACCCGAAGGGCAGATGAGTAGGGCACTCTCTTGATGCATGAGGGAAGAGGGTGACCCCAAAAGTGTCTGCACCCTATAGACCTAGAGGAAATGACCAAGGATTGTGTGATGACCCAAGTAGGTTCGAAACCAGTTTTCCATGGAGGTAACTTGGATATCAAGATGATTGTAATATGGAAGCATAAACAGCACGTTTCAACTTAGATTTAAAGGTGTACTGGCAAGGTGGGATGTACCATCTCTACTCTTGGAATAGGAGGAACTCTGTATTTGGACTGCATCCAAATGCTTATTTCCTCTTGTTATGGGAGTGAGAGATAGGACAGTACACATGCCATACACTAAGGATAAAGGATGATGTGAGTTGGAACGTTGCTATGAGGTATAAGGACAGAGAAGATAACATACCCTGGTAAAGAGAATGATACATGGATGGTTGAAAAACGCTAAAGAGAAATAAGGTAGTCATCTTATAAGGATGCTTTTAGCATGAGCTATGAGTTATATCAGGTCGAATTCAAAAACCAAGAGGTGAGTCTTACAAGGTTGAGTTTGATCACCATGTTGATGAGATCAGAGAGTGTACTTGATGAATACAGACCTAGAGTTGAGATGAGATGATAAGTGGAATACATAGAGGTATATGTTACCTAGTACCTACGAATGTGAAGTGGTAATGGATGTTCTCGTTGAGATGTGACTGACTAGTTTGGGTTGACCCTAAGTTTGGAAGGAAGATATGGTTGGATAACACTAATGTAATGAGATCAACTAATGGTTGTTTTGGTAGCCAGTCTAGTCATCGATGCAATGAAAGGATGGTGGTAGAACCTCAAATGCACTTCTTTGGAAAAGAAGGTGATGAAACCCCGACTAGAGTGGTTTAGGGTTTCGTAGGAATTGATCTTGAGGAATCACGACATGCACGAAATCATGATTGAAGATCACCATAAACCGTGGTTCTACCAAGATAGTAAATGGCAATAGCACTTTGGATGCTTAAGATGAAGTTGCATGTGGTATACGGCCATGCAAGCCAGGAGGTAAAGGACGAACCCCAATAACCCAGTGTGTTGATATAGAGGACAAAAGAGTCCCTGAGTGGGAATGGGAGTTCATCACTATGGATGTTGTGATAGGTATCCCCTGGACCGAGGAAGGTCGAGATGCATATGGGTTATGGTAGATCACCTTATGTAGATGACATGAGAAAGAAAGAGTTCTATCAAGGGACATATTTGGTTGAACTAACCATGAGAGAGGTGGTTCAACCATGAAGCGAGTTCAAAGGTTTTTTAGTTTGACCTAAAGGTTCCCTTCCAAAAGGTGGAACAATGTAGGTACAGTTTATCACCCCATGTAATGGTTATTATGATCCAGACTAAAGGGTCTGATGAGGGCATGTGTGCTCGTTCAGGGTGATATCTAGAGACAGTTCTTGTCCTGTGAAAGATGTGACAATGACCACCATAGACAGTATCGGGTTTTATAAGAAGCTCTGTAAGGGAGGTTGTGTCGGCCACCACTTCAGTAAGGTGATGTTGGTGAAAGGACCACATGATGGTTAGAAAAGGGCCACATGATGGTTAGAAAAAGACCATATGATGGTTAGAAAAGGACCACATGATGGTTAGAAAAGGGACCATAGTGTGTGTAGATGAAGTCACTTTGATTGTGCAAGGGCTGAAAGGAGCCTAGAGACGATGAGAGTCGTGAGTAGTTGCAAAGTAGACTGACATACAAGTGACTATGTAAGAATATGTGAAAATCTGACCCCTCTAAGTTATAGCTAAGAGAGCTGAGTCTCCGATGCGTGGGTTCTTTTGATATGGTTTGGTGGAGAAGGGTAAGATTGACCTTACCCCTCGGGATAAAGTAATGTGTGATGAGTTCCATGTATCCAATTTAGAGAACTATGTGAGGTACCCGACCATGTGCTGAGTGATGAACCTAGTGAGCCCCAAGGGAGGCTGAAATGGCCTGAGTACACCTGTGCAGTTTATAGACGCCAGGGTGAAAGAACACATAGGAAATAATATGTGATAATAAAGGTTCTTTGGAAGCGCCATGAGTACGGTAAAGCCACATAGGGGCCAATAATAGAAATGGAAAAGTCTTATCCTGAATTGTTTGTTTGTTTGATTGAATTTTGAGGACAAAATTCCTACAAGAGGGGAAGGATGTTACAACCCCAATTTTTGGGTTCAATTGGTGAGAAATGCAATTTCTCATATTAAGGATAATTGAAAAAAGAATGGTATAATTTTTTTTGAATACATGGATTTTTTTTACAATAGCCTTGATGTCTGTGTTGTGGGCTTTATTGGCTATTGGGCCCAAATAACAAAGAAAATTCAATTTGTAAGGAATAATTGAATATTTGAGAAAAGAATAATGTGGAAACCTCTAGAAGACAAATCCAAAGAGGATTTCGTGCCTCTTGGGTTCCTTGGGTACCAAGGAGTCCAAGGTTGCAAAAAGAAAGCAATAAGAAAAGAAAAGATTAATTAAGTATTTCTTTATTAAGAAATAAATTGAAAATAATGATAAAATGTGGAAAATGAGTGCAAAGAGGCATAAATGAGATTCCTTGGTGAAATATTGTATCCATGAGGTTGCTAATATTAAAAGGGATGTCAATGAGGAAAATAAAGAGAAATAAAAAGAAATCCTCAAAAAGAGATATTTAAATGAGAAATAAACAAAATAATGTGAAATAATGCATAATGATGCATCTAGAAGGATAATAAGTACCCAATAAAAAGAAATTCGAAATAATGGAATGTCTTGGGATCCAAGGAGACCCAATAAAGAGGAAATAAAGAGAAAATACTAAAAAGGAAAAATAAGAGGATAATGTGTTGCATTATTAATGAATTATGAGGTATTGTTAAAAAGAAAATAATTTCGATTAAAAGAGAGTAGAAATTCGTGTCCAATGAATAAAAAGGGCATGTGCAAAGAAAATGAAAGAGGAATTTCAAATTCCTTAATGACCAAGGATCATGGTTAAGCAAGGAGTTGCCAAGGAAAGAGAAAATACTTCTCTTTTTAAGGAAAATTCCTTCCCTGTCAATAAAAGCCTTATTGCTTCGTGGGCAAGCATATTAGGGCATGCCTACTCTCCCCTATAAAAGGGGTAGAGCCCAGGGTCGTGTTGCAAAGAGTTCCATGTATACCATTCCTCTTCTTCTCTTTCTTGGAAAGCAAACCCTAATAGAAGGGAGGGATCTAATCCTGAAACAACGGAGGATCGTTTGGTGGTCTTGATGGAGGAAGGGAGTCTCCACGACAACCCAGGAGGAATCAGGGATCAAACTCGCGCTCCTATCTTCAAGCACCCCGTCCATAGGTCTACAGTTTGTTGCAACCGCAGCAGCAAACGTAGCCCGTTTCTCGCTCAAGAATGGTTGTGTGGGCCACGATCTGGAGATGCTCGAGTGCGCCCATGTACGCCGGAAGCATGGCGGCGATCGGCGTAGAATCTCGGGCCCAAGACAGAGATGAGAAGGGTCGCGGACAGCTGCAGGTGGCGGCCGGTAGGGCTGGCCGAAGGTGGGAGACGACCCATTGGTCGTTGGACAGAAATACCCTTCTGCAGGCTAAAGGACGGACCACTTAAGCAGGGGTGATAGTGTAATTCAGTTATGTTTTTAGACAAGCCAACGTTGCATGAGCCTGACGACGTGGCATCCTCCGATTGGCCAAGTAAGTAAAATCTTGCAAAAATCATATCTAATAAACCATAGCTCGGATAAATACAAATAAAATATGTATTTTGATCAGAAGAACACAAAGAATCCAATAAAAATAGTTTTATAGCCCGAATCTGATCATAGTTCGAAATGTAGAGTAAATTATCATCTTTAATGAATTAAAGGTTAAGAAACTCTATTTTGAAATGAATAAAGTGTTTAATAGGGTTTAATGGATCATTAGAGTTGATGTTAACATGTTAAATGTAAAAAGGTACATTATGTTCAAAAAGAAATAACTTTGCATATGATTAGTCTAATTTAGATTTTATATGCATAAATATGCTTGAAATGGGAAAAGAACATAAAGTTATCAGATTTAATGATTTAATTAAGGAAAAACCCTTAGATTTGATGATAGATGGACTTAATGATGTTATTCAAGTTGATATTAACCAGTTGTTAATAAAAGTGAAAATAGGATCTAAAAAGATGATCTTCTTATATACTTGGCTTAATTTAGGGTTTCATGCATGATTATGCATTAGTGAGCTTGAAAACCCTAATTTAGAGGAATATGTCTTTTAATTGTTTTAATGGTTCAAATCCATGAATAAATAGGGATATGATGACCCTAAGCCAATTGGGTATAAAAGACTATTAAAATAGATAGTTGAGCAATTAAGTTTCATATAAATGGAAAAGAGTATTTTAGGGTTGTTAACCTAAAAAGGGATAAAGTTTGAGAAATTGATCTCAGAAACCCTAATGAATATTAATGAAACCTTAATGCGGATTAGAAACCCTAGAAAGTGAATCCAAGTCAATAAAGTAGATTCTTGATAAAGTGTGTAATAAATAGAGTACATATTTATTTCAGGAACTATGTGATGATTGAATTACTTGCTTGGATCTGTCGATTGACTTGATTGTATACACATGAAGTATATGTTGAATAAATATGCATGACTCGCCAAATCAGGTATGTGGTTACGCTTATGAATAATCGCTCTAGTTTCACGACGATTCCCAAAGTTTTAATCGGTTGCTTGAAAATAATTGTTGGATGTTTATTTATTTCATGCCACTATAAAGTGACTATGATTATCACTATAAATGTGCGTATATAACTGACTAGATCCGGGTCCACCTCTATTGCTTTGAAAAGGCTAAGAAGAAAAGGGGTAATCCTAGAGCAAGGTCTAGGTTACCGATAGTTAGAAACTGGGCTACCTACGTGTAGTGCCATGAGACTCATTAGCCTGCCATGAGTTAAGGAGTGGGCTACTTACGAGTAGTACCATGTGACTTAGCCCTAGAAATTGGTTCACTTACAGGTGGATCATGAGGGGTTTAATGGGGACAATATAGAGGATAGGGTACTCTTGGATCGCGGAGTTATATCTAAAATGTGATCTTGGTTGTTAAATGATTAATTGAATGATTATATTTTTAATGTATTTACATGATTATTTTTCCCCCACATACCAGCTTCGGCTGACTGACATTTTGTTTGTCGGTGTTTTAGGTACGAATCAAAAGGACAAACAATAAATCATCATATTGTGAAATACATGAAGTAAAATACAAGAAGGATTAGTTAGAGTAGAATCCTTAAGTGGATAGAAGTTAGAGATCCAAGTTTTCAAAAAGGTATGCAAAAATTTATTTTTCTTACAGCTTTCAATATAGTTTGTTAAAATTTGATAATTGTTTTTGGTTAATTGTTGAACCTTTGATCTGGAAGTTATGGATGCGGCTTCGACCTCTCGGTCTCCCTTAATTGGGGGGTATCGGGAGGTGGGGTCGTAACATCCTTCTTCTTCCTCCTCCTCTTGATCAACGTCAATCATTGGCCACATGTAGTTTTGGCCAGGCTTGAGGTCAAAGACGGGGTCAGGTAGTTGCCTCTCCTGAAAGACTCCTCGCACGTGATAGGTGGCAAAGATTGTGTTGTAGCGGACATTGACTAGGCCGGATTTTATGAAATGATCTAGATGAAGCGGATGCTTACACTCCATCTTTTGTAATCTGGAAAGATCTAGGCCGAGGTGGATGGTGATGGGAGTGATGAGGCCCCCAAAATGAATTGGAGCCTTGCAGGATGTGTTCCTTTTCACCGCCATGACTCGAGTGAGGAAAAATGCTCTGAAATTTTGAACTCTCCCTCTCTATCAGCTTGTGGAGGAAGAAGAGATCCGTCTCTTGAAACTTACTCTACGCTAGTCAGGATCTTGCTAAGATTGTATTAGAGAGCATGTGGTGCAGGATCCGGATTAAAGGATGCTCGAAGTCGGCTATGGATGTGTGGTGCCAGCTGAGCATATAGCCCTCAGGTACCATGACCATCTTTTAATACATGGCATCATAGTTTGGCCTATGTGGCGGCTGGCGTAGCTCCACATGGGACCACCCATAGATCCCATTGAACTCGTGGAGGGACATGGTGTAGTCTTAGTTGTACATACGGAAAGAAATTTTCCCCTCTTTCCATACAGTCCTTGCGGGTTGAAGCTCGTTGGGGACGACGCAGATCTCAAGAGATGCCATAAACTCAATGACTATCTCCTTGTATGTTGGCCACCCACTGAAGAATGGGTGACCCTCGGCATGGTCGGTGTAGAGGTTTGGGGCTCCTCTTAGTTTCCCCTAGAGCACGAATTCCATGTTTGCCTCGAAAACCGTGTTTTTGATTAGCTGTCAATCGACATACCGGGTGGGCTCGATTTTGCGCTTCCATAGTTCATCATAGATTTTCCTTACTTCTGACGAGGGATGGACTATCCGTAGGTGAGGAATGAGTCCTTCAGCTGGGGCAAGTAGAGCGGGTAGGGCGGGCCTCAATGAAGAAGCACTAGATCTCACCATATTGCAAGAAGCAATGAGTGAGAGAAAGGAGGTTGAGAAGGGAAGCTCGGTGAAGGTCGGGGACGCTTTCTGTAGCCTCCGGATGCTCGGAGATGCTTGCTTTTGCTCGTGCTCAGAAATGGAAGAAAGAATGTTGGGAGGTGTGCTTGGATTGAAAGAATGCATCTCCTTTTATAAGGTGTGGCCGCTGCTACTATTGCACCTTCGATACTATCAACGGAAGTGTCGATGGTATCGACAAAATAGAAGAATCCATGTGTCACTTATATCGATGGTTGTCGATGGGTGCTCCAAGAGATGTGGATCGTTGACATGTTGATGGTATCGACAGGCGTCGATGGTATCAACATTGTGTATGGATCAATATTATCGACCATTCGATGAAGGTGCGCTTGTCTGTCGATGATGAGAACCGCAGATCGGTGACGTCATCAGTCGACACTATTGACAGGCGTCGATGGTATTGACAATTTGAATTTCTTTGGTCGTTGGCGCGGTGCTGCTGCTGCTGAAGGTGGTAGTCGTTAATACTATCGATGAGGATGTCGATGGTATCAACATACCTAATAAGAAATCTTCTGAAATCTTCAGTAAACTTGATAGTATCGACTATGAGTCAATAGTATCGACCCTTTTTTCTGTAGCCACCTGACCCGTTGTCGATACTATCGATAGTGTTGTTGATAGAATCGACGGAATGAAAAATCTGCAGCCATCCAACTGAGCTTGATTCGATACTATCGACAAAGGTGTCGATGGTATCGACCATTCTCTAGTCCTGCAAACGAATGCATCAAGGTATCATTTTTACAAAACTAAGTCAAAATTACACAAAAACTAGATAAGAAAACAAAAAGGAACAAACTAAACATGAACTACACCTAGGTTGGGTTGCCTCCCAACAAGCGCCCTTATTTAATGTCTTAGGCTAGACCAAGTCATGCTCACTCATTAGTTGAGTGCAATGAGATTTACCTCATGCACCTTCTTCGTAAAATATTCTCCAAAGTATTGCTTTAGCCTCTATCCATTCACCAAAAATTTCCTATCACCATCTCTTACCTTCACAGCTCCGTGCAAATGCACCTCCTCAATGATGAAAGGTCCACTCCACCTGGACATCAACTTTCTGGGATGTAGCTTCATCCTAGAATTGAAGAGAAAGACGCTTTCACCTTTATAGAAGACTCTCTTCTGAATATGCCAATCATGTATCTGCTTCGTCCTCTCCTTGTAGATCTGAGATTTTTCATAAGCGTTCATTCTCAATTCATCTAATTCATTCAGCTCCAACAATCTTTTCGTCCTGCCTCATCAATGCTCAGGTTCAGCTTCCTAAGCGCCCAATGTGCCTTGTACTCCAGCTCTACTGGCAAGTGGCACGCACGTCCATAAGCCAACCTAAAATGGGTAGTGCCTATAGGAGTCTTAAAAGCGGTTCTTTACGCCCAAAGTGCATCAGGTAGAAGCATACTCCAGTTCTTTCCAGATGAGGCAACTGTACACTCTAAGATCTTCTTGATCTCCCTGTTGGATATTTCCACTTGACCCTGTGTTTGCGGATGATAGAGGGTGCCCACATTGTGTTTCACCCCAGGATTAATAGTGCATCAAATTTCATATTTGTTAAGTGAGTACCTCCATCACTTATGATCATGTGCGGCACTCTGAACATGCAGAAAATGTATTCCTTCACAAACCTGCACACTACGGAAACGTCGTTAGTATGATGACCCCGACCTTAGGGTTCATACATTGAGGATAGTTTGAGGACCATTTCGCTCCATACACAGTTGAACACAAATTGAGAAATTGTGGATCATTACAGGCATTAAGATGTGATTATAGGTGCAAATAAGCCTGACCCCGTTCAATTAGGATTAATGTCTTCATTAATCAATTGAGTGTTCATTAGATAAACGCCCATTTGATGGTACATATAAATTTGAAAGGTTGTATGTGACACTTGGGAGATATATTGACCATGATAATCACATTAAATTTGTTTGATGAAGATTTCATGGATGATGGAAGCACAGTTGATTAATATGAGCCTTTCCACCATACTACAAACCAACTCATGAATACTTGCAACCCTGACATACAGCTAGACATCTGTTGGATTTATTTTGTGTGGACATGCTATGACAATGAGAGACAAGGAGGAACCCTCATGACCTGGTCTACCTCCTCCGTAAAGAAGGGAGTGATTAGACCGAATCCACAAGGAAATATCTGCAACAAAACACACACATATCTCGGATCAAGGAGATAATTATGGGGGTATCATACTGATCATCATCTCTCAGCACTTTCCAACCTAGATGAGCAGTCACACCATACACCTCTGCAACTCGTAGGTGATGGATGGAGGTTGAGCTCCATTGTTCCCGCATTGAAGATGGCCAACTAGGATTTGAAGTCGATTATTAACAAAGGTTCTTCCCCAACACCCCTCCTCGACACTGTCTTGTTGTAGAGAACGCTGGAGACCGTCTTCCTCCTCTCCTTCCAATTGCGATGCTCTTCGAAGGCAGGTTCGGATTTGCCCAGGTCAGAGGCGATGTGATAGACCAGAGGTTGTCAACCCCACACCGATGGAACTCTAGGTCATGAATAGGCAAGGGAACGATACCCTGATGGATGCCCCGTTCTTGCTGATCCTTTGCTGCTGCTCTGAACCACCCCCTGTCGGCGCTGGAGCAGACCTGGCCAAGACGACACCCAGGTCGAGCGGGAGGGGGAGGCGACCGAGATCCTGGTGATGAAGGCTCTATTACGGTCCACACGCAATCAATGGGTGAAGCCGCAGGCGTCAGGCTATGGCGGCGGTGCTACAACTGGACACCCAAGCAGGTGAGGAGGAGGCTTCTTGCCTGCTTGCTCGCCATGGATTCCAAGCGCCTGCTGCACCCCCATGCCTCACGGTGACACTCGCACAGATCCCAGGAGGGCGGAGGCAGTGTGTGCCAGGTAACAACGCACACCGGCGTCATGTGTTGGGTGTCTAGAAAGAGAGCAAGGGAAGAAGGATCGGAAGAGAGGTCGAGTCTCGACGGCGTCCATGAAATAGCAGTAGACAAGTGGATCGGAACCACCTTAGATCTGCTGGACTTGAGTAGATCAGGGAGGAAGGTCAGACCCCTTCCGATCTCTCGCCAGAGCTCGTAGACCTGGGGCAGCGGCAGCTTTTGCAGGTGGTCTAAGATAGGGATCTCGGGCAGCCGTGAAGGTCTAGTCCAAGGTGCCAAAGTTGGTGGTGGCATTGGAATCTGGTGAGGAGCTCACCGTTGCTCTGATTTCACATCGACACCAACCCAAACAGTGGCGGATTTCTCTATGCAAGCGGCACCTGCAGAAGACCGTGAGAACGCGAGAGCAAGACTCGTGTGAAATAGAAGACATACCTGGGCGGCTCTATGGGTTTGGATCTTGGCGGATCCTATCCAAAATCTGGCTACCACAATAAATAGGTAAATCCTATTCTAATTTCCACAATATACTGAGAACTTGTTTAATTCCTCGAAAATAGATCCCTTAGTCTAAAAATCTCCCAAAAATACCCCTAGACTCAGAAAAATGTTCTCTACATTGTTGAACTCCTAGATCATACCCTTAAACCACTTTCAAATGTGATATTTAATTTAGTTTATAATGATCATTTTAATGATTTATTGAAAGAAAGACATAATATCTAGTTGAGATTAATTCTCAGAAAATTCTTTTAGAATCCTAGTTATGATTAAAACTGATTTATGGACTCTAATTGATTATTATCACATCTAGTCATTTTCTATTAATGACTAAATGCTTTCTAACTTTAATTTTAACTCTAGAAAATAGACCGAGCATCAGAAAATTACAAAAATGGGACCAGACCTCTAAAATGACACTCTAGTCAGTACAAAAATATCAAACACGAGTTTAGATCAGTTTGAACCAAGGTTTGGCCTAAACCCTAATTTTGGACCTAAAATTACAAAGAATATGAGGTAAATATATTAATGATGATTAATTTCTTTAAATCAGGTGTTGACCAGATTATCTAGATGATCATAGATATGTAAGGAAGATCTGAACTTAGGTACGTGGATATAATTATATGACTAGATTTGCTGGATGTTAAATATATGTACTTGCTTGTTTGTACTTGAAATACATTGTTGGATGTAAATCTATATGTATTGTCATTTCCGCCTTAAACAATAAGCACACTAAGGAAAGAAAATGGAATTTAGTTACTGATGGTTCATTAATCTCCCTATTAGAGAGGGAAAGTATTAATGTTGACTAGCACCTCCCTAATGGTACAAGGTACGCAGGGAGATCCCTAATGGTACAAGGTACGCAGGGATAGGGCCCAATATTTATGTTTGTGCTAAGTCCACCATAGTAATACATGTCCATTGAAATATGGATAATAACTTGGGATTAACTGATTCTCTGCCTTAAATAATGTTTCCTTTCTCTTTCTTCAATTTTGAGTATTTTATATGCCAGCATAGTATAGCTTTTAATTCCACATACCAACTTTTGTTGATGTTTATGTTTCTCGTATTTTCTAGGTCCAGAGCTAGAATGGGATAAAGGAATAGGATGTGAGCAAGTTGCACAGGTGGTACCTATTGTGTTTAGATCATGATTAGCATACATGTTCATAGATTGTAGAATCTTCATTCAATATGTAAATGTAAATCATTTTGTAATAATTCATTGTATAAATATGCATGTTGAATGTTGAGTATGTTATGGTTGTATGTTCATGTATGTGTATTATGCTTCTGCATCACTCTCTGATATGATTGGATGATGTTCTCGGATTCTGACATCTCATTCCCAATTGGGTTTGGAGAAGCCAAAATCCGGGGACGTCACAGTTAGTCTTTATGGGTATTGCTTCTACCCACTTCTATACATAATCAACTTCAAGTAAAATGTATAAATTTGAATTTGAGGACACAAAGGGTCCCATGAAATTAATACCCCATAGATCGAAACCCTCAACTTCTTGGAAAACATTAAGGGGCATCTCCTATCTTATGGAAATGTTACCTACCCGCTGATAGGCATCGCATCTCCTTACAAACTCATATTCATCTCTGAAAAGTGTGGGCCAATATAGGCCGCTCTCCAATACCTTTGCAGCTGTCCTAGAGCTTGCATGATGGCCGCTGGTGGGTAGTGTGTGGAAATGGCTTAACACACTATCGTACTCGAAATCTGGTACACACCTGTGTAAGACTCCATCCCTACATTGTCTCAGAAGAATAGGATCATCCTAGAAATAAAATCTCAAAGAATGGAAGAATCACTTCTTTTCTTAATAACCCCAATCCTCAAGTAATTCTTTGCATGCAAGATAATTAACAATGTTCAAAAACCATAGATCTTTTGATTTGATAGAAAGTATTTGGTCATCCGGAAAGGTCTCGGTAATAGGTATATTGGTGTCCTTTTCATCTACCCTCTCAAGTCGAGACAAATGGTCTGCAACCACTTTTCAATCCCCTCTTTATCCTTGACTTTAATATCAAATTTCTGTAATAGAAGTATTCACCTAATGAGTCTAGGCTTCACTTCTTTCTTTCCCATTAAGTATTTTATTGCAGCGTGGTTTGTCCATACCACCACTTTAGTCCCCACTAAATATTGCCTAAATTTTTCAAAAGCAAAAACCACGGCTAGAAGTTCCTTTTCAGTGGTGGTATAGTTTAATTGTGCATCATTTAAGGTTTCGAACGCATAATAAATAATTGTGGGTCATTTCTCATGGCGATGCCCAAGAATTGCCCCCACAGCATAGTCGGGTGCATCACACATCAACTCGAAGGGTTGACTCCAATCCGGAGTCTGCACAACTGGCGCTGAAATCAATCTTTTCTTAAGGACTTCAAAAGCGTTCAAACATTTGTCATTAAAATAAAAATAGCATTTTTCTCAAGGAACTCAGATAATGGTTTAGCGATCTTAGACAAATCTTTTATAAACCGACGGTAAAATCCAGAGTGACCAAGAAAATTCCTAACTCCCTTCATCGAGTTTGGTAGAGGTAATTTAGAAATAACCTCAATTTTTACCGGATCAACCTCCAGTCCCTTGTTGGACACTTTGTGTCCTAGCACAATACCCTCGCTTACCATCATATGGCATTTTTCCCAATTGAGGACCAAATGAGTGTCCTCACATCTCTATAAAACCTTATCAAGGTTATAGAGACATTCATCAAATGAAACATTGTAAACTGAGAAATCATCCTGGAAAAACCTCTAAATAACGTTCAACCATATCAAAAAAAAATGGCGAGCATACATCGTTGAAAAGTGGTTGGTTTACACAATCCAAATGGCATACGGTGGTATGAAAAAGTACCATAAGGGCAAGTGAAAGTGGATTTCTCTTGATCCTTAGGTTTAGTTGATATTTGATTATAGCCATAGTATCCGTCTAGGAAACAAAAATGGGAGCGACCAGCCAGTCGCTCTAAAATCTAGTCAATAAAAGGCAAAGGAAAATGATCCTTTAGCGTCAAAGTGTTCAACATATGGTAATCTATGCAAACTCACCACCCAGTGACCAACCGGGTAGTAACTGGCTCATTTAACAGATTAGTAGTTACCATAATTTCCCCCTTTTTGGGGACTACCTGTGTTGGGCTTACCCACGTCGAGTCTGAAATTGTGTAGATAATTCCCACTGGAAGTAGCTTTATTACCTCCTTCTTGACGACTTCCGTCATAATAGGATTTAGGCAGAGTTTGGGCTGGATCACAGGCTTTTCCCCCTCCACGAGTCTAATCTTGTGTTGCATAGAGTAGGAGAAATCCCCTTTATGTCTGAAACTGACCACCCAAAATCCCCACGGTGGTTTTTTAACACAACCATGAGTTGTTCTTCCTCAGAGGCACTAAGATGTGCCAAGATAATTACCGGTAACTTCTCCTCCACTGCTAAGAACACATATTTCAAATGTGGGGGATGCAGCTTCAACTCCAATTATTGCAGATTCACCAAAGATGGCAGCAATTGTGGCAGCAGTGGTCCCAGATCTTCAAAGTGCCTAGCATAGTAACAACGTAGGACTCGTAGCATCTTTACACAATCATGTAGAGATGTGGTCCTCATCCAATCATCCACAACATTAAATAGACAAGATTCTAAAGGCAAATGAGGATATTATTCCAGCATTGAGATCTCCATAACATCTTCCACAGTAGAAAGGTACACTTCTTCATCTTCATCATTAGGATATCCCACATCTTTTGTAAGAGAGACCACTTTAGTTTTCTCCATGATATCCACAGTAAGAGTTCCTCTGTCTACTTTGGCCATGACATGAGCCATGTCGAGAAAGGGTTTCCCTAGACAAATGGAAATGTTGTGATCAAAGTGTTTAACTTTATTGCATTGTCCCTGTTCCTGTGATGACATTGAGTTGGTTGGCATTATTATTTCAAACCTGTCATCAGCTATGCCCATAGTCAAACGGCCTCTTCCCATTTCCAGGATCATGTCAGTTGTGGCCTAGAAGGGTCTACCTAGTAGCAGCTCGTTTCCTTGGTCATCTTGCATTTCCATCACTATGAAATCTACAGGAAAAACAAACTTGTCCACCTTAACTAGAAAATCTTCACAAATCCCATAGGGCCTTACTAATGAATTATCTACAAGCTGGATAGTCATATTGCTCCTCCTAGATTCCTTGAGACTGAGCTTTTTGAAGGTTGAGAGAGGCATCAAGTTGATGCTCTCTCTTGAGTTACATAGGGCTTCTCCAAACTTTGTCTTCCCGGTGTAGCAAGAGATGTTGAAACACCCAGGATCTTGTCTCTTAGGTGGTAGTGTACCCAGTAATAAATGTGCTCACCTGTTCTTTGAGCACCACCACTTCAGTGTCTGGAATTTTCTGCTTCTTGGTTATGATGTCCTTCAGAAACTTACCATATGACGGTATCTGCTCAATTGCGTCAATCAGTGGAATGTTGACGGATAATTTTCTAAAGCCATCCAGAAACTTCTTAAATTACTGATCTACCTTCTTTGCTTTCAGGTTGTTCAGATATGGAACCGGGACTAACTGTTCCCTCTGATGTCGCGGCACATATGGTGTTCTCTTATATGTATCTTTCCCAGAATTTGTCTCATCCATTGCAATTTCTGCAATGTCCTCAACAATTTATGTGACTTCTGCTTCCTATGCGGCCTCACCTGTAGCTACTGGTTGTGATGTGTGTGGTTCATAGACTTTAGAGTTTAAAATCTTCTTGCCACTCCTTAGCAAGATAGCTTTGGATTGATGGGTTCCTCTCAGAGTATCAGTGTTCCTTGGGAAACCCTGCTATGTCGGCTTCTTCAAGTTTGCAAGTTCAGCTACAATTTGTGAAATGGACGTCTCAAGCATCCTCATCTGTGCCCCATGGCTCTGAAAGGTCTGACCAAACTGATCATAAACTCACCTTGCGACTGAATTTTCTTGCCAAATGTGTTCATTAATTCTTGATTTTTCTTAATCACCTAGTTGAGCAATTCATTGCTCTTGTCCTCTGCACTGGGTTGTGGCTTTTGATCCGGATCCTGCAGAAAGTTGTTTGGATCCTTCCAGGAAAATTTCTTGTCCTTTCTCCATGAATACTCATTACTCATGTAACCTTGTTGACGCATGAACTTTGCATGTGCTTCATCATCAGACCCATTGTCGTCTTTCTCTAGGAGCTTCTTGGCTAGTAAGTCCATCTTCTCATTCAAAGCTTGAATGGCCTTTGCATCACCTGTAGATTTAACATGTTCTGGCCTGTCTCTTACACCCCAAGCTTGATTTTTTGCCATGTTCTTCAAAATCTCCCAACACTTGGAGCCTTTGTTGTTTAGGAAGAAACATGTACCCTCTGAATCTAGAATACCATGTTCATGTTGGTTTAGGCCAAAGTAGAACATATTTTCTTGATTTTCCAAATCTATCCCATGATGTGGGACTCTCCGTAGCATGATTTAGAATCGCTCCCACACCTTTGTGTATGTCTCAGCTGCCAGCTATTTGAAATTGTGTATCTTCCTCATGATGTCATTGGTCTTCTCGGGTAGGAAGTACCTTTCAAAGAATACCTCGATCATCTGATCCCACGTCTTGACAAAATTTTTTGGCAAGTTATAGAACCACTCCTTTGCATTGCCTGCTAAGGACGATGGGAATAACTTCAGATAAATCTATTCCTGGGGGAACCTGTCCACCTTCACCATATCGCAACTTTCCACAAAGCTGCTAATATGGGCTATTGGGTCTTCATATTGAAATCCATTAAATGCCTACTTCTTAACCAATTGAATGATCTCTGGATCAATCTTGTAATGGGTTATATTGACAGTCTACTTTTTGATTGGCCCAGTTTGTACCATCGAAGAGGATGCTTTGATCTTCTCCCAGATAGTCTGCTCTTCAACTATTGCATTTGCGTCACCCATTATAGAAGCTTCAGGTATTGGTTGAACATCCTTGGATGGCATATTAATTAGTTCATCTTCATCACCCGATTACGGAATGTCAGATGTTGATTTGTCATAGTTCTTATTCTGCGTACTCACCATGCACTAGTATCTGAAGTATGAAAAGTCAAGTAAGCACAGTGCTAGAATGAATGAAAATCTGAAAGATAAGAAATTGAGTTCAAAAAGAACAATTAAAATTGCAGTAAAAAAAAAGTGGCCTAGAGTGGCCGCTCACAGCACTCGTAGTGTTGAAATTTGCCGTTTCCCCGGCAACGGCGCCAAAAACTTAACACGCGTAAATCGTGTGTTAAACGTAAGTGTACGTATCAATGTAATATAGGCCTTGTGAGGCCCGAGTCAAACTTAGGGAAACGTGAATTTCATAGGACTACTACTAACTGGTTGCGATCATCTAGACCGAATGAAAGAGTTGATTGGTTTTGGAAAGAAAATAAAACAAAGAGAAAAAAAAGAGCGATGATTAAATGTTGATTTAATCAAATGAGAATGGGAATCCTTAGGATTATGGCTTTACCATAAGGTCTTGTTGCATACAGATTCACATAATTAGCATAAATCATCCCTTATCCTGGATAGAGGCATGTAGTCAGAATTGCTCGCTTCCGCAATGCAACCCACTACCTAGTTCTAGGTCAATCCCATTCCAGTCATAACTTATACCCTAGACCTAAGTGCATTAATGAATCCTCTGGGTATCCACCATTAACTGTACATTACCTCGTCTAAGGAATTTATAGGTTAACGTGTTAATCGTGTCTTTTCAACCACTAATCCTCCATCAAGAGAAATTAAAGGTATTAGAAATTAACTATGGTGATCAAGCATAGCAATTACGATGGAGCGCACGATAACATATCTAGGAGAAATGAGAAGAATTATACTAATCCATGCAAAAATATTATACAGTGATTCCCCGGGCTACTCTCGGGTCCTAAGGATCAAAGGGAATTAGCCCTGCATATTCATCTTAACAGAATACATGGGGAAGGAAGAAGAAAACATGGGAAAGAGATAGAAATATCATGTAACCCCTGGAACGGTAAAGAGTCAGATGATCCTCAGTGTGAGATGCCCATTTTGCAGCCTTCCAGCGGTAGAATCGTCTGTCTTCGGTTCTCGAATCCTTCGGGACGTTGCTTTTGGCTCCATTCTTTCCTCTTCTCTCCTTTGGGACTCGTACGATGGAATATAATGTGTTCTCAGGGTCTGGTCCGTCCTCCCTTAGGTCTAGGTGTGACTTACGGCCGCCAATAGATCCCAACTGTTAGATCGTGACAATCTAAACAAAACTCTAATTCGATGGTGTCGATACCATCGACGAGGCTGTCGATAGTATCGACAACTACTTGCTTTACAATGAGATCCATCTGCTGACATCTCGATATCATTGATGTTGGGGGTCGATGGTATCGACGGAGTGCTTTTCTCCAGCTTAAACACCTGATGTAATGTCGATAGTATCGACGACCTGTCAATGGTATCGACAGGTTCTAGAATAAAAGTGCCTGAAAAAGAGAGAAAAACACAAGTCTATTCGGGGAATTTCATAAATCATACAAAATATAATAGAATAAGATCAATTTGATGCATAAAGTGTTTATAGGCTAAAGAAAGTGAATCATGCTATTATAATCACAATAATGACAAATAACCACACAAAACAGGTGTGAAATCAGCCTATAAATACAACTCAAAATCTTTGCATCAATATTTTATTAAGCTTTGGGTAATTTGAGGCATACCATTCAAAGTACTAGATCACAAATGTAAAGTCAAAATCAGACTCATACTAGATCTAGGATGACAAGAATCCTAAGATCTCTTCACCTCGGTCAATATGAGTCAGACTTAGTGGCATAACAACCCAACTACAAAGAACCCTAGTGTGCCCTAGGTACATAGACAGTGACACTGGAAACTAGGGTATATAACCCTCTAAATTCGAGTTACAACCACAATCACTCTCAACACATAACAACTCCAAGACAGCCTCAATTGTTCTCTAAAACATTAGAATTTGGATGGCAGAGATATACCCTCCTTGCACCTACACATACTCAATAGTAACAACTCTGATCTCCTCTTGGGATTACGCATCTCACTATCCAGCAAGTTTTGATGCAGGAATAGTTCTACGAACTCATAGCATTACATGATTAGGGTTACACTTGATTAAATATGTGGTTTAGGTATCTTTTTTGCATCAACCAAGTTTCATACAATCTCCTAAAGTATACTTATAAAATAAGTTGTCGAATACAATTTTAGAAGTTACAAAACATATGAGATCTGATCCATGTTGCTCCATCATGATATGTTCAATCGCTCTTGGACTTGTAGAGGACTAAGCATCAAACTAGGGCACATCATAGCCCAAAAAGTCATGAGGAAAACACTAATAACTTCCTATAGGAACATCATAATCATCCAAAATTTTGTAGAGAATTTCACAAGTTATAGACAGCCCTCAAATTTTAGCATGATTGTCCATAGGATGTAAGATTTATGGCATTTCCAAGAACTATGCACTTATGTGACCTAAAACTTAGCATGAATGAGCTACTTTCAACATTATGAGTTTGTCTAAAAAAATCATTTCAGCACCAAAATAGCAACTAAAAGCATTATAACCACCATTTATTAACCACTATATAGAAAGGTTTAAAGTGTGGGTCAGACGTATGTACAATGGGTACCAAAAGGGCACATATATAACAATTTTAGAAGTCATAACACCAATAATTTTCGGATTTCATACCTTACATGTTTAAGAAAAACTCATGTACTAAACGAGAAACGTTCATAGGGACTAAGGAAATTTTAAAAACATGTATAATCATCATTCTCATCTCAAACAGTGCACAAAAAGGCCATATTTATTCATATTATGGGTTTCTAGAACAAGATTTACATAAAAACAAGTTATAAGTAGGCAAGAAACATATTACAGGTTATACCACTCACCTCAAGGTGAAGAAGAATGCCTAAATAGAAAGACAACTTAAATAAAGGAATGAAAGACCAGAGCTTTGCACTCTAAAATCTCCAACATAGCTCCTATTTTCAAGAATGGGGTAGATCTAGGACAAAAGAAAGAAGAAAGAGGGTTATTCATCCATGTGCATGCGTTTTCAGCAAAGAGTACCATGGATGTCGACCATGGTGAAGGGAGTAAGAAGGAGAACAGTAAGAAAACAAGGTTAGGGAAGAAGATCTTACATGTATGGAGAAAAGAACTAGGTAAGAAATCTTCGATCCTTCCTCGAAGAGCTAGATCCAAGTCCTACCCCAACATGCAACCACGATCTAACAAGGCTTCATCCTTAACAAGCTTCTTCTTCACCAACTGATGGTTTTTGATGAGCTCTGGTAGCAATAACTTTTTGGAGTGAAAAAAAGTTTGTTTGGGGAAAGAGGGGAGGGGTATATATAGCTAGGATGAGAAAGAAAGGAGGTCAAAGGTCAAAAATTGCTTTATGATCGATCAAAGGTCAAGTATTCCATCAACTTGTTCAACTAGAACAATCACCAATTTGTATCTCCCAAGGAAAACCATCTAGTATTTGAGTCAGAACAACCATATAATGTTTGAGTCAGAACAACCATCAAATTATGACTCGTCCAAAGGAAAACCATCTAGTGTTTGAGTCAGAACAACCACCTAGTGTTTGAGTCAAAACAACCATCAAATTATGACACCTTTAAGGAAAAACCATTGGATTATAACTCCTTCAAGGGAAAACCATTAAATGTTGAACCCAACCAAGTATAAGAAGGTGCACTTACCTTCACTTATACACCAAAGAACATCAAGGGTTGATACCTTCACACATAAATGTTCCAAAGCATTCAATAAGTCAAGCTTTATCAGATTATCAAGAATACCATGAAGCAAAGTATACATGTGATAAAGTTACAGTTAGATCCCTAAAGGAGGGAAAATTGCGTAAAGGTCCACATAAGCACATAAGTTTGCAAAACTTAAGCAAACAAACTTATATTTGGACCAAATTTGTAACATCGCTTAATTAAATAATATTGAAATGTAAACTATGGTTCATTTAAGAAATTAAGTACTCAATTAAATCAAGTAAGTATGTTTATCCATTAAGTCAAGTCAGGGGTCTTACTCAATCTCAATAGATGACGTCTTCCAATTAATATTTCCTTAAAGTATATAAAACTCATGTATGATATGTAAATCCTCCTATAGAATGGGAAAATTTTTATTTGATAAATTGAAAAAGTCACAATGCACTCTCTTTTATAGCACAAGAGAGTAAGAGAGAACTAGAACCAGACAACATTGGACAAAATAAAAGCTAAAGACAATGCAAGTCTTAAGCACATAATAGAACACACAATATAAGAAAACAAAACACACAATACAGGATAACATGTAAAGCATATATACTAGTACTCCCCCTCAAGTTGGAGCATAGATGACAATCATGCCCAGCTTGTCTTCCAACATAACAAAGCGAGGCTTGGGAAGTATCTTGGTAAAGATATCAGCAACCTGGTCTTTTGTATGAAGATAAGGATTACATATACGTCCAGAGAGAATTTCTTCTCAAACAAAGTGGCAATCCACTTCATTGTGCTTTGTGCACTCATGGAAAGTGGGATTGTTGGCAATAAAGGTTGTAGCTTTTTATCACAATGCATGGAAATAATATCAGAGTCTAAAATATCAAATTCCATGAGGAGTGCTTGGACCCACATTAGTTCACAAGTAGTATGAGCCATAGCCTTGTATCCTGCTTCAGCACTTGACTAGGCAACCACAGTCTACTTTTTAATGTGCTATGTAACCAGGTTCCTACCAACAAAGGAAAAATATCAAGAAGTAGATTTTCAGTCACATCGACTACTGGCATAATCAGAGTCACAATACCCAATAAGTTTGCATTACCGATGTCTACGATATAGTAAACCTTTTTCATGAGAAGATTTCATATATTTATGAATGTGATAAACATCATCCCAATGACATTTTCAAAGTTTGTCCAAATACCTACTGACAAGTCCAACAACAGTAGTAATATCATCTCCTGACACAGTGAGATAGATAAGCTTACCAACAGTATGTCAGTATTGATGGTTATTAGGGTATGGAGGTAAAGATTCATCATCTCAATTGGTATTGGGATCCAGGGGAGTACTAGTTGGTTTAGATCTGAGCATACCTGCTTCTATCAGAAGGTCCATCACATATTCGCACTATGAAAGGTTGACGCCAGAAGATGATCTGGAAACTTCAATTCCCAATAAGTATATGAGTTTATCCTGATCTTTAGTAATAAAATGTTGTTCAAGATATTGTTTGGTAGCCGCAATACCATCACAATCATCACTAGACAAAATGATATTGTCTACATAAATAACAAGAACAACAAGTTCGGAGCTGGTTTTTTTAATAAAAATAACATGATCAGAAAGTGAATGTTGAAATTGAAATTTGAGCAGCATCTAATTTAGTTTAACAAACCATGAATGTGGGCTTTTATTTAGGCCATATATCGCCTTCCAGAGTCTGCAGACTTTAGAACTCTCACCCTGACTAACAAAACCAGGTGGCTGCTCCATATAAACTTTTTTCATGTAGGTCACCATACAGGAAGGCTTTTTTGACATCAAGTTGATAAAGAGGCCAATCTTTATTGACATCTACAAAGATAAGTACCCTCAGAGAGTTGAGCCGGGCCACATGAGAGAAAGTTTCAAAGTAGTCCACTCCATAGTTTTGAGTGTAGCCTTTTTCTACAAAGCAATCCTTCAGCCATTCAATAGAACAATAAGGTTGATATTTAATAGTAAAGAACCAATGACATCCAACTGTTGGATAGTTTCCAAAATGAACAAACGATCCCAGGTCTTGTGATCTCATAGTGTAGACATTTTTATTTCCATAGCTTGACTCCTAGTGGGATGCTGAAGAGCTTGTGCAGCATTCTTCAGCACGGAAATAGCAAAAAGAGTAGTAGTAAAACATGTAAAGCTAGAACCAAGATTAGTTGTAGAGAAGATATTACTAATCAGATGCTAAGTATAAGAGCAAACACCTTTCTATAGGTTGATAGGAAGATGTCAATCAAAAAAATACTTAGGGGTGTTGTGACCTACCGACGAGGTACAAATTGGTTGTTTAGGAGTCAGATGGGGATCTGTAAATATGGGTCTTCTCATGGACACATCTTCATTTTTGTCAATGTAATTATGTTCTACTAGCTCAGATAGAGGAGTAGGAACCATCAGATCACTAGATGAAGTAGACCCTTCGTCAGAGTAGTATGGTGTGTTTTCAAAGAACATAACATTCGCACTCACAAACCTTTGTCGATTGACAGGATCATAACACCAATAACCATTTTTAGTTTGGGAATATCCCAAAAAGACACACTTAATGGAGTGGGGATCAAGTTTAGAAATATCAGGGTAGAGATTCTTAACAAACCAGGTGCTGCCAAAGATGTGTAGTGGAACAGAAAACAAAGGCGCATCAGGATAAAGAAGAGAGACATGGACTTTAGTGTGTAACACAGAATAAGTCATATAGTTGATTAAGTAGCACAATGTAGAAACAACTTCATGCCAAAAATGTTTAGCAACATGACATTGATGACTATTCTTCAAGTAAAGGATGATTCTTCCTTCTACCACACCATTTTGTTGTGGTGTGTAAGAGAATGCAATTTGATGAATGGTACCTCAAGATTTACAAAGGTGATCAATAGAATTTTGCATAAACTCTAAGGATTTATTGGTTCATAATATTTTGATAGTAGTTTTGAAATGGGTTTAGATCTTAGTAAATAAGTTGGTGATAGTTTGCAAAATGGTACTATGATCCTTTAGTAAAACCAACCAAGTTTCCCTGGAATAATCCTCAATAAAGGTCATAAACTGGCGATATCCAGACAAACTAGAAACGTTACATGGACCCCAAATATCATCATGAACAATGTCAAACATATTTATAGAACTAATTTCTTGCTTCTTATTAAAAACAACACAAGTTCGTTTTCCAAACTGGCATAATTCACAGAATAAATTCTCAAAAATATTTGAAAATTAACAATGAAGTTTAGAAGCAGAAGGATGTCCCAAGCGATAGAGCCATTGTACATTAGTCATAGAAGTAGATAGGAGACCAGCAGTAGATTTTAGCACATCCAGGTAGTATTCCATCTGGTCCCTCATGGCCCAAACCAATCCTCTTCCTCATGCAAAGATCTTGAAACACGCAACCCTCATGATCAAAAGTAATCGAGCACTGAAGCACTTAATAGTTTTACTTAATATAGTAGATTAAAAGGAAATTGTGGAACATATAAGATAGATGTTAAGGTAAATTTTTTAGACAGAGTTATAGTTCCAATTCCATGGACAGCAGACTGAGTCCCATACGCAATAGTCACAGGAGGAACTTTTGTAGTCTTAAATAAGGTAGTGAAAACTTTGGAACAGTCAGAAATATGGGTAGACGTGTTGGATTTGATGACCTATTTATTTATAATGATAGTAGCAGGATATGCAAGTAAGGTAGAGGAACCTCCTTCTGTAGGAATTGTTGGCAAGGATAGACATGCTTGGAGGATTTTTTTAAGCTCCAAGTGAATCCACTCAACTATAGGTCTGGATCAATAGATCTGAGAAACCCACGTAGGGGCAAAAGAGATAAGAAAAGATTTAAGCTACCACGGTGTGAGATTCACTCCATCATGTGGCATAGGCAGGAAAAGAGGTGAGACCTTTTAGGTTTTCAACATGCTATTATGGGACTAACTATAAGAGTAAATGATGGAATGCAGGTTTAGGGGGTAGAGGTCGATGGTTATAGGTCAGTGGGTGGTGTTTGGTGGGTGGTGGTCAATGGGTGGTGATCGATGCATGGTGGTCGATGGGTGGTGGTCGATGCATGGAAGATGAAGGGTTGATCGATTGGTGGAGGTTAATGGGTGGTCAGTTGGTAGTGGTCGACGGGTGGTGGTTGGTGGGTGGTGGCCAATGGGTGGTGGTCAGTGGGTGGTGGTCGATGGGTGGTCGGTTGGTGGTGGTCGATGGGGTGATGGTCGATGGGTGATGGTCGATGGGGTGGTGGTCGATCAAAGGAGGGTGGTGGTGATGAAGGTGATGGAGGGAGAGGGTGACTAGGTGGTGGGAATGGTGGAAAATTTGTAGGTAGTGGGGTAGTCGATGGTGGGGTGGTTCAGGTATCAAACACATATGATACCATATAGAATGGGAAAACCTTTATTTGATATATTGAAAAATTTACAATGCACTCTCTTTTATAAAACAAGAGAGTAAGAGAGAACCAGAACCGTCTAATGTGGGATAAAAGAAAAGCTAAAGACAAGACAAGTCTTGAGCACATAACAAAACACACACAACCCAAGAAAATAAAACACACAACACAGGATAACGCATAAAGCATATCTTTTCTACAACTCTATAAGTACATTGTTTCTTGGCTCTATTTTAAATATAATGTTATAAAAAATATAGTTATTAACCTAGATTCATGATCACTTTTATGTTAGCTAATAACTCAAAAATGTATACCTTACCATTCTTCGCCTTAAAAGGACCAAAACACAAATTAGGGTACAGAAAGGCCAAAACACCTTAAATAATAAAACATGTATAAGATCCTTTTAGGATAAGTTAATTTAAGTGAAATTTATCTCATATATTAATAAGACAAACAACAAATAGCACCTCAAATTTTAGGACATAAATCTAACATATGTGAAAGTTATGCTAGTTTCAAATTAGGGCAAATTTAAGGGTGAAAATACCATTAAGAGTAAAAGATGTATAATTACTTGTAGGAGAATCATGGCCTCATGAAAATTGAATAAAAATTGTTTTATCTAAAATTTCAACTTAAATATCCAATATATGTGAAAGATAGGACTGTTTCAAGTTTTAGGGTGTATAAGGACCAATCTAGGGCATGGATGAGCCACCTTTATATAAGTGACTTGGAAAAAATATATTATGGCAGCATAACAGATATAGAAGAATACTTAAAAAGGGTTTCATATCATCACACAAATAGTAAGGGGTGAAGTGTACTTCATTCATCATCAATATGACATCAAGATGTTTTGAATTTGCTAATTTTAGGACATTATAGCATAAATTACGAATTTCATGCCACAAGGCATTAGAGAAAATTGTATTTATCACCAAGTAAGTCGTATAGATGATAGATAGCATCAAGGTTCATTTTAAAATTATATCAGGGAAACTTAGATCATAAAAATATGACTTTTAGATACATAGAGAAAGATTTAAGCATTTTGGGGTACACCTAGGAGTTTATATGCACAAGTAGGCAAAAGAAGATAGTTGTCATATCATTCA
Organism: Alisma plantago-aquatica; assembly: GCA_963693085.1. Lineage (NCBI taxonomy): Eukaryota > Viridiplantae > Streptophyta > Magnoliopsida > Alismatales > Alismataceae > Alisma > Alisma plantago-aquatica. The sequence goes on from OY856411.1 coordinate 593,257,525, forward strand.
CATGAGTTGGTGACAAAAATGAAGAACAGAAATAAAACATCTAGGATACCTACTTTCCACACCCAAAACCATGAATCAAGCTCCAAGATGACTCCCCCAAGCTAGATCTAGGTTTCTAAGGTAAAAAGGAAGAGAAAAGAAGTGCTTAGAGAGATGAGCATGTTTCCACTATGGAAATCATAGATTTTGGCCAAAGTAGGAAAATATGTGAAGAAAAGGAGTAAAAATAGAATGAAATAGAGGATAATATGTTTTTGATGCAAGAGGCAAGGTTGGAAATCTTTGAAAGACATGGAGTAGCTTTATCTCCAACATGGAGTAGCTTGATCTCCAACATGGATTGATATACATTGACATTCAAGCACTCAATCTAAGATATCACTCTCAAGCATGGTTCTAAAGGTCTATAGCTCCTCATCTTCATTCTAGAACATATTTGATAGCCAGATAAGTCTAGAGGGCCATGGGTTGTTAGTTATTAGCAATGGAATGGCTTAAAAGACCAAACAACCATGTTAACTTAAAAGGTTGTTGAAGGGCACTCTACTCCAAAGTATAGAGGAAAATGGGCCCAAGGATTGAGGGTGTAGACCCCTGACCTACCAAATCCCATGGTTGTATCTATCAAGCCTTCTTATCTATACACTCACTAGATTAATAACAAAGCTAGAAAATAATAAAAGGAACCTTATACAAATTGAAGTTCAAAAGCATCCAAAATTCATCCAACTAAGCATAATATAAAATAATGTATTCTATTAGATAATTTTTACTCAATGTGAATTGATATTTTTTATTATGGTGAAATTAAACATTAGTCCACAAATGTTCATGAAATTGCAAGATCAAGGTAAACATTATCCAAATATAATCAAATTAGAGTCATCTATTGACCAATTGATTTCATGTGTCGAATGAGTATTTGTATGGAAAAAAACACATGTTTAGATATTTTCACATAATTTTCGATTAAGTCGTCATGATTTGTTGAATTTAAAAATAAGTCCACAACATCAAAGAAGCTTTTTATTATGGTAACCAAAATGCAAATCAAATGAAAATGAGATACTTCTTAATTGTTTTTTATTAAATATAATTAAGCACAAAATTATGATAATAAATTTGATATTAGAGGAATATTAGGGTAAATATAGGTTCATGGTCTCATAGCCAAATCCCCTCAAAAGGATTTCACCCTCAAAATCCCAAGATAGGCCAGATAATGACAAAAAACAACCTATAAATCTATCTAAAATCTCTTAGGCCCGACTTATGTTACATGTCATCATTAGTGAATGATTATCATGAAGTTTCTTCTGGGTTCCTAGCTACATTTTGTATTATTGATTTTTAGTTTCTACTTCTTATCCATCATTTATTGTTTTACCCAGGTTCCTTGAAATTGGCTTAGAAATTAGTGAGATTGGTGTACTCCAATATTCTTACTTATTTTCTATTATTCATACTTATGTCTCTTTCCTTTTCATTATGCTTTTCATATCCCTTTAAGGGTTGAGTGATCATGTTTTATGTTCATTCTCAAGAAATTAAACTTCTTATCACAAATTTATGTACATGATTTCTTACAACAAGATTATGCATTCAAGTGTTCCTCAAACTCATACAATAAATGGACATCTCTTATGAACAAATTTGATCTTATCTTATATGTAACATCCTTAGGTTTTTTATCGATCTAGATAAAACTCACCATGACATAGATACATGCCATGAATTCTTACCTTCCTTTGAAACACCACCATATTGGCTTTGTCCTATGGCTGAAAATGTTCTTCCCAAGAAAACCTACTCTGGAAAAAAATGATCTGTAACAATTCATAATCCAAACATATCAAGAATGTAAGGACCCTGACCTTCGTTTTGGGCTTACCGTGTTTGTTTTGCCTGAACCTTGTGCTTGGTTGCCTGCTAATCATCTCTAGTGATTATTAGGGTTTGCTTGTGCTTAGGTGAGAGCTGGAGGTGCTACTTGCAAAATAACCTAAGATATGGTTGGAGAGCAAGTTTGTCACCTTGAGAGATGTCTTTATCTCTCTTTGCTTCCTCTAGGGTTGAGAGGAAGGTGTGGGCTCGTGCCTTGAGTTATCTTGGGCTTGGTTGAGCTCTTTTGGGCCTTGTTTCCCCTTGTTTGGGCCTTGCCTTCCTTGGTTGAGCCCTATATCGAGCAAGGATGCTTGTGTCGACCTTGCTTTGTGTCTCCCATGGGGTGTATTGGGCATGGAGGTGGAGAGTATCATCCATGGACCATCTTTGACCCGTTGACCTCATTTGTGTCACCACTAGTGGACACTTGGTGCATAGTGCTTGCATGTGGAAATAGCCTTGGACATGTGTATAAGGTGAGTTAAGGAGGTGGCTTTTTCCCTTGGACAAGTGTCCTAGGTGGGCGACACATTACCTTGTTTTCTCCTCCATCCTCTTCTATATATGCCTTGCCTTTCTCTTCCTTAGGAACTGATGCGATGATTTTGAGTCGCATTTATAGACCTTTTTGATATGTGTTTTGTGCTCTTATTAGTCATTTTTATGGTCAATATTGCATAATTCACTCATTTCGGTCTTTGCCATCATTTTATGTCAAATTCCCTTAGTTTTATCATTTTGAGCATTAATTATCATATTATCATAAATTGTGTGGATTTATTTTGTCTTGTCTTGAAATTTCAGGAAAAACAAGTATCTGCTTCCGTCGATACCATCGACGGAAGTCGATACCATCGACAAGGATACAAGTTGCCAGCCGAGAGGAGCAGCACAGAGTCGATACCATCGACACCCAAGTCGATGGCATCGAGATCCCTTAAGGTTGCTGGCGAGGAAGCTGTCGATACCATCGACACCCAAGTCGATGCACGTTCGGGCAGCAAATCAAGCAACAGGGTGAATATATGAACCAATTTGGGCAGACGTTGCAGAGCCATGGGGTCGATTAAAGGTTAATTTAATCAATTCAAAAGGATATCTTTAGGATTGCGGTTTCATCGCGGGTCAACATTGCATTAGGTTTCATATAACTCCTCAATCTTCTCTCTCTCTCCGGGTAGTGGCCTGAAAACAGAATTACCCACTGTCGTGGTGTAATTCACTACTTAGGTTTAGGTTGATTCCACCGTCGTAGTAATCATTCCCCTAAACTAAGCGCATTACGAACGATCTCTCAGTTTCCACCATTAATTTTACACCTCCTTTGTCAAGGGATTTATCGATTAATGTAGGTTTCGTCTCTTTTCAACCGTTAATCCTTTTGTCGAAGTGATTAAGGGCATTAAGTTATTATTATGGTGATCAAGCATAACAATATATAGAGAAAACGAAACTATACCATGGATTTAAGAGAGAAAATATGAATTATTAATACAAAACTGTCATACAATGCATTCCCGGGCTACTCCCGGTCCTAAAGATGGAGGGGATTAGCCCCGCATGTTCATCTCACACAAATACATGGTAGAAATAGGGGAAATCATAAGAAAAACGTGAATAAAATGGGAAAACCCCTGAACGGAGGAGAACCGGTTGATCCTTTGCATAGAACACGAGCTTTCCCGCCTCTCGGTGGTGAAATTCGTCTTCGGCAGCGTTCGGATCGACAGGGATGAGCTTCTGGCCTCCGTCCTCCTTTCTCCCGCTCCTCGGCACTTGTGCAATGGTAAATGAGATGTTGATCGCGTCTGGGCGGCCGTCATTAGGTATAAGTCCCTAATTAGGTCGTCAATTAACTCCAACCGTCCGATTGAGATCAAAATGAATCCAACGCATATCTACCGGCGTCGATACCATCGACGCGGGTCGATGGTATCAACCCGGTGTGGTAGCGATAGCCTTCTTTTCTTTTAGTCTGAGTGCCTGTATCCATCTCGATACCATCGACTTGGGTCGATGGTATCGACTCTCTGTGGCGTCGGTTTTGTCGTTTAGCGACGCTTTAGCCTCCATGCGTCGATACTTCCTAGTCAAGAGAGATTTCATGTACTTGGACCACACGGGCATGTCAGCCAAAGCATCAAGGAAGGGGACCATAGAGACCTCCATGGCGCAGATGGCAGCTGAAATTGCAAGTTTGAAGAAGCCAGCACATCCGGGTTTTCCGGGGAACACCAATGTTCCCGGGGGAAACCAGCAGGCCAAGGCCATTTTATTGAGAAGCGGAAGAAGGTGTTGAACCCAAGAATGGATGAAACAAGCACACCGTAGGATAAAGTTGAAGGTGAAACCACTAAGGAGCATCCCACACAAGTCACAGGGCAAGTTGAAGACATAGATGTGGATGTCATCACTAAGAAGAGGAAAATACCAGATACTGAGGTCGTGGTGCTGAAAGAGCAAGTGAGTGCCTTCATTATGGGCACTCTACCGCCAAAGAGACAGGATCCCGGATGTTTCAACATTTCTTGCTTTATCGGGAAGTTCAAATTTGGAGAGGCATTATGTGATTCTGGGGCAAGCATCAATTTGATGCCCCTTTCGACATTTAAAAAGCTGGGATTAAAGGAGTCACGGCCGAGCAATATGACTATCCAATTGGCCGATAATTTTGTGGTGAAGCCTTATGGAATCTGCGAGGATGTCTTAGTGAAGGTGGATCGTTTTGTATTTCCGGCTGATTTTGTAGTTATGGAGATGCAGGATGAGCATGGCAATGAGCTGTTACTTGGACGTCCATTCCAAGATACAGCTGACATGATCTTAGAAATGGGGAGAGGTCGCTTGACCTTGGGCATAGCAGATGATCGCTTTGAGATGGTCATGCCCACTAGCACTGCGTCTACTAAAGCAAAAGAACAATGTAACATGGTGAAACATGTAGATCACAACATCTCACTCTGCCTTGGAAAACCATTCTTGGACATGGCTCATGTGATGAGCAAGATGGATAATGGAACCTTAGCTGTGGATATCATGGAGCAAACTAAGGTTGTCTCTTTATGTAAAGCTGTTGGGTTTCCGAATGATGAGAATGAGGACATTCCGCCTTCTTGGGAGGATGATGTGATTACTACTTCGGTTGTTGAGGCATATCCGGAACTACCACTGGAGGCTTGTTTTTTGAATGTTACCTATGATTGGATGCGGAGTAATTCGCTCAAGGAGTGCGCCAAAATGCTTCAGATGCTTCCATGTTTCTATACGAGGCACTATGAAGATTTAGGTACACTTCCCCCACCGCTGCAATCATCTCTTATTTGCCCGCCAGAGTTGGAGTTGAAGTCGCTGCCCCCACATCTTAAGTACGTCTTTCTAGCTGAGAAGGACAAGTTACCGGTGATTGTATCTGCTTACTTGAGTGCGGATGAGGAGGAGCAACTGCTGATAGTGCTCAAGAACCACCATGGAGCTTTTGGGTGGTCTGTTGTAGACATTAAGGGGATCTCCCCTACACTTTGCCAGCATAAGATACGGCTCGAGGAGGGAGCCAAGCCAGTTATTCAGCCTCAGAGACGTTTAAATCCGAGCATGATGGAGGTTGTGAAGAAGGAGGTCATCAAACTTCTTGCTGCAGGGATTATATATGCCATATCAGACTCGACGTGGGTTAGTCCCACACAGGTAGTCCCTAAGAAGGGGGGAATTACTGTTACTAAAAATTTGATGAATGAACCTGTCACCACCCGATTGGTAACCGGGTGGCGAGTTTGTATTGACTATCGTCGTCTGAATGCAGCCACTCTTAAGGATCATTTTCCTTTACCATTTATTGATCAAATTCTAGAACGTCTTGCCGGTCGGTCGCATTTTTGTTTTCTGGATGGGTATTCGGGGTATAACCAGATTTCGATTGATCCTTTGGATCAAGAGAAGTCTACGTTCACCTATCCCTATGGGACTTTTGCTTACCGACGAATGTCGTTTGGTTTATGTAATGCACCGGCGACGTTTCAACGCTGCATGCTCGCCATATTCTCTGACATGGTAGAGCGTAGTCTTGAGGTTTTCATGGACGACTTCTCGGTTTATGGTGCGTCATTTGATGAATGTCTATATAACTTGGACAAAGTGTTGCAGCGTTGTGAGGATACACACTTGATCCTCAATTGGGAGAAATGTCACATGATGGTGACAGAGGGAATAGTGCTAGGACACAAGGTGTCTAGCAAAGGTCTTGAGGTAGACCCTGTGAAAATTGAGGTGATTTCCAAGCTACCCCCACCAAATTCTATAAAAGGGGTGAGAAGCTTTTTGGGACACGCCGGGTTCTATCGGCGATTCATAAAAGATTTTTCTAAAATTGCAAAACCTTTATCCGAGCTGTTGGAGAAAGATGCGATTTTTGATTTCAACGATAAGTGTCTTCATGCATTCGAAGTTTTAAAAGAAAAATTGATTTTGGCTCCGGTTGTTCAAACGCCGGATTGGACAAAACCCTTCGAATTGATGTGTGACGCTTCAGATTTTGCAGTAGGAGCCGTTTTGGGGCAAAGGGTAGATAATAAGCCCGCTGTGATTTTCTATGCTTCCAAAACTCTGAATGATGCTCAATTGAACTATACAACTACTGAAAAAGAATTACTTGCCGTCGTGTTTTCTTTTGAAAAATTTCGGCAGTATTTAGTTGGATCGAAAGTGGTTGTATGGACCGATCATGCTGCGATAAAATACTTGATGGAGAAAAAAGATGCAAAGCCTAGACTCATTAGGTGGATTTTGCTTTTACAAGAATTTGATATTGAAATCAAGGATAAGTCTGGGATTGAGAATGTAGTGGTTGATCATTTGTCTAGGTTAGAAAGGGTAGAGGAAAAAGATTTTCACATACCCATAACCGAGACGTTTCCCGATGAACAGCTTTTGAAAATTAATTCTAAAGAACCGTGGTTTGCTGAAATTGTTAATTATTTGGCTTGCGGGATCATCCCGGAAGACTGGTCATATCAAGAGAAAAAGAGATTCTTTCATTCTTTGAGATACTATTTTTGGGATGACCCAATTCTGTTGAAGCAATGCAAGGATGGTATTTTACGCAGGTGTATGCCTGAGGTGGAGTACGAGAGTGTTCTCCACCATTTCCATGCGTCGCCTATGGGAGGACACCATGCCAGTTCACGAACAGCAGCCAAGGTGTTGGAAAGCGGCCTTTATTGGCCAACTTTGTTTCGGGACGCCTACGATTTGTAAGGCAATGTGACCCGTGTCAGCGAGCAGGTAACATTTCAAAACGACAAGAGATGCCCCTGAATGTATTTCAGGAAGTTGAAGTGTTTGATTTGTGGGGAATAGACTTCATGGGACCCTTTGTGTCCTCGAATTCAAATTTGTATATCTTGCTAGTTGTTGACTATGTGTTGAAGTGGGTGGAAGCAATCCCCACGAGGACTAATGATTCTAATGTAGTGTGCAGGTTTGTGAAGGAAAATATTTTCTGCAGGTTTGGGATACCCCGGATGATAATAAGCGACGGGGGTACACACTTCCGGAATCAAAAAATTTCGACACTATTGAAGAAATATGGGGTCAAGCACAACATTGGCACCCCATATCATCCACAGACCCAAGGCCAAGTGGAGGTCTCAAATCGGGAAATCAAGAAGATTCTAGAGCGAACAGTGGCATCCACAAGAAAGAATTGGAGTGCCCTACTACCGGACGCACTTTGGGCATATAGAACGGCTTACAAAACACCTATAGGCACTACGCCTTTTAGGTTGGCGTATGGCCGGGCTTGTCATCTTCCGGTGGAGTTGGAGCACAAGGCCCATTGGGCGCTTAGAAGGCTGAATTTGAGTTATGATGAAGCGGGGAAAAAGAGGATGTTTGAGTTAAATGAGCTAGATGAGTTGCGCATGACGGCATATGAGAATGCCCGCATATACAAGGAGCACACAAAACTGATCCACGATCGTCATATTGAGCTGCGCACGTTCAAGAAGGGAGATAGCGTTCTGTTGTTTAACTCCCAACTCAAGTTGCATCCCGGGAAGCTGAAGTCCCGGTGGAGTGGACCATTCGTGGTGGAAGAGGTAAGACCGCACGGTGCGATTCTGGTGCGTGATGGAGATGCCACGTTCTTGGTGAATGGACAGAGGTTAAAGCTGTATTTTGGTGAAAATTACAAGAGAAAAGTGAATGAGGTCAAACTCATTTCACTTGTGGATGAATGAGATGCTAGGAAGCCGTCTAGCCTAAGACGTTAAATAAGGGCGCTTGTTGGGAGGCAACCCAACCATTGGTACATTAGGATAGTTTAATTATAGTCATAGGTTTCTTTAATTTCGTTAAAATTTTGATGTAAAGAAGATACCTTGATCCGTTTGTTCATTGTGCAGGCTGAGGCAGGGTTGATACCATCGACACACTGGTCGATGGTATCGACATAGGTTCAGGTTGACAGTTGCAAAAATCGTTCTGAGTCAATACTATCGACGGTCTCGTCGATGGTATCGACATACCTACAGGCAGGTCACGCAACAACTGTCGATGGTATCGACACAGCAGTCGATGCCATCGAGATCTCTGGAGAAGTTCAGAGCGATTTGTCTCAGTCAACTCGATACCATTGACGGCCGCGTCGATGGTATCGACATGGTCACAGGTTGAAGTGAAAAAGTGGCGGTGTCGCAATGAAGCCAAGTCGATACCATCGACTCCTGTTGATGGTATCGACCATCCATGTCACCGATCCGCGCAACGACATCGACGGCGATCGTGAAGTCCACGTCAGCGATCCAGGTGCTGCGTCGATACTATCGACTCGCGTCAATGGTATCGACAGGTCAGCAATCCGGTTTTCCCGATCCAGCAATCGTCAGCCGTCGATACTCACGAGGGAGGCGGATAGCATCGAGACGTGTCGATACCATCGACCCACGTCGATGGTATCGATGGGTCAACAATAGCACCGGCCAAGTCTATATAAGGAGAGTTATAACATCATTTGACATCACACCTTCAGAGCGAACTTCCTCCTTTGCGCCGAGCACTCCCCCGAGCCATCCCAGATCGAAGAGCAGCAGCATCGAGCAAGGATCTACACCGAGCGGAGAATCAATTCTCCATCTTCCCCGAGCTCTTCTTCTTCTAATCCCATATTTCTTGCAATAATGGTGCACGTCGCCGGAGCATCGTCCTCGCGCGCGAATCCCATGGAGATCGTGGAGTTTGTTCCACCCCCTACTGCTTCAGTACCACGTCCGCGCCTGGTTCACCCTTCCGCGGAGGTGAGGAAGGTCTATGAGGAGATCATGAAGCGGAAGATCGAGCCGACCCGGTATGTGGACCGAGGAATGATCCAAGAGCTTGGATTCGAGGCCAACTTGGCCTATGTGCTGGCAGGACAAGCACGTCACACCGGCAGAGGGGACGACGAGTTGGAGTACCATGCGGATGGGCAGCCATTTTTCGGCGAATGGCCCACCTACAAGGAGTTAGTGGCGGAGTTCATGGCGTCCCTTGACGTCTGCGTCGTGCCCAATGACGTAGTTGCTTCTGATCGTGAGTGGATCAAGGGTCGGGTGTCATTCCTGCTGTTTAACATTGACTACAACATCACATTGGAGCAGTTCAATGACATCTTCAACTGGAATCACTCCCAAAACGATCACCGGCGCCCGGATTCCCACACCGACTACGACAAGATCTTCGTCGAGCTAGTGATAGTGCCGGCGGGAAAGACAGTGAGCTACCACAATGCAGCGGTAGCGGATTTTGAGCATCCCTTCGTCCGGGTCTTACACCGGATGTTGAGCTTCACTTTCTTTGCTCGGAGCGACCTAGCATTGAGCAAGTTTCAGGAGAGCAACCTTTTCTTTCTGTACATGCTCCTGAAGTGACAAGAATGCAACTGGGGTGCGTTCTTCTTGCAACGCGTCCTGGCGGTCAAGAGGAGTACGAGGAAAGCGTCGATTCATTTTGGTGGGCTCATCACCAAATTGGCATCGTACTTGGGATTGAATTTCCAATCCCTCACTCCTCTTTCTACAAAAAGCAAGGTGAACGTGCAGCACCTGCACCGTTCCAACCTCATTCTTCTACGGGATGGGTTGGCGTACGCGCACTGCCACGTCAACCACGCTTACCAGGAACGCGCACTGCCGGACCCCGTCTTCAACATCGAGGGCGCATAGCACTTCCGATGGCCGATCATAGCCATCGAATCCGATGATGAAGAAGGCGGCAACGACGGACAAGATGGCGAGGCTGAGGAGGAAGAGGAGGCATTCACACCTCTTCGTGCATGGGTAGCACCCCAGAAGCATCCTCGGATGCATCCGGGTGCGTCTTCATCATCACAGCCCCCGCCGCCATCACCACAACCCTCGCAGCCAAGCGAGGATGTCTACTCAATGCAAGGCGTGTATACGATGTTGCAGGACATACAGCAGACACAGCAGCAGCATCTAGCGATGTATACCGGTATTCATGACACTACGAACTGGTTACTTGACAATCAAAGGGTGATATTCGAGAACGAGCGCCTCCTCCTCGCCAACCAACAGCAGATCCACAATCGGTTGCAAAGGATGGAGATGCAACAGGAGCCCTTCTACGACCATTACTGGAGTCAGAACTACTTTGGAGGCTATCCACAGCCTCCGCCGAGGACCCATTATGATCTGAGCTTCCAGGGGGAGTATCCTTCTTGGGATCCTACGGCCCCACAGTACCCACCTCCGCCTCCACAGGACTGATCGGGTATCTTTGTTCCACTCTTAAGTTCATTTTTGACTATGGGGCCATAGTCGAATTCAAGCTTAGGGGGGTAGTTGGAACAGCTCTATCTTTCATTGTTTTTAGTTTCTTAGTTTTTAGCATTGTTATTTGTTTCTTGCATTTTTAGTTTGTAGGATCCACGTGCTATCTAGTGTAACTGTGGATGTCGTAAAAGTTTGTCATCTTGCTGTTAGTTCATGGGAAATTTAAGGGAAATTTAAAAATTTTTGTGTCTTTGGATAGCTTGCTTTGGTTGACCTTGGGGAACACATCCTATGAAAATGATTGATTATGTCAACTTTAAAACAACATTTCACACATGTACTCCTATTGATTCATGAAAAGTGGACAGTAATGGTTGTTTGAGCCTAACCTAACCAAATGGTAATGAGACCTTAATTGGATGTAAGAGAGAGAACCCTCTAAACTACTACACATGTCAGTAAGGAGGGACACATAGTATCTTTCTAAGGTTCAGTCATCTAATCTTGTGATCATTCCACTTCATTTTTTTCCATAATCCACCTAAGAATTGGAAGTAAATTGCAGTTTTAATTCCTTCTTCTGTGCATAGCATTTAGATAGGACTCGCATTGACATTTTCCATACTTTTGCATAGAAAAAGAAAAATATAGGGATTCATGCACATTACCTTTAGGTGCATGCCATGTAGTTGCACTCATGATATTCATGCATGAAATACACCATGTATCTCAATTTTTCCTCAAAGGTGAATTAAACTGTTCCATACCTTCTAATTATTGCAAAGATTTCCAAGCATGAAGAAAATAGCCTAATAAACATGTCCTTAAGCAATTATGGATATGTGGGCTAAAGAAAAAAATTCTGAAAATCTGAAATAGAAAAAAAAAAAGAAAAAAAAAGAGAGAATTCAAAAGGAAGTGAAATAAGAGGGAGAAAGGAACAGGATATCACTCGCATTACAGGAAATTGAGTACACGATGTAGTTTGATTAGACGTCCATCTCATTTTGAGGTGGAAGGTTAGTGCATGCATCATTTCACCGAATTTCAGGCATTAGGGCATTTTTAATGTGCATTGGCATCATTTAGGACATTTTTGTATTATGCATGTTGAAACTGTACAGTACTTCCAAGTTCTTCCATGAGCCACCCATTTTCATCCACCCGTTGCTCGGATTGGTAGGCCACCGTGAATTTCTCCTCATTAATGATTATCAGGAGAACTGCTTCCATATAGATGGTAGTTAGGGCGAGCAACGTAGTATAGGCGATCACAAGATGCACCAATGCTGAATCGGCAAATTTTATTATGTTAACTGCCTTATGTGATAGTGTTCATCTGTTTGGAGGATAATTTCTTTTATTGATGATTACTGTCGCCTTTAGGGTAATTACCATTATGTGGTTAGAGAAGGTCGGTTTGAGAATGTTCAGTGGGAGTCACATGGGATGTTGGGTTGGTGTGTTGTTTTTCAGTTGACATCTGCAATTCTATTCTAAGGATTAGTTGCTCAAGGGCGAGCAATGTTTAAGCTTAGGGGAGTTTGATGCGATGATTTTGAGTCGCATTTATAGACCTTTTTGATATGTGTTTTGTGCTCTTATTAGTCATTTTTATGGTCAATATTGCATAATTCACTCATTTCGGTCTTTGCCATCATTTTATGTCAAATTCCCTTAGTTTTATCATTTTGAGCATTAATTATCATATTATCATAAATTGTGTGGATTTATTTGGTCTTGTCTTGAAATTTCAGGAAAAACAAGTATCTGCTTCCATCGATACCATCGACGGAAGTCGATACCATCGACAAGGCTACAGGTTGCCAGCCAAGAGGAGCAGCACAGAGTCGATACCATCGACACCCAAGTCGATGGCATCGAGATCCCTTCAGGTTGCTGGAGAGGAAGCTGTCGATACCATCGACACCCAAGTCGATGCCATCGATGCATGGAGGCTACAGCGTCGCTAAATGACAAAACTGACGCTACAGAGAGTCGATACCATCGACCCAAGTTGATGGTATCGAGATGGATACAGGCACTCGGACGAAAAGAAAAGAAGGATTTCGCTACCACACCGGGTCGATACCATCGACCCGTGTCGATGGTATCGACGCCGGCAGATATGCGTTGGATTCATTTTGATCTCAATCAGACGGCTGGAGTTAATTGACGACCTAATTAGGGACTTATACCTAATGACGGCCGCCCAGACGAGATCATCATCTCATTTACCATTGTACAAGTGTCGAGGAGCGGGAGAAAGGAGGACGGAGGCCAGAAGCTCATCCCTGTCGATCCGGACGCTGCCGAAGACGAATTTCACCACCGAGAGGCGGGAAAGCTCGTGTTCTACGCAAAGGATCAACCAGTTCTCCTCCGTTCAGGGGTTTTCCCATTTTATTCACGTTTTTCTTATGATTTCCCCTATTTCTACCATGTATTTGTGCGAGATGAACATGCGGGGCTAATCCCCTCCATCTTTAGGACCGGGAGTAGCCCGGGAATGCATTGTATGACAGTTTTGTATTAATAATTCATATTTTCTCTCTAAAATCCGTGGTATAGCTTTGTTTTCTCTATATATTGTTATGCTTGATCACCATAATAATAACTTAATGCCCTTAATCACTTCGACAGAAGGATTAACGGTTGAAAAGAGATGAAACCTACATTAATCGATAAATCCCTTGACAAAGGAGGTGTAAAATTAATGGTGGAAACTGAGAGATCGTTCGTAATGCGCTTAGTTTAGGGGAATGATTACTAAGACGGTGGAATCAACCTAAACCTAAGTAGTGAATTACACCACGACAGTGGGTAATTCTGTTTTCAGGCCACTACCCAGAGAGAGAGAGAAGATTGAGGAGTTATATGAAACCTAATGCAATGTTGACCCGCGGTGAAACCGCAATCCTAAAGATATCCTTTTGAATTGATTAAATTAACCTTTAGTCGATCGTTTGCTTTGTTTTATTTTTATTTTCTTTTAATTTTGACAACAACCCTACTTTGTTATCCGGCTTAGCTGATTGCAAATAGTTAGTAGGAGTCTGCAATAATTCAACGTATCCCTGTGTTCGACTCGGGCCTCACAAAGGCTTATATTACTCGATGCGTACACTTGCGTTTTTAGCGCGTAGTAAAATACACGTCAGGAACCCTTTTAGCTCTTTGTTGCTCCTCTATTCCTTGGTGCACGATACACCTACCCTTTGGAGCAAGTTGGTGGACGATCCTTCTCCCTTGGTGGTGATCTCTTCTTCTTTCTTTTCCTTTGGTGGCCGAAGTGGTAAGCTTGGAGCTTTGGAGCTTGAGGAGTTTGCTTAAGGCGGGTTACATAACTTCTAACCCTAGTTATACTACCTTCTCTATGTTGCATGATTCATATATGATGATGATCAGCCATTGCATGTATGTTTCTTGCCCTAGAACATGTTGTTGATCTTATAGATATAATGAGCATGATGTTGTTGTGTTGATGATGGTTTATATGCCCTTACACCTAGTTGGCCGAACCATGGTTTAGGGTTTCCTTGTTGAGCAACACTCTTTTCTCTCCTTGGTCTAGAGAAGTGAGTTTGAGCTCTACTAATGTGGGAAATACCCCTCTCTCTTGGTTGTTGAGAGGTGAGCTTGTATTCTAGTTTCTTGAGCAACACCCTCCTCTCACCATGGATTTGAGAGGTGAGCTTTTGGATAGATTATGACCTATGTTGAGGGTAGATCCTTGTGGTTGCCCGATTTGTGATGGAGGTTGTGCAATACTCCTCTCTTTTGGTTGTTGAGAGGTGAGTCGACCTTCTTGATCAATTAGGGTTTGGTGCCCTTGAGATTGAGGTTGATGATGACCTGGTTGGGTTGTGTCTTGCATGATATTACTTTGGGGATAGTTTTGTTCGATAACCTTCTTGTCTTGGGTTGTACCCTTGGCCGGTATGCCTAGTTGGAGCTTGGTTCATGGCCGACACCCATGGTGCTTGGGTGTTATGCTTTGTTGAGTTCCATGTACGATATACCTAGTAAAGGCAGTTGGCTTGGTTCCCGATGTGCCTTGGAAGTTATAGAGTTCAGTGGGTTATCCTCGTTTTGGGTGACATGGTTTAGTAGTGGTGGTGCACGATATGTCCTTGAGGTGTAATCCTTGGTAGATATGTTTTCTTGGGCATATGGATGATCCTTGCATCCCTGTTCGATATGCCTAGGTGAAGCTTAGTTGGTGCCTGTTATGGTTCCTTAGTCGATGCCCTTGGAGGAGTTGATGGATGGGCGATACACCCTTGATGAGATGTTGCTCGATACCCTCCTTAGGGTTAAGTCTTGGCGATACACAATGTGTAGAGGATGCCCGATGCACTCCCTGTCTTAAGATGGTCTTGGCCGATAAGCTTTGATATCCTGGTACCCGGCACAGCCTTGGCCGTTACCCTTGATGAGCTTGGGCGATATGGTATGGTGCCTAGGATAGCTTTAGCCGATACCACTATGTATTAAGTTGAAGCTTTGACCTATATGAAGTGTTGGGCGATATGGCTTCATGCCCTACATGCCAACCCTAGGATGTTGGTCATCATGATTCTTCCTGGGCTTGCATGACACCATTCTTGGGCGTCATGGGTACCATGGCCGATAGGGTTAACCCTCAGATGATGTTGAGATGGTAGCACAATAGGGGCACCTTGGGTGATGCCCCTTTGGTTGATATGACTCATGTTAAAGGTTAGCCTGATAAGTGAAACCTAACCCTAACCCTAGCTTGGTGCACATTAAACCCTTGGCCGATAACCATGGTAGAGATGCACGTTATACCTTGGTGATGGCTTCCCGACACCATGAGTGTTAATGGAACCTTGATGCATGTTAGAGGATGTGCAGTGTTTGGCCGATATGGTGGTGAGTTGCTTTAGGGTTTGGAACCCTAGTTGATACACCCTTTTGTGAGGAATGGCGCTGTTCGCCATACCTTAGTGTGGGTTGCAGGAGTTTTGGTAAGGGTTCTGATAACCCAGAATGTATATAGTTGATGGTTCTCTTTTAATAATGATAACACAAGTGATATGATGTAGTCACCTTGAATCCCACAACTCTGATGATGAGATAAGATTGTGAACCAAAAAGCTTGAAAGCTTATGATGTTTCTTCACCTGATGATGTAACACATGCATATGGTCACAAATATAAGGCATAATATATGCCCATGATTTATAATAATACTATGAATGATAAAGCTTGTGTGATATACTCATGGATGCTTCTTTATACTTGATAGCATGATCATTCTGCTAATCCATGATAGCTTCAGTAATCCCTATGAATATGTATACTAACCATGCAGGCATTTCATGTGTATTCATAGCCTGGTAAGATCTATGAGATCAATGTGCTCTGACTAGCACAATTTGATGATAATCCTTGTTAATAAAGTAACAAGTTGATAGGTCTGAGGACCTAATGTAAGGCTGAGTGCCTAGTTGAGATGTTATCCTTTGATGATGAGATAAGGGATGTCTTCCCAGGATGTTGATGCATGATTATGATGTCTTGAGAGGAAGTGGTTGATATCATGAGGGATTGAGGTCCCAGGACAGTATGTTGATGGAAATAATGATATGATTCTATAAGACTATGTTATATTTTGTTTTGCCTCGACAATTGGCTTAAAATATACTAATCAATTATAGATGAACATATCATGTAGTTTTCCCTGGATATAGATCCATTACCGTCAGTAATTGGTGATGGTGAAACAGGTTTATCCTGCGGGATTACCTGGAGCGCATATTTTTGAATATGCGAGGTTTCCCCTAACCTAAAATAGGAGGGTTGAGTGCAACTGTGGTTGCAGACTCAAGATATATGGAGCATGGTGAACATACCCATGGCTCAGGATATGTGATGATGAGCCTGATGCGTTCATGGCTCAGATATATGTACTAGCACCTATGATGAGGTGAGCTAGAGATATGGGTAGCTTGCGGAGATGACCCAAAGGTTGAGGCCCTATAAGCATTAGACTGTGGTCTTGCTTGATGATTCATGTACTGACCACAAGAAGGTGAGGTCATGGAGTTTGTATCTCCTTAGACCTTGTATGGCACCGGATTGGGCTTCGCAGCCAATGGTTGGATTTGAGCAGGGAAGGCTCACTTCCTCAGGGCATAATAAAACGTAATCCAACCAAATAAGTATATCTTGCTTAGAGCGAAACACGGAACATTGATTTAGGCCTTACTTATATAGCTGATCTAGTTACACCTTGTAGATATGTGCATGATCCTTATATCTTGTGATAAGTTCTTATAAAAATTATCTTGTCAATCATGTTCCATAAAGAAATACTTGGTTATATGCCTCCCGAATATCTTGGTGAGCTTGATGGTAATAATAGCTTTGCTCTGTAAGCTGCTCATGTTATATGCTTTATCAGTCATTTTTTGTTATCTGCTTTGACCTTTGAGGTTTTATAGTTTTGGCGGGGAGTTACATTTCTCATTGGGATTGTGTGTCTCACCCCATTGGTTTACACCCTTTTTAGGTGATCGCTCTAGACGTGGTGGTGGTTGTGAGGTTGCGGCCGAGCAGAAAGAAGAGAAGTAGAAGGCAAGAGATGGAATTGTTGCTGTTTTGGTGGTTTTGTTGTTAAGTCCTAGAGTCATCCATGTACTCTCAGGTCCTCAGAGGTGTTTGACAATGTTTCCCGATGTTTAGCTGTTGTAACTTTTGTATACCCTGTTGATGGCCGTACTTGGTCGTTCTGTATGTATAAATAGGTGATGAACTAATATGTGTTGTTGCGACAGTGGGTGACTTTAAGTTGTGAACATATCTGGAAGGTGATCTTGAATATATCTATATATGACCTAATCTTCTTGTAGGTCCTGGTTGCAAATGATTAGTACGTATGTTTCCGCAATCGGTTTTAATTAACCTGTGTTTTCAGTAATAAGTGGTTCCACACGTTTTTGTGTGCCATATCATTGTCTATGTGATGGCGGGGTGTCACAGTTGGTTTGGTATCAGAGCTCTAGGTTCGCTGAGTCTACAGGGATCTAGGACTAGGTTTGCGTCTGTTCTTGTGAGTTCCCCAGATTTTCTTACAATAACCTTATGCCCTCAATAGAAGATAAAGCTTAAAGATGTCTAGAAACCATGAAGAACATGTTGCCGAGAGCAGCGATGCTGCATCAGTTGATGAAGTAGGAGGACAGGCACATGGAGATCGGGTGCCTGAGGTCCCCCAATTTGACCCACCCATTCTTGAAAACCCTGCCTACCAACAGCTTATGGGGAATTTAATGTCTACTATGAATCACATGGTAGAATGAGTGTCAGTTCCTCATCCAAGAGCACATGCTCCCCATGGTGAAACATCGGGTATTGGGAAGACCTTTGAGCGGCTTCGCCGAGTCAGAGCTTTGGATTATGTTGGGATGGCTGATCCAGCAGATACCGATCTGTGGCTGATAGGTCTTGAGAAGGCCTTCCGGATCCTCGACATCCCTGAAGCAGACAAAGTTAAGCACGATGTCTACCTTCTAAAGGGTAGTGTTGGCCATTGGTGGGCCATCGAGGAGGAGAAGTTGTTGACTCAAGGTCAATTAGGTCAATGTTGACTCACGTCTAAATTGACTAAACCCATGTTTTGATGATGACTAACCATTCCACATATTGGTGTCTAATGTCTCTACTTGAGTAATTTCAGATTAGGTATAGACACACTCCAAATGCCCTAACTTGCACATCTCAAATTGGAGAAAAGACAACTCAAAGTCATACAAGTGCATGTTTTTGTAATATGATGTATATCCATTAGAATCATGTTGTAAATCACTTGTAATGATTGTATGACTTGTAATTAAGCTTAGAAAAATATCAAGAACACTTAGATCGAATATTAGAGCACTTTAGATGCAACTTTGAAAATCAATTACAGGCACTTGGTCGGTCGAGTTTCCCCAGCCTGAAACTCGACCGATCCACCTTGGTCGATTTTTTGAAGATTGCATCAGTCGAGTTTTGCACTCACTGAACTCGATCGATTGGGTAGTAGGCCATTTCCTGTTGAAATGGTCGGTCGAGTTTCCTCAGGACAAACTTGACCGATCCTTTGAACATCGGTTTGCCTGCTACTTGATCGGTCGAGTTACACTTATAGATTCTCGACCGAATGCACTGTACGGAAAAGTGCAGAAAAGTACTACTAGCCGTTGTGGAGTTGCAACAAGTGAAAATAGATCTGTTGCAAGCCACAAAATGGCTAGTTTTCATTCACAAGTGTTCCCAAAGGATAAGAGGCATCCCCAGCTATAAATAGGACCCCTTGGTATTCATTCCAAGGTTGAGCATTCATTGCAAACTCTTTGTGAGGTTCCTATTCTATAGTTGAGTGCTTCCTACAGCCTCCTCTCTCTCTCTAAGCTTAATCACTTGCTACATCCATTAGAGTGAGTAGGAAATCTGTAAGAGAGCTAGTCCTATATGTATATCTTGTGAGGCTCTCACTTCCACCACCTCCACTTCTCTCATTTGCTATCTTGAAGATGAAGGTTCTCTCTCTTGTCCAAGAGAGGTGAAGAAGAACAAGGGAAGGAGTCCCTTGGTGAAGATCAAGGCAGAAGACTTGGATCTAGAGTGGGTAAGCCCTTGGAGAAGGCAAAAGACTCAAGCTCAAGTAGGTAAGACCTTGGTGGAAGCTTCTCCTAGTGAAGGTGAAGTCAAAGGCGGAAGATCCAAGTAGAGTGGGTAATTCCTACAAGGCTGAAGACTTGTGCTAGTGGGTAAGTCCTTGGAGAAGGTCGAAGACTCTTGCAAAGTGGGTAAGTCCTTGGTAAGGTTGAAGACTCTTTGTATTTGGATAGGTAAGTTCTTTGTTGGTTATGTATTGTATATCTTATTAATGGATATAAGAGGGCAATAGTTTGGAAGTCCTAGAGGTTGACCTCTCTAGGCAAGTGGACTGACACACTTCTAGTTTGAAGTGTGGAACCACTCTAAATAGCTTGTCTAATTGGTGAATGATTAAATCTCTCTCTCCATTACTATGTATGCTTTAGTTGCACTCAAATTACCTATTTAGCAACCTTATCTTGTCATATATTTTGAAGGTTTAATGAGTTTTGTGTAAGTGCTTTCAGCTCTATTCACCCCCCCCTCTAGAGGATCTAATCACCCATCTAGGATCCAACAAGTGGTATCAGAGTGGGTCTTCTCCAAACATACTTCAACAAGTAGGAGAAGATGGGTGACTACCTAGGAGGGAGACTCTCGACCAGCCTTCCAATCTTTGATGGGAGCAATTTCCTCTACTGGAGAAGAAGACTTCAATTCTACATCCAAGGATCAAGTCTTGAGATGTGGCAAATGGTGAACAGCCCATACATTCTACCAAAGACAAATATTGAAGAATGGGATGAAGACACCTTGATGAAAGAAACCTTGAATGCTAGAGCCATGCACATCCTATATGCCTCCATGATCCCCACCGAGTTCAACCGGATTTCTTCTTGTGAGACGGCCTATGAGGTATGGAGAAAGCTTTGCATCACTTATGAAGGGACAGATCAAGTGAAGGAAAGCAAAGTCTACATGCTCAAAGGGTTGCTTGAGAACTTCAAGATGGGAAAGGAGGAGAGCATAGCCAACATGTACTCAAGGCTCAACACTATCTTAAATGGTCTTGCTGTTCTAGGACATCCTATGTCTAGTGGAGAGATCAACTCAAAGATCCTTAGAACACTCCCCAAGAGGTGGGAATCCAAGGTGACTTCTATTGAAGAAGCTAGGTCTCTTAGGGATATTCCTATTGAACAGCTCATTGGAAATCTACAAGCACATGAAGCCACACTTGACAAGAGGGAGGAAGTAGAAAGACAAGAGAAGAAAGAGCTAAAGAGAATGAAGAAGGCTGAAATAAAGGCTCAAATTGAAGCTATCATGGAACAAGTCTCTCCATCCTCTCAAGCTAAAGAAGATTCCATGTACTCCAAGGGTAGACTCTACAAAGGCAAGTCCTCCTCCATCCGGTGCTTCACATGTGGAAAGAAGGGTCACTACAAGGAATACTGCCCACAAGGCAAAAAGACCCATCTTCACAAGAAGGAGAAATGGCACTCAAGCTCAAGTGGCTCCTCCAACTCAAGCTCAAGTGAAGATTCATGTGAAGGATCAAGCTCAAGCTCTAGTGATGAAGGAGAATGCCATTTTGCTCTTGTAGCATCAACAAGTAAAGACTCAAGTGAGGTAAATCTAGACTCTTTGGATAAAGAATCTTTAATTGATATTATTCATGATATTTGTGCCTCTTTTAAGTCTTATAAAAAGAAAAAGAAAAAGCTTGCTAGAATTGTTGATAATTTGCATATAGAACTAGATGATCTTGAATATGCTAATTCTTGCTTGCTTAATGATAAAAATGATTGTCTTAGCCAAGTAGACTTTCTTAAACTTGAAAATGATAGTTTGCTTGATAAGATTAAATTTCTAGAAGCTCAACCTCTCATGCCTAGTTCTAATGAAGAGAATACTTTAATTGTTGATTCTCTCATGCATGACATTGATGTTCTTAAATCTGAAAACAAGGACAAAGATTTTGTTTTGCATGAATTAGAAATAGAAAATGCCTCCTTGCTTGCTAAAATCAATGGGCATGAATCTTGTTCTAGTTCTACAAATAGACATAATGATGTTGATGCTCTTCATATTGATAGAGATTCTTATTCAACTAAATCTCTTTGCTTAGAAAATGATCTTTTGCATGCTAGAGATAATATTAATCAATTGTCTTCTACTATTGATTCTCTTAAGCATGATAATGTCAGTTTGAGATCATCTTTGCAAAGATTCTTAGTTGGTACAAAGAGTCTTAATGACATCCTACACCATACTACTAAACAAATTGGTAGACATGGTTTAGGGTATGATAGTAGTCAAGGGAACAACAAAGATAAAGGACCTCCAATATTCCATGGAGAATCCTCTAGTTCCAAGACTATGGGCACATGCAACTATTGCAATGAATTAGGTCATTATTCTAATTGTTGTCCTTTTAGGAAAGCACTCAAGAGCAATAGGATTTGGGTTGCTAAACTAACCCCTCCGGACCCAAAAACATGATTGGGGACCATTTCATCTTTCTTCTTGTAGGTACTTGCAAATGGATTGACTTGAGCTATTGAATTGCAAATTGACTTCTCAATCCACATGAAAGAAGAAAGGTGAGATGTGTAGAGGGTGACAACAAGTGGAAAAGGCAATGGTAAGCACAAAGGTAAATGTTTTATTGCTTATAACTTATCTTAACTTGTTTTTGTCAAGTTAGTGTGCACTATACATACGGTTTTTGAGTTAAAAGTGGTATTTTGTGTTTCTCTTCACACTATTGCTCAAAAACTATTTCTAATGCTTCTATAGTGAATTACTAACTTGCTTAGGCGTGTTTGGATATGGCTTGTATTTTTAGCATGCCTTTAAATATGTTTTTATGAAATATATGTGCTTCTTGACAGCTGATCTGTCAGTCGAGTTTGCCCTATTGAAACTCGATTGATAGGCATCAAGAGTGTTGCCAACATCTGTCATCGGTCGAGTTGTCCATGCACAGAACTCGACCGATAACACTGTGCACAGAATACACAATTGGCTTATTGGATGAGAATTTCTCTCTAAACTAGATTTTCTCAACCAATAGCCTTATTCTTTGGAACTCTCTTTTAGTATCTTTATATATGCATATTGCCATGTTCTAAATTGCCTATCTTGCATACAACTCTATCTCTCTAATTGCTCTAAATTGGTATATCTATATGTTGCAATTACTTGCTTTGAGTTGTCTTACAGGTTTTGATGATGATCTCTATGGATCTCTTGGTTAGGTTTTAAATTGCTTCTGTTGTGCTCTAACTTGCTACATCTATCTAGGTGTATATCTTGTTTTGATACAACCTTGAGGTTCTTA
This sequence comes from Alisma plantago-aquatica, assembly GCA_963693085.1. Classification (NCBI taxonomy): domain Eukaryota; kingdom Viridiplantae; phylum Streptophyta; class Magnoliopsida; order Alismatales; family Alismataceae; genus Alisma; species Alisma plantago-aquatica. The sequence goes on from OY856411.1 coordinate 593,280,130, forward strand.
GGGGTAATCATCTTATGGTAAGGATGCATATCTAGTGAGTTATATCCTCTCATGCTTCTAAAATTGCATATCTCTTTGTTTGGATATATCTCTACATATAGTCATAGCTTGATTTATGTTGTGTATCTTTTGGTATCTCTTGCTATGATCTAGATCCTACTAGTAGTCCTAACTTGTTATATCATTTACTAGTAGTTCATATACATGTAGTTCTAGCCTTGTTTAAAATTGCCAACTTTGATCATCTATATGTTATGCTTGTATCTTATCTCATACATGCTCAAGATTGTTCCTTGAATTGCATATCTACTATCTTGAGTTGCATGCATAACATTGTGATGCAGGGCACATAGAGCTACATTATATGTAGAAATTGGAGTAGTTTCGGATTTTATGCAGATTTTGCTCCAGTTTCAGTTTTTGGTTCAAGACTAGTGTTTTTCATGCAGAAACAACCTTCTGAGCAAGACTCATGGCCTATCCATGAGCTCCGATGGTTTTTGGTCAAATTCCATCATCTTGAGGGTCAAATTTGTGATTTATTGTTTTTCTGCAGCACTTTATCTTGCTTTTTGGGTTGTTCAAGTATATGCTTTAACTTGCTTTTCTTTCTATGCTTGGACAAGACCCTATCTGTACTCTTCTACTCTCCTTATATATATTTGTGTTATCTCCTTTCTCTTTAACAAGTGATGTTTCTTATTTCTTCATAACCCCACTTTTTGAAATGACAAAGGGGGAGAAAGGTATGTCTTCTTTTAAAAGAGGAAGAAGGCATGTCTTACATGAAGAGGAGAAGTATGTTCATGAAAAGGGAGAAGGTAAAGGGGAGAAGACATATATGTGTAGAACATATATGAGTAGAAGACATAATATTCTATAAATGTTATGAAAGCTAACCATGCAGGAGAAATAGCATCAATTCAGGGGGAGTATGAAAACTCCATGCGCATCAATTAAGGGGGAGCATATGAACTCCATTCTATTGAAACCCCTAGGTTTCTCTAAAGGTATGAATTTACTTAAATGCTTTCAATACATTTATGGAATGGTTTGTCATCTTCAAAAAGGGGGAGAATGTTGACTCAAGGTCAATTAGGTCAATGTTGACTCACGTCTAAATTGACTAAACCCATGTTTTGATGATGACTAACCATTCAACATATTGGTGTCTAATGTCTCTACTTGAGTAATTTCAGATTAGGTATAGACACACTCCAAATGCCCTAACTTGCGCATCTCAAATTGGAGAAAAGACAAGTCAAAGTCATACAAGTGCACATTTTTGTAATATGATGTATATCCATTAGAATCATGTTGTAAATCACTTGTAATGATTGTATGACTTGTAATTAAGCTTAGAAAAATATCAGGAACACTTAGATTGAATATTAGAGCACTTTAGATGCAACTTTGAAAATCAATTACAGGCACTTGGTTGGTCGAGTTTCCCCAGCCTGAAACTCGACCGATCCACCTTGTCGATTTTCTGAAGATTGCATCGGTCGAGTTGTGCACTCACAGAACTCGACCGATTGGGTAGTAGGCCATTTCCTGTTGAAATGGTCAGTCGAGTTTCCTCAGGACAAACTCGACCGAACCTTTGAACATCGGTTTTCCTGCTACTTGATCGGTCGAGTTACACTTATAGAAACTCGACCAAATGCACTGTACGGAAAACTGTAGAAAAGTGCTACTAGTCGTTGTGGAGTTGCAACAAGTGAAAATAGATCCGTTGCAAGCCACAAAATGGCTAGTTTTTGTTCACAAGTGTTCCCAGAGGCTAAGAGGCGTCCCCAGCTATAAATAGGACCCCTTGGGCTTCATTCCAAGGTTGAGCATTCATTGCAAACTCTTTGTGAGGTTCCTATTCTATAGTTGAGTGCTTCCTACAGCCTCCTCTCTCTCTCTAAGCTTAATCACTTGCTACATCCATTAGAGTGAGTAGGAAATCTGTAAGAGAGCTAGTCCTATATGTATATCTTGTGAGTCTCTCACTTCCACCACCTCCACTTCTCTCATTTGCTATCTTGAAGATGAAGGTTCTCTCTCTTGTCCAAGAGAGGTGAAGAAGAATAAGGGAAGGAGTCCCTTGGTGAAGATCAAGGTAGAAGACTTGGAGCTAGAGTGGGTAAGCCCTTGGAGAAGGCAAAATACTCAAGCTCAAGTAGGTAAGACCTTGGTGGAAGCTTCTCCGAGTGAAGGTGAAGTCAAAGGCGGAAGATCCAAGAAGAGTGGGTAATTCCTACAAGGCTGAAGACTTGTGCTAGAGTGGGTAAGTCCTTGGAGAAGGCTGAAGACTCTTGCAAAGTGGGTAAGTCCTTGGTAAGGTTGAAGACTCTTTGTATTTGGATAGGTAAGTCCTTTGTTGGTTATGTATTGTATGTCTTATTAATGAATATAAGAGTGCAATAGTATGGAAGTCCTAGAGGTTGACCTCTCTAGGCAAGTGGACTGACACACTTCTAGTTTGAAGTGTGGAACCACTCTAAATAGCTTGTCTAATTGGTGCATGATTCAATCTCTCTCTCCATTGCTATGTATGCTTTAGTTGCACTCAAATTACCTATTTAGCAACCTTATCTTGTCATATATTTTGAAGGTTTAATGAGTTTTGTGTAAGTGCTTTCAGCTCTATTCACCCCCCCTCTAGAGCATCTAATCACCCATCTAGGATCCAACAGAAGCGACCCAGTGAGGAGATCGGTTGGGAGATCTTCCGGTGAGAGTTCGTCAGTAGATACTTTCCGAAGACGTATCTAGACTAGAAGATCAACCAGTTTGAGCATCTACGCCAAGGAACGATGAGTATCACCGATTATGAAGCCAATTTCATGGACTTGCTGAGGTTTTGTCCTCACATGGCAGCGACAGATAATGAGCGGATCAGACAGTTTGAAAAAGGTTTGAGTGCCGAGTTGTCAACACCTGTTGCTGCTTTAGAGAATCGGGAGCGGTTTGCCATATTTGTGGAGTCTGTCTACAGGATTGAACGATCTATTAAGGAGAAAAGGGAGTCCATGACCAGGAAAAGGCCTGCTCAGTTCCATGGATAGAGATATGGTGGCTTCAAGAAGTCAAAATTTTCAGCACCTTCCATGATGAGAGGTTCTAGTGCACCGTCATAGTGGTCTCCGAGTAAAGGAAGAGGTCATGTTTCTTCGTCGTCGAAGGCACATAGCACAGCTTCTATGGCAGTAACAAAGCCATCTAGACCACAGACAGAAGGTAGGTCATGTTATCACTGTGGACAAACGGGGCATCTAAAGTCAAATTTCCCAAGAAGAGACGTTGAAGTAACACAACAGCCAAGACAGAATCAACAAGGATCAGACAGACAGTCGGCCAGTGCTAGGAGAGGGCAAGGATGTAGTCAAGCATCACAAGCAGGATCGTCTACTCAAGGAAGCATAGGATGTGGACAATAAGAAACGACTCGATTCTATGCTATGAGTCATCCAGAGGCGATAGTCAACACGCGAGTGGTGACAGGTTAGATGGAGTTATTTCATTCTAATTTGTCTTCTTCTTGCTTTATATCTATTTTGGTTGACCCAGGTGCTACGTACTCTTTTATCACACATAGTCTGCTTGATAGTTGTCCTTTACCTGTTAGTTGTAAGGAAGATAGCTTGTTGGTAGAAACCCCTCTTGATGGTTCCTCGATGCTTCGAGAGGAGTGTCCATCTTGTGTCGTATCTTTTTTGGGACACAGTATACAAGTGGATCTTATACCACTTGATATGCATGGATTCGATGTGATCCTTGGGATGGATACCTTAGAGAAGTATAAGGTTGTGTTGGACTGTGGTTCCAAACAGGCGGTGTTTTATGACAACGGAGAGAAGTGGATCTTACAAGGAGATAGGAAGATTCTTCCGACATGTCTAGTGTCAGCGATGGTGGTAGAAAAGTTGCTACGGCAAGGTTGTAAGGCTTTCTTAGCTCACGTTGTGGATACCAAGGTAAAAGGTCCTAGCCTTGAGGAGGTGACGGTTGTCCGAGAGTTTGCATATGTGTTTCTTGATGAGTTTCACAGTGTTCCCCCACCTTGAGAGATTGATTTTAAGATCAATCTGGTACCAGGAACACAACCAGTTGCACAGACACTGTATAGGATGGCTCCAGTAGAGATGGAAGAGTTGAAGAAGCAGTTACAACAGTTGTTAGAGAAAGGTTTCATCTAACTGAGCATGTCGCCTTGGGGTGCTCCAATGTTGTTCGTTAAGAAAAAGGACAGATCGATGCGACTATGTATAGATTACCGAAAGTTGAACAAAGTTACGATTAAGAATAAGTACACGTTGCCAAGAATAGATGATCTGTTCGATCAGTTGTGTGGTGCTACAGTGTTCTCAAAGATCGATCTACTGTATGGATACCATCAGTTGAATATTAAGGTGGACGACATACCAAAGTCAGCGTTTAGGATGAGGTATGGTCACTTTGAGTTTGTGGTTATGCCATTTGGGCTAACCGATGCACCTTTTGCTTTCATGGACCTGATGAACTGAGTGTTCCATCTATTCCTAGATCAGTTTGTTGTAGTCTTTATAGACGACATTTTGATCTATAGTCGAGATAGGAAAGAGCATGAGTGACATCTTTGACAAGCGTTGACTCTTCTTTTCCAACATCAGTTGTATGCCAAGTTCAGCAAATGTGATTTATGGTTGAAGGAAGTGACTTTCTTAGGTCATGTGATATCTGCAGAAGGAGTCCGAGTGGACCCTAAGCAGGTGGAGTCAGTGGCAGATTGGGAGCAACCAAAGACGTCGATAAAAGTTCATAGTTTCCTAGGTTTGGCAGGATACTATCGGAGGTTTATCAAGGACTTCAGTGCAATCGTGTTACCGATGACAAAGCTGACCATAAAGGATGTACCTTTTTTTTGGGATGATCGTTGTCAACAAGCTTTCCAAAGTTTGAAGGAGAAGCTGACTAATGCTCCAGTACTAGTGCTGCCAGAGCATGGGAAGGGCAATGTTGTTTTCTGTGATACTTCCAAGAAAGGCTTAGGTTGTGTGCTGATACAGGAAGATCATGTGGTTTCTTTTGCATCGAGACAGCTTAAGAAACATGAGGATAACTATCCTACACATGATTTGGAGTTGGCAGCGGTGGTCCATGCGTTAAAGATTGGGAGACACTATCTTTATGGGGAAGTGTGTCAGATCTTTATAGATCATAAGAACTTGAAGTATATCTTTTCGCAGAGTGAGTTGAACATGCGACAACGTCGTTGGATGGAACTAATTAACGATTATGATTGCATCATTGAGTATCATTCTGGTAAGGCAAATGTGGTAGCTGATGCACTTAGTAGAAAGTTTTCTTCTCTCTCCACAAAGAAGGCACAGTTGAGTTCCTTGGTATGCCATAGGTGGGATATGTTTGTCTCCTTGCGGCAGATGAATGTGCAGTTGGAAGTTTCCTTGTTCGCAGGAATGTTGGCACAGATGCAAGTGAAACCTACATTGAGACAGCAGATCAAAGACGCACAGCATGCAGATGGTGTAGTGTAGTTAATCAGGTTAGAGCTTGGCAGCAAAAAGTGTGATGGGTTCCATGAGTCCAAAGATGGACTAGTTTGCTATCATGGTAGGATGGTGGTTCCTGATGGTGATAATGTAAGAAAGCTAGTGCTCGATGAATCACACACGTCAATGTATGCTATGCATCCAGGAGTCACCAAGATGTATCATAACCTAAAGGACCTATATTGGTGGTCTGGCTTGAAGAAGGATGTAGTTGAGTTTGTGGCTAAGTGCGTAGTATGTCAGTAAGTTAAAGTTGAGCATCAGAAGTCGGCAGGTACGTTGGAACCCATGTCGATACCACAATGGAAATGGGATCATATAACCATGGATTTCGTAGTTGGTCTACCAAAGACAGCTAGGAATCATGATTCCATATGGGTAATAGTGGACAGGTTGACAAAATCTGCTCACTTCATACCAGTAAAAACAACATATACAGCAAAGAAGCTTGCACGGGTGTATGTAGACAAGATAGTGTGTTTGCACAGTGTACCAGCAACGATAGTTTCCGACATAGGTCCTCAGTTCACAAGTCATTTCTGGGAACAGTTGCACAAAGCGTTGGGAACGCAGTTGAGGTTCAGTATTGCTTTCCACCCACAGACGGATGGACAGTCTGAAAGGACTATTCAGACTTTGGAGGATCTTCTCTGAGCTTGTGTTTTGCAGTTTCTAGGCAGTTGGGACATGCATCTTAGTTTGATAGAGTTTGCTTATAACAATAGTTATCAGCGGAGCATTGACATGTCTCCTTATGAGGCTCTATATGGAAGGAAGTGTAGATTCCCTTTATGCTGGTATGAGTTTGGTGAAAATCAGCTTTTGGGTCCTAAGTTAGTATAGCAGACAACAGAAAAGATCAGAGTGATACAGCAAAAGTTGAAAACAACATAGGACAGACAGAATTCGTATGCAGACAATCGTCGACGACCTTTAGAGTTCCATGTGGGAGACAAAGTGTATCTCAAGGTCTCACCTTGGAAAGGTGTACTAAGGTTTGGCCAGAAAGGTAAACTGGCACCCAGGTATATGGTACCATACCCGGTAATAGCATGTGTTGGCAAGGTAGCTTACAAGTTAGAGTTTCCGCCAGAGCTACACAGGTTGCATCCAGTGTTCCATGTCAGTATGCTAAATAAAAGTCATCCAGACACAGGGACAGTGATACAACCAGTTGAGATTGAGCTTGATGAAGATATGACCTACGAGGAGGGTCCGGTGGCAATCCTTGACAGAAGAGTAAAGAAGCTGAAGAGGAAGGACATGGCTCTTGTGAAGGTTCTGTGGCATCATAGTGGCATTGAGGAAGCCATGTGGGAGCTTGAGGATGAGATGAGGCGGAAGTATCCCTCACTTTTCTCTTAGGATTTTGGGGATTAAATCCTTTTGTAGAGGTTTGTGGCTTGTAAGGACCCTGGCCTTCATTTTGGGCTTACCCTATTTGTTTTGCCTGAACCTTGTGCTTGGTTGCTTGCTAATCATATCTAGTGATGATTAGGGTTTGCTTGTTCTTATTTGAGAGCTGGAGGTGCTACTTGCAAAATAACCTAAGATAGGGTTGGAGAGCAAGTTTATCACCTTGAGAGATGTCTTTCTCTCTCTTTGCTTCCTCTAGGGTTGAGAGGAAGGTGTAGGCTCATGCCTTGAGTTATCTTGGGCTTGTTTGATCTCTTTTGGGCCTTGTTTTCCCTTATTTGGGTCTTGCCTTGCTTGGTTCAGCCCTATATCAGGCAAGGATGCTTGTGTTGGCCTTGCTTTGTGTCGCCCATGGGGTGTATCGGGCATGGAGGTGGAGAGTATCAGCCATGGACCATCTTTGACCCCTTGACCTCGTTTGTGTCACCACTAGTGGACACTTGGTGCATAGTTCTTGCATGTGTCAATAGCATTGGACATGTGTATAAGGTGAGTTAAGGAGGTGGCTTTTGCCCTTGGACAAGTGTCCTAGGTGGGCGACACATTACCTTATTTTCTCCTCCATCCTATTCTATATATGCCTTGCCTTTATCTTCCTTAGGAACCCTTTTAGCTCTTTGTTGCTCCTCTCTTCCTTGGTGCACGATACACCTACCCTTTGGATCAAGTTGGTGGTCGATCCTTCTCCCTTGGTGGTGATGTCTTCTTCTTTCTTTTCCTTTGGTGGCCGAAGTGGTAAGCTTGGAGCTTTGGAGCTTGAGGAGTTTGCTTAAGGCGGGTTACATAACTTCTAACCCTAGCTATACTACATTCTCTATGTTGCATGTTTCATATATGATGATGATCGACCATTGCATGTATGTTTCTTGCCCTAGAACATGTTTTTGATCTTATGGATATAATGAGCATGATGTTGTTGTGTTGATGATGGTTTATATGCCCTTACACTTAGTTGGCCGAACCATGGTTTAGGGTTTTCTTTGTTGAGCAACACTCTTTTCTCTCCTTGGTCTAGATAAGTGAGTTTGAGCTCAAGTAATGTGGGCAATACCCCTCTCTCTTGGTTTTTGAGAGGTGAGCTTGTATTCTAGTTGCTTGAGCAACACCCTCCTCTCACCATGGATTTGAGAGGTGAGAATTTGGATAGATGATGACCTATGTTGAGGGTAGATCCTTGTGGTTTCCCGATTTGTGATGGAGGTTGTGCAGTACTCCTATCTCTTGATTTTTGAGAGGTGAGCCGACCTTCTTGATCAATTAGGGTTTGGTGTCCTTATGCTTGAGGTTGATGACAACATGGTTGGGTTGTGTCTTGCACGATATGACTTTGGGGATAGTGTTGCCCAATAACCTTCTTGTCTTGGGTTGTACCCTTGGCCGGTGTGCCTAGTTGGAGCTTGGTTGGTGGCCGACACCCATGGTGCTTGGGCGTTATGCTTTGTTGAGTGCCCTACACGATATACCTAGTAAAGGCAGTTGGCTTGGTGCCTGATGTGCCTTGGCAGTTATAGAGTTCAGTAGGTTATCCTCATGTTGGGCTGGTGGTGCATGATATGTCCTTGAGGTGTAATCCTTGGTAGATATGCTTGCTTGGGCATATGGATGATCCTTGTATCCTTGGTCGATATGCCTAGGGGAAGCTTGTTTGGTGCCCGTTATGGTTCCTTGGTCGATGCCCTTGGTGGAGTTGATGGATGGGTGATACACCCTTGATGATATGTTGCCTGATACCCTCCTTAGGGTTAAGTCCTGGACGATACACAATGTGTAGAGGATGCCCGATGCACTCTCTATCTTAGGATGGTCTTGGTCAATAAGCTTTGATAGCCTGGTACCCAGCATAGCCTTGGCCGTTACCCTTGATGAGCTTGGGCGATATGGTATGGTGCCCAGGATAGCTTTAGTTGATACCACTATGTCTTAAGTTGAAGCTTTGACCTATATGAGGTGTTAGGCGATATGGATTAATGACCGACATGCCAACCCTAGGATGTTGGTCGTCATGATGCTTCCTGGCCTTGTACGACACCATTCTTGGGCATCATGGGTACCCTGTCCGATAGGGTTAACCCTCAGATGATGTTGAGTTGGTTGCACGATAGGGGCGCCTTGGGCGATACCCCTTTGGTCGATATGGCTCATGTTAAAGGTTATCCCGATAAGTGAAACCTAACCCTAATCCTAGCTTGGTGCACGTTAAACCCTTGGCCGATAACCATGGTAGAGTTGCACATTATACCTTGGTGATGGCTGCCTGACACCATGAGTGTTAATGGAACCTTGATGCATGTTAGAGGATCTACAGTGTTTGGCCGATATGGTGGTGAATTACTTTAGGGTTTGGAACCCTAGCCAATACACCCTTTTGTGGGTATTGGTGTTGCTCTCCATACCTTAGTGTGGGTTGCAGGAGTTTTGGTAAGGGTTCTGATAACCTGAAATGTATATAGTTGATGGTTCTCTTTTAATAATGATAACACAAGTGATATGATTTAATCACCTTGAATCCCACAACTCTGATGATGAGATAAGATTGTGAACCAGAAAACTTGAAAGCTTACGATGTTTCTTCACATGATGATGTAACACATGCATATGGTCACAAGTATAAGGCATAATATATGCCCATGATTTATGATAATACTATGAATGATAAAGCTTGTGTGATATACTCATGGATGCTTCTTTATACTTGATAGCATGATCATTCTGTTAATCCATGATGGCTTCAGTAATCCCTATGAATATGTATATTAACCATGCAAGCATTTCATGTGGATTCATAGCCTGGTAAGATCTATGAGATAGATGTGCTCTGACTAGCATAATGTGATGATAATCCTTGTTAATAAAGTAACAAGTTGATAGGTCTGAGGACCTGATGTAAGGTTGAGTGCCTAGTTGAGATGTTATCCTTTTATGATGAGATAAGGGATGTGTTCCCAGGATGCTAATGCATGATTATGACGTATTGAGAGCAGTGGTTGATATCATGAGGGATTGAGGTCCCAGGAGAGTATGTTGACGGCAATAATGATGTGATTCTATAGGGCTATGTTACATTTTGTTTTGCCTCGACAATTGGATCAAAATATACTAATCAATTATAGATGAACATATCATGTAGTTTGCCCTGGCTATAGATCTATTACCGTCAGTAATTGGTGATGATGAAATAGGTTTATCCTGCGGGATTACTTGGAGTGCATATTGTTGAATGTGCAAGGTATTTGCTAGCCTAAAATAGAAGGGTTGAGTGCAACTGTGGTTGCAGACTCAGGATATATGGAGCATGGTGAACATACCCATGGCTCAGGATATGTGATGATGAGCATGATACGTTCATGGCTCAGATATATGTACTAGCACCTATGATGAGGTGAGCTAGAGATATGGGTATCTTAACGAGTTGACCCAAAGGATGAGGCCCTATAAGCATTAGACTACGGTCTTGCTTGATGATTCGTGTACTGACCACAAGAAGGTGAGGTCATGGAGTCCGGATCTCCTTAGACCTTGTATGGCACCGGATTGGGCTTCGCAGCCAATGGTTGGATTTGAGTAGGGAAGGCTCACTTCTTGTGGGCTCTGATCTCCAAAACATGAGATAAACTTAGCGGAAGCGATTCGATTAACAGCGAAATGCAAAAAATCATGAAAAAATAAAACTTTTCAAGGGAAGATCTTAAAAACATGAGACTCCTTTCATAAAAGTACGATAAATAGTTTACATCTCTGTTAAATCACTTCTTGAGTGATCATATACAACCATATACAAAATCTCAAGACTCAAAATTCAAAATCTCATATCATCTAACTCCAAGGACCTGAGTGTATAGAGACGACATAAGACTTTCTAAATAACAGACTGGACAGCTAGGATCTCCACCTGAGGTTCATTGTTGCCCCTGATGCTGCTGTTGCTGATACTAATCTCCTGTGGACTGGTTCCTTCATCCTCGACGACCACCTAAAAGGTTGAAATCTACGGGGTGAGACAATTTTAAATAATTGTCCCAGCGAGAGTTATAACTCTCCGCCAGAAGCTTTGTTAGAACATATGTGGAAAACATAAGCAAATAAACTAATTTACCCAACAGCAGATTGGATATAAAGCATAGAAACTTCATTAAAGAATAAGAAGAACATGCATACTAAAGTAAACAATGTAACATCAACCATTGTATCTCATAGTTTAACCCTAGCAGATATGCTACGCGAAACATTATTATGCCCTGCGAAGATGAGGTATACCGCTCATACTCCAACCGATCACTAGTAATTCGCATTGGTATCATACTAGGTCATCAAAAGAGTCGGATTCTTATGACCTCAACTTCCTCAGTCAGGTTGAGGATCAACATGCAGGACATCTAGTGTCTCTGCTACTATAGCTCACCAGGGTATTCTGGTCCTTTGCTATTAGAGTCACAGTGGCATTCTATACTCTCTTCACCATCGAAAGATCTCATGTTTATCTCTCATCGATGTGGCATAAAAGATTCCTCGGGTGATTAGTGATACATCATCCCGGCATAAACACATAGTGTAGTGCTGATGGATTAAGATACATCTACATCAACTCCTACACTAGGACGTAAGGATATTCGAGTCCATATTCCCCCACATACTCAAAAGTATGCGCTCCAGGAGTTCCCTTAGGAAAACTTGTTTCACCATCATTTAACACATGACAATGATGGATCTATGATCAGGGATCTACATGGTATGGTTATACTTGATTAGTTAGGTACATTTCAGTATTCTTTTATCATCAAGCATGTTTCCAAACATTCAATTGTAAAACATTGCTATAATAGGAGAATACTAAATGTAACAAGTTTATCTCACATCAATTATCAGATGGATATCAGTTCTTAATCATCTTCCCACTATGAGTCAAGAACATGGGTAATCAACCCTCAGACTATCATAACACTTACTATCAAATGACATATAATCATCAAGTCATCTAATAACCATGACCTTGAATGAAGTAATGTATCCTTCACATATCATAAGTGTTTTCAAGGAATAAAACATCATAACCCTTACCTGGATATGATCACCTCTTGACATGAATCTACATGACTAAAATAATTGAGGACATGTATAAATAACAGTATAAACACAATACCAAAATTCTTCCATTTATTTATACAACGCCACGGCCGTGCTTCCTTGCACGGTCGTGCAAGAGAAAGCTACCACGGTCGTGCTCCTTAGCACGGTCATGCTGGTATCAACATACCTCAACTGATTCTAGGGTTTAGTGTTTATTCACTTCAAACAGGGTTATCATCCCTTTTTGTTACAATGCATGAAGGTTCTTCACTTTATATTTCATTCACAAGGTTTCATACTCCAAGGTATAACCTAGAATTAATCCTTTCATGTCATCCCCTAAATTAGGGTTTACTATTCAATTAACATGTCATTATCTTAAAATTAGGGTTTATTGTTTACTTCATAGTGAATTGAGCTCATAGCATCACCATGTATGAAATTATCATCCTTGATGCCCTCAAATTAGGTTAAGATTCATCAATTATCATAATTAGGGTTTTCATGATCTCACATAGGTGGATCATACTCTAATCATGCACAATCATATACATTGAAGGTACTTTACTTGAATTTCAACCATATAAGGAACCTTCTCTCTCCTCTTACTAATGGATGGTGATTACATCACTCTAGATTAAGTTAGGTCAAGTCATTGTTGATTATCATGAGCTAAGTCACCACTATCATGTCATTAGGGTTTTGATTAAACAAGGTGTTATCTACTTGAACCCTTCAAGGCACATTGGTAAATACACCACTGTCTCACATCATGGTTCAATCTATTAATCACTTAGCCCCTTAATGTCTTAGGGTACCATTAGGGTTTGGATTAGACCACCATTGAACCAATTAAGCCTTCAAAAGACTAAGCAACTACAGCCCTAAAAGTCCCCCAAACGGTTTCACCCCTCAACCTCCAAATGGTTTTGAAACAGTTTGGGGGCGTTGACCGTTTGGACACTTTGACCTTCAAGACCGCATGGTCACCAAGACCGCATGAGTGCGTTGACCGTTTGAGAGAGTTGACTTTGAAACCGCATGAAATGAAATGACCTTGAGATCGATTGGATCCAAACGAGCTTGAGATCGTTTGAGCCCAAACGGTCTTGAGACCATTTGGCCCCAAACCGTCTTGAGACCGTTTGGTTCAAGACTATTTGGATTCAAACGGTCTTGAGACCGTTTGGTCCAAATGGGCTCAAAACCGCATGGACCTCAAAGGTGCATCCAAGGTTGTAATTGATTAGGGTTTTCCATGTTGAAGCCTTCAATTGTCTACATCCTTGCTAATCACTTATCAAATGAGTTAATTAGGGTTATCCTTAACTAATTGGACATTCAATTGACCCTCAATTGATAACCAATTAGGGTTGAAACTGATTGAATTAGGGTTTATAAGCAATTAAGCATCAACATTGATAATCATGAGTCTAATAGAAGTTGAACCTATCAATTGGCACTCAATTGGGTCCAAACTTGGCCCAAACGGTCTTGAAACCGTTTGGACACCCTCCAAACGGTCTTGAGACCGTTTTCCCAAAGTTTCACCAAAATCTAGGTCAAGTTGATGAGGGTTGAACCCTAATTAGGTCTAAAATCAGCACTTTTATTCAATTCATCAACCTATTGTGATTGGACTCTCAATTGATCAAATTACCTTAACCCTAGACCTCCAAACGGTCTTGGGTTGTCACCAAACGGTCTTGAGACCGTTTGAGTGAACCCCCAAATGGTCTTCAGACCGTTTGGGCCCTTCAAACCAAAGTTCACCAAAATTGATCATTAAAATCAGCAATTTCAACCGATTAGGGTTTAGAGGGTTGAGGTGCCTTCAACTTGTGATTGGTTTGCAATTAGGTTACAATTCTTTGTAGGTTTTTAATTCAACATGTGTAAAACAGACCTCCAAACGGTCTTCCCTTGGTCAAACTTGCCAAATGGTCTTGGGACCGTTTGATTCTAAACGGTCTTGCAAGACCGCATGAAATCAAACGGTTGTGAGACCGTTTGATTTCAAACGGTTTGCAAACCGTTTAGACCAATTGGTCCAAGGTCGTTTGGTAAAGTTACCTAGGAATTCATGCCCATCATCTTCAACCTCAAAACAGGTCAGTTACTCCACGGATTTGCTTGCAAGAAAGCAAGAAAGGATGGGGAAGAAGAAGAAGAAGAAGAACTATCTACTACATGCAAGAATAAGTATATGTATAAGAAAGCAAGAGGTTTAGAGGTATAAAACCCACCTTATGGTCGTTCCTAGAGCTCCAAGATTCCAAGATCTCAAGTCTTTAATGGCACCTTGAGCTCCACTGGTCGTCCAAAGACTTTTCTTCAAGAAAAGGCTGGGGAAGATCGGCTAGAACAAGAAACCTAAGTGAGATAACCATAAAACCAACCTTGTAATCCACTTTCCTCCATGAATCCGAGCTAGAAGATGGTCTCTCCTTACCTTAGAACAAGCTGGTCGTATTCTCTAGCTCCAAAGCTCTTCCTTGGACGGACCAAACAAGGTGACATGTGAAAGAGTGAAGGGAGTATGTTTACTTGGTTGCAAAGAGGGTAGCTTATATAGCTTGGATTAGTTCCAACATAAGGACCTCTAGTTTCTCCATTTTTCATCTAGGTCCCTCCTTTCTTCTTTGCACGTCCCTCCTCCTTATCTTAGGTGAAATTCTTTTTAAAACAAGGAACCCAAAGCAAAGAAAGTCATCTTATCACTAAGGTGCACATATATAAGGGTTTCCTAAGCTTATAACTTGGTGATTCTAGTACAAAGGTTATCCATCTTATCTGATTAATTAATTGAAGTGCCCCCCTTCATCATTTCTACTCTAAATGATGTCAAGAGTAACAAAAGATACTCTATAAGATGTATTTTACAAGTTGCACCCCACATTTTGGGTAAATTGCACTTTACACCAAAATTAGGGTTCCAAGCACAAGGATTGCTCCACAAGATGTATCTTGATGCCCAAGCTTGGAGAATCCATCATACCTCATCATATTCATCCATATGATGTATCATCATCAGAGGAACATCTCAACATGTGAAAATTTCAATTTAACCCTTCTAACTGGGTAATTTGCACATAGGTCCCTGCATTACAAAACAAAACTAAAACATTGTTTAAAAAGGACAGAATTGAAAATGTATGTTCCTCAGGAACTTAATTACATGCCAGGGGATAATCACAAGCGTTTAATTACATATTTAGGCAAAACACATAGGGTTAACTTATAACCCAGGTCAGGGATGTTACACTTTCTCAGGGCATAATAAAACGTAATCCAGCCGAATAAGTATATCTTGCTTAGAGTAAAACATGAAACATTGATTAAGGCCTTACTTATATAGCTGATCTAGTTACACATTGCAGATATGTGATCCTTATATCTTGTGATAAGTTATTATAAATCTTATCTTGTCAATCATGTTCCATAAAGAAATACTTGGTTATATGCCTCCCGGAAATCTTGGTGAGCTTGATGGTAATAATAGCTTTGCTGTGTATGCTGCTCCTTTTATATGCGTTATTAGTCATTTGTTGTTATCTGCTTTGACCTTTGATGTTTTATAGTTTCATTGGGGAGTTACATTTCTCGTTGGGACTGTGTGTCTCACCCCACTGGTTTACACCCTTTTTAGGTGATCGCTCTAGACGTGGTGGTGGTCGTGAGGTTGTGGCCGAGCAGCAAGAAGAGCAGTAGAAGGAAAGAGATGGACTTGCTGCTATTTTGGTGGTTTTGTTGTAGAGTCCTAGAGTCATCCATGTACTCTCAAGTCCTCAGAGGTGTTTGACTATGTTTCCTGATGTTTAGCTGCTGTAATTTTTGTATACCCTACTGCTGGATGTACTTGGTCGTTCTGTATGTATAAACAGGTGATGAACTAATATGCGTTGTTGCGACAGTGGGTGACTTTAAGTTGTGAACATATCTGGCAGGTGATCTTGAATATATCTATATATGACCTGATCTTCTTGTAGGGCCTAGTTGCAAATGTTATGTATGTATGTTTCCGCAATCGGTTTTAATTAACATGTATTTTTGGTAATATATGGTTCCACACATTTTCGCGTGTCATCTCGTTGTCTATGTGATGGCGGGGTGTCACAAGGAAAGCATCATACTAATCTGTCAGTTCATCACTTATGCTCATTTCTTCTTGGTACCAACCTACCAGTTTCATGATTATTACAAAAAAATATTGTAGTTGCCCCTTTTTGTGTCACTCAAACTCAATTTTCATCTTTATCATTTACATACATCCTAGACATGAATCTTATTTTATACTAGATTGGGGCTTCTATCTCCTCATTCTTTTTTAGATTCACTTCAATCCCTCAAGATTTTGACATTCTTATTTTCACAAGATATCATTCCTAAAGTAATTGTTCTAATATCCTCGTTGTACCATAGTTATATACTTCCATTCTTTCTTAACACACATTGGTTGGTTTGAGATTAACCCAAGCTCCACTCTTCTCATCTAACATTGACATATTTATCATCTTAATTCATAGTCATAAACCAAGTTATCTCTTATTTATATGGATATTATACCTTAAATTCCTCCTTGTTACATATATTCTTCATAATCTTCCATGTACACATCTGTATATTGGACACACAATACATTGATTCCCTCACTGATACACATAATTAAGTTTCACATACTGAGTTATCACTCCCTAATCTCACCATTCCATGAAGTATCAGCTTCAAACACTAGATTCATATCCATATAAGGTTTCCTTTCTACTTTCAGGAGGTCCTTTTTTACATGATTCATTTTTATGTTAAGAACCATAGTGTCATATCTTTTCCTTTAGTTGTCAAACTTGTAGGTTTGATGAGTTAAAACAAGACTTTTATTGTTCTAGAGTGATTGGTTTAGGATATTTTACGATTGGTTCAACCAAATTTATACATTATTCTTGTTCAACGTCTCTGGATGAAATCAGGTTTCCTCATCTTTTGTCATCTTATATGTCTTATTTCATCATGAATTAATATTTTATTATACTCTTCAGGCTATTTTCAACTTAATACTTGGTCAGTGTAATCAGAAGGAGAATAGCCAAAGAGTTCCGTACTAACCCTTCCCTCAATATTTGGACACCTGAGTAGGGTATCCAAACATTGAGTTGTGGTAGCATGCATTGTGATCGTGCCATGTTCATTACTTAGTCATTATTTTAATCATAATTCCTATAGTACATGTAGACTCAGATACTCTACACTCTAAAGCACTTGTAAGGACCCACTCTGTTAATCAAACCCTAATTGATCATTAGGAAAAATCTTTAGACAAAACCCAACTTAAAAATAGGAAACCATCAAAAACAAAGTTGAAAACTTCCAAATAAATGATTGGAATAGAGATTGAATTACAAGTAGGAATCACAAAAGCCTCACAAAACACCATATAGAATTTAAATATTGCATATATAAATTATTTGACATTTAAACTTGATAGAGAAAAACTAAAATCTCTTTACATATTTCATAAAAAGGATTACAAGATGATACATATTCATGGAACTACAAATATAAGGTGTCTGAATTCGTTTATAGCCTGTAAATACAAGATAACCACCTAATAAAACAACCTATCAAGTATATCATATACTACCCACCCATCACTCAGGAAAGAAAGAGTACAAGGACACTCTTATCTTGTCACATCTTTATCAACATATCCTTTCCATTGCATCGACATATTAAAAAGATGTGGATAACCCTAAACCCTATACTGAGCATACGATAGAATAGATACAAATATAAGGACAAATTATGAATTCCATATATTACTTGCTGGAAATGAAAGATTTAACAATATCACATGCAAATGTGCATCCATGTTATTCACCAATTGAATCTAGACAAATATACTAGACGACTAATTACATGTTTTATTATGCCATGGGTAGTTTGAGGTGTACCACTCAAAATACTATCTTACAACTTCAAAGTCACAGTCAGCCCTATATAAGATCTTAGGATGACCAGAATCCTAAGATATCTTCCCCTCGGTCAGTACGATTAACAACCGTAGTTGCACATTGGTTCAGCTACTAAAATAGCCTAGTCCGCTCTGAATACACATGCCATGACACTAGAAATCAGGGTATATGAATGTTATAACATGTTTTTTCACATGTATTTACATATTTGAATAACAAGGATATATTAGAAACTTAGTGTGTGTTTTAAAAGTATGAATTCAATTTGGAAACCTTCCTTTGCAATGGTTTTTGTGATTTTGTTGTTTTCAATAATCAATAAAATATATGGGTAAAAGAAAGAGAGAAAATCCCATAACAAATGAATTATTAAAGGTAATGAGTAATTGATACTTCACATACTGAATTAGGTGGAATTTTCTAGAGAAGTGGTGTTGAAAGCAACTAATGAATTAATTTTGTTTCCATATTTTTTCAATCAGAAAAGTTATCAAAATAGGAAATATATCTAAAATTTGAAAAGAAAAGAATTATTTTGATGCCTTAAATAAATGATATAAAAGGGAGACTTGGAGACAAAGAAACGTATCTTTTAATTGTGTATTTTGGTATCAAATCTCTCCCACCTCTAGATAAAAGTAATTAAGACTTTCTATCAAAACCTGGGATGAAAGGAATGAAGGAGAGAGATATGGAATTTACTAGATTTCCTAAGTGAAGAGGATTATGAGAATGTGCATTAAATGTCACTAGTATTAATCAGATTAGTAATCTAGCCTTCTATTTTTGTCACATGTGTTTCTGGCCCTAGGATTTGGTTCGGATGATCATAAGATCATCATCTACCTCGTGCTAGATTTTGAAACCAACTACAATTTGCCTGATCACCCTTTTCACACCTTCCTCCTCAGACCATGAGAGATCCTAAAATATATTCCATTAAGATCAAGAGACAAAACCAAATTGATTCATCCTAGTATTGTCACTATGGAAGGCTATTAAGGATTTCCCTAATCCTGTGACTACACCTATCAAGTTGGGTCAAAATCTGCGGGCACCCATGGGTCGACCCATTTAAGTTGGGTTTGGGTGAAGAACTTCGTCACCCATTGCAAATTACCCAAACCCATACCCACTCGTTTATTTAACTGATCTAGCAGGTGGCCCGCGGACACTCGCGGGTGACCCGCTTAACTAAAGTACTTATATGAAAATAAATATAGTGATAAACTAGTACTTAGAATAAACAAAATTATCTACTACTAACCATTATTGAGGAGTTCTAGTCCAAAGTTGAACTTGTCTAACAAGATTTGATATGAGAGAGAGATTGGGAAAATAAACCAATATCTACTACATTATCTAATTGTTCTATCAAACTTAATATAGATCATAGTACAAGTTAGTAACTCTAATTTATTTATCATAATCATATATTAGAAGATATTAATTATACGTAGAGAATTTTACCTAAAAATATGTATGTGTTCAAATAGTTATAAAAAATATAATATGTTTTTTATTTGATATTGACAGTGTATATTAAATGGTTGTTCATATGGTATATTACATGTTAAAACACTAGCTAATGGTCTTCTTTTACTATTAAAGTGGCAACTTACAAAATAATTATTTATTAAACACATATTATATGGGCACCCGTAGGTGACCCATAACCTGTTGGGTTGGGCTTGGTTCGTCTTTCTTTGACTCATTTAGAATTTCATCTTCTTGGCCTATACCCACAAGACCGAAACTTGCAACGACCCAACCCAAACCCAACCCGCCCACCCGTTTGACAGGTCTACCTCTGACCCATTCGCCAGCCAACCCCAATCAAAGGACATATGTAAGGAGGGTAGCAACCCATGTGAGATTATAGTTCTTTATGCAAGACTCTACTCAACTCAACAACCATTTCCCAGCCTTCAATTTCATTGCCAACTCTACCTCCCATCTCCCTGACTCATCTCTGTGACCAAAGAATTCTAGTCGTCCTCCTTGCCTAGGCTACCTCTAGAGCAATTGGAGGCCTCATCGACTTCGACAAATCGAGGTGAAGAAGAGGGTATCCTTGCCCATCACCCAGAGGCAAGTCCCAAAGTCAACTTCCTTGTTGACTCACCAGAGTCTGCTTACGAGTGAGCGAGAGGAAGGAGATGACATGGAGGGAAAAGACTCCCTTGCCCCTGAGCACATGTGATTAGGTAAAGGTCAAATTGGACCTTTTTCTCTCTTTTTTCACTCTGACTAACGTGCATCCACACAAGAGAAGGAAGAATAGTTAGCATGAGCCCATTGGCTCGAGCCAACCTAGTTGGCAAGGCCGCGATCCAGGTTCATAACCTAGAAGGCGAGCCCCTATTGGCCATAAATATTTAATCTTGCAAAAATCATACAAAATCATAGGAATATCTGATAATGACAAATCATATATGAAAGTTGGTCAGAAAAATGCAAGGATTTCAATAAAATTAGTTTCAAGACCTAGATATGCTTTTAATTATTAAAGTGACTAAACTTACTAACTTTAATGTATTATAAGTGATGATTAGATTTTGGAAAGTCAAAACCCTGATTTGACCCCAAAACCCTAATGTGGAACCCAAATTGGTCTTAATGTGAGTTTATGAATAAAATAGTAATACTTGGGTGTTATGCATTAATTTTAGGGTGATTTCTTGCTTTTTCTCAAAAACATATGTTTAAATGGACTTTAAGTTACATCTGAGAAAGGTATGTGGTTACGCCTATGACTAATAGCCTTAACCAACTTTTGTGGTTTCTCAGAGTTTTATAGATTGGATTGCAATCAAATGCTTGCATGTTTATTTACTTCTTGAAATATATAAAGTCACTATGGATATCATCTTACATAAATGTAACCTTCTCAAACCATGTATCATATCTGGTGAGTTAAAGAGGATGAGGTGAATAAAATCATCATCGGGATAACTAATGATCAAGACCAAAAAGGAAGATCACCTCAGGCCAAGCTCAGAAAGGAATGTACATTTATGAAATCAAGCATGGGTGGGAGAAGGTTATGAAATGTCCACTATAGGGACCAAATTATAAAACAGGTTTCCCCATAAAGAGGCTCCCCTATAGAGAGGGCACACCATTGAGAAAATAGGATAAGGGTGGTGAGGTTAAAATAAGAAAATTCTTGTTCAAGTTTGTAATCATAATTGTTGCTATGGATGATTTTATTGTTACACATACATGCAAATATTTTCTTTCCCCCACATACTAGTATATCTTGATATGTTGATTATTGTTTTGTTTCACGATGTTTTAGGCTAAACTGCTATTATTCTGCAAAATGGACATCCAGAGAAGAAGGTGCCAAAGAAAGGAAAGATGCTTAAAGTTACCATGGAAGTTTAGGGTATATATTTTTTATTTCTAGTTGTAAACAATAGATACCCATATCATGTAACTCTATATTGGAGATCTTTCATACTATATCAAACTCTTTTCCATTCAGTGAAATTTATAAATATTTTTGGTGAATTGTTAAACCTCAATCTTGTAAATATGATAATGGCCTTAGCCCTCTTGGTCCTCCTTAATTGGGGTTAACAAAGGGAGGGGTTCATTACATTTGGAATAAGATCCTGGTTTACCATTTAGCCTTTATACATTATTAAATTTGAAGAGTTCTGTAGAGCCCAAGGGAATTCTAATAGTACATTCTAAAGACAATGTTGTCTAGAAGGGACTATGATTCGAGAGGATGGCAAAACTCTCCTCCGCACTGCCAGTTGACTTATGAGGACTCTTGGGCTCGTGCATCCTACCTGGACAAAGTCAGAGGATTTTACCTAAAATAAAATACCTCTAGGATTTCTTCTCATCTAATTTAATCCCTTATACACCCCTTGCTTCACCCATCAAAACCCGAGGAACATGATAAAGCTTCCTCTACCCTTCTGAGTTTAAGGTTATAAAACATTATGATTCACTCACCAAAACCCTAGGAACATGATAAATGCTTCCTCTACCTTTCAAGGTTTAGGGTATGAAACATTAGAATTATGTATATTAGGGATTAAGGTATCCTCCACCAAATAATAAAATGCATGTAAACAAGATATCATGGATATAATTTTATGATGCTTTAAATGCCCTAAACATAAAGGTAAAATGAGGTTATTTATGTGAACTAACATGGCCCGCGTCAAGAACACTGCCATCCCCGATGATACACCCAAATATTATCCAGAGGGATTGTCCTCAGAGAAGAAAATGAGACCCATGGAGGGTGAGTCCTCTAGGAAACAAAAGAGGGAAGATGGGGCCTCTATGGAGATAGTAACCAAGCACGAGGTTGTCCCCTTTGTCATGCCAAACCCTGGAGATGATGCTGACCCCAAAGGTGAACCTATGATGGCAAATGAGCCCAAGGATGACCCTGACCATGCTGCAAGCTCCACACTAACATTCAGGAAAGTATTTGTGCATACCCTTGATGCACTCTTTCTATAGCAACAAAAGAAGCTCATTTAGTCCATTAGTGCCCTTGCAATCAAGGATGTTTCTAGAGATGAGAATGGTGAACCCCTACCTACTTTCCCTCACCTTCAAGCCACCATCCTCGACTTTGTCATGCTAAATATAGAGATTTTTTGGGGTAGCATCAGGAAAAAGGTACACTCATCTACCTCTCTATCTCCTTCACTGAGCCAGTAAAATCCAAAAAAGTGGGTGATTTTCTCTCAAATTAGTGAAAATGTTCTTTCTGACTTTGATAAGACTGAGGTGGTTGATAAGGCAGACGCCTGCCTCCTTGTTGTGGATAATGGATTTCGCATTCTAGAGGTGCAAAACAATAAGAAGGTTCTTTTTACAGCTCACCTTCTAGAGGGAGCCATAAAGTTTTGGTGGGAGAATTACATCATTGATCGAAACTTGATCGCGAAATCCATGGCATGGGTGGACTTTTATAAAATATTCTCTACAAGATCCATTCCCAACTCTACCAAGAAGGATAAGGAAAAATAGTTCATGCTCCTTTACCGGGGTAACATGACGGTGGCGGACTATGCCCAAAAGTTTGCCTCATGGAGCAGTTTGGAAATATGATGATGGAAGAGAGGCGAGTGGAACATTTCGTGGAGCACCTGCAGCCCCAAATAAAACATCACATGATGGCAAGTAAAGCCCCAAAATTCACTGAGGCCCTCAACTTCACCCTAGACATGGAGAAGATGGTCATGCCTACACAGAACCCGCCTAAGGGATACCCAGGGTTCACTGAAGGCACTTCTACCCCAAGGAATGATAACAGAAACGAGTGAGGATGTAACAATGGCAAGGGAAGGAATGGAGGAAAGGGAAAGTCTCGTTAAGAGAACCATCATCTCAAGTGTTGCACATGTGGGAAGAAGCACCCTGGTAGGTGTTATCATGAGAGGAAGATTTGTTGATGTTGCCAAGAATAGGAACATATCAAGTCTAAGTATCCTCTTTTGGACCCTCAACGTCTAGGTCTAGTGGGGGCTCAACCAGTGGTTGTAGCACCCCAGGGAGAATCCCTTCATGAAAGAGAGTGTTGTTAGGCCTGAGCCTTCACCATTGACAATGAAGAGGGTCGTGCTAATGTGAATTAACTTATAGAAGGTAACCCTCCCTAGAATTCCATTTCCCATCCTTTACCATGAAGTGTATAGTTTGACAATTATGAATATGATATAGCTATGCTTTATGTAATGGGCCATAATGTGAAAGCTTTATTCGACTCTGATTCTAATAATACTTTCATCTCAAGAAATCTCATAATTGTGCTTTGTTTAGGCTTCAAGGACTTAGTATATGTCTTAGAAGTCACTACCCCTAGTGGTCTTATCGTCTCATCCCTCCTTAGGACACCTGTTAAATATATGAAGAATGAACTCCCTACAAACTTTATCATGCTTGATATGAATGATTTTGATGTTATTATATGAATGAAATTGCTTTGTAACTGTATTGCAAAAATAGACTATAGGGAAGATGCTACCACCAGCATGTGTGTGTCAGCTGTGAAAGTAAAACATATGTTAACTAAAGGTTGTCTAGCATTCCTAGCCATAGGGAGTGAGTCAAAATAGAAGTTGCAGCCCTTATAGGAAATAAAGGTAGTCAAAGACTATGCAATGTGTTCCCAGGAGATTTGCCATGCATAAGTCTAGAGAGAGAAGTGGACTTCTCAATAGATCTAGCTCCCAAGACAAACTTGATTTCCATGGCACCTTATAAGATGGCTCCCACTGAGTTGCTTGAGTTTAAGATGCAACAACAAGAACTACTAGACAAGGGCTTCATCCAACCCAACACATCCCCATGGGGAGCATCGATCCTCTTTGTAAAGAAGAAGGATGGGTCGCTCTGTATGTGCATAGACTATAGAATGATAAATTGAGCTACCATTAAGAACAAGTATACTCTACCCTACATAGATGACATGCTTGATTAACTCCAAACTACTCGAGTCTTCTCGGAGATTGACTTGAGATCCAGTTACCACCAGTTGTGAGCTAAAATTGAGAATATCATAAAAACATCTTTTCAAACCCGCTATGGCCACTATGAGTTTTTGGTTATGACTTTTGGTTTATCAAATGCTCCAAGTGTTCTCATGAACCTCATGAATAGTGTGTTCCAACCTTTCCTTGATACTTTTGTCATAATGTTCATAGATGACATCATGATTTACTCTAATGACCTAGAACAACATTGTGAACACCTAACTAAGGTCCTTGGTATCCCAAGAAAGCAAATGTTTTACAAGAAATTCTTGAATTGTAGTTTTGGGTAGACCAAGTTATGTTCCTCGGGAACATTATATATGGAAGAAACATTTTGATGCACCCTACCCAAGTAGCGGCCATTTGAGAGTGGCCAACCGTGAAGAACACATCCAAGATTCACAGCTTCCTGGAATTGGTTAAGTACTACCAGTGATTCATCAAGTATTTCTCAAAGACTGCTTTGCCCTTGACCAAGCTCACTCGAAAGGAAGAGAGGTTCATCTAGTACATACTGTTTGAAGCATTATTCTAGGAGTTGATGCAAAAGCTTACCTCCACCCCTGTTCTGACCAAACCTTAGGGTAATGAAGGTTTTATCATCTTCACTAATGCATCAAAGATGGGCTTAGGATGCAGGTTAGAACAAAACAAGCATGTGGTCACATTTTCTTCTAGATAGCACGATCCCAGTCAAATTTAGTTATGTGGCCCATGATATGGAACTTGCAGCTATTGTCCGTGCCTTGAAGATTTGTCAACACTATTTGTATGGGGATACCTTTGACGTCTTCACTTACCATAAGATCCTAAAGTATATGTTGACTTAGAAGGACCTGAACTTGCAACAAAGTCGTTGGATGGAATACCTAAAGGATTTTGACTTCACCATAGCCTACCATCCCGATAAGGCCAATGTGGTTGTTGATGCCCTTAGTAGAAAATGTCTCAGTTGTGCACCTACTTTGGTTAACTAGTAGAAGAAACTAGAAGATTGTACTCGATGGGGACCACAATTGCTGGCAGGTAGGATTCATCTTGCCAATATCTAGATCAATTCTGACTTGTTGACCAAGCTCATAAGAGTCTAGTTAGCCAGTCCAAAATTAGAAAAGATGAAGGGTTTGATGGAAAAGCCTCAAATACACCTCTCAATGGGTGTGGATGGTGGAATCTGATATAAGAGGCATATTTGGGTTCCTAAGGATTCAATCTTAAAGACTCATATATTGCAAGAGGCTCATGGATCAAAGTATATTGTACACGACACCACTAAGATGTTTAAGGACTTGTAGTGATACTTTTAGAGCTTTTTATGTGGCTAGTTGTCTTACATTCCATATGGTGAAGGGTTGAACACCAAAGACTCGATGGTTACCACAATTGATTGAGATTCCTGAGTGGAAATAGAACTAGATCACCATAGATTTTGTGGTGGGTCTTCCCAAGACAAGAAAAGATCATGATGCAATATGGGTTGTGGTGGAGCACCTAACCAAGTCAACACACTTCCTTACCTTGAAGGTTATTGCCAAGGTGTCAGACTTAGTTGAGCTTTACATTAGAGAGATAGTTCACTTGCATGGTGTTTTGAGTTCAATTATATCTGAGTGTGGCCCTAAGTTCACTTCAAAGTTATGGAAACAAGTACAAGGGGAACTCAAGACGAGGTTGACATTTAGCACAGCTTATCACTCACAGACTAATGGACAGCCGGAAAGAACGATCTAGACCTTAGAAGATTTTTTGAGAGCATGTGTGCTACATTGGGGTGGATCATGGGGGAAATTCCTGCCCTTAGCTGAGTTTGCCTATAACAATAGTTACCAAGCCATTATTGAGATGCCTCCGTATGAAGCTCTTCATGGGAGGTCGTGTCGGTCAGCACTTCATTGGGGTAATGTTGGTGAAAAGACCTTGTTGAGGTCAAAGGAACTATAGTGGTATGCTAACAAGGTCACTTTGATCAAGCAAATGCTAAAGAGATCCCATGACCAATAGAAGTCATATGTTGATGCAAAGCGGACATATTTGCACTTGACTATAGGTGATCATGTTTTACTGAAACCGACCCCTCCGAGCTATAGCTAAAAGTAGAGGAAAGTTGAGTCCCTGATAAGTGGGTCTGTTTGAGATTTTAGAACATATTAGCAAAGATGCTTATCATTTAGCTTTACTGACCTGGTCTAGTATGATGTATGTTGTCTTCCATATATCCAATCTGAAGTGCTATGTGAAGGATCCTACCCACATGTTGAACATTGAGACTATTGAACTCCAAGGGAGATTGACATACCTCGAGTCTCCTGTGAGGATAATAGACTCTAAGGTGAAAGAGCTCAAGAATAAAAAGATTGAGATGGCAAAGGTTATTTGGAAACACCATGGCAGAGATGAAGCTACATGGGAGATAAAGACAGACATGGAAAGTCTCACCATGGACTTTTTGTATGATTAGTTAAAATTTAGGGATAACATTTCTTATAAGAGGGAACAAATGTTATAACATGGTTTTTCACATGTATTTACATATTTGAAATGAAAATATTTGAATGATAATGATATATTAGAAACCTAGTGTGCTTTGTTTTGAAAGTATGGATTTAATTTGCAAATCTTCCTTTGCATGGTTTTTGTGATTTTTTTATTTTCAATCATCCAATAAAAGATATGGGGAAAAGAAAGAGAGAAAATTTAGTAATAAAAGAATTAATAAAGGTATTGAGTAATTAATAATTTACATATGGAATGAGGTGGAATTTCCTAGAAAAGTGGTGTTGAAGGAAACTAATAGATTAATTTCGTTTCCATATTGTTTTATTGAGACTCGTGTGATAGGGATAAAAGAGATATCATTTAAACATGATGGGTTCCACATTTTGAGGTCAAGAATGGCTTGAAAAAGATGAAAATGAGAAAGGCATGCGGACCAGGCAGTATTCCCACTGATGTATGGAAGAGTATGGGGGTGAAGGAATTATATGGTTAACAAATTTATTTAACAAGATCACTAAGACAAAGAAGATTTCATATGAGTGGAGAAATAGTACTATAGTCCCCATCTACAAGAACAAATGTGATGTTTAGAGTTGCACAAATTACAGAGGTATCAAGTTGACGAGTCACACAATCAAGCTTTGGGAGAGGATTATTGAGCATAGGCTAATCTATAACGCAAATATCAAACAACCAATTTGGTTTCATGCCTGGTAGATCAACAACAGATGCTATTTTTCTAATTAGGAGGCTTATGGAGAAGTATAGGGAAGAAAAAGAGATCTTCACATGGTTTTTATCGATTTGGAAAAGTCTTATGATCAAGTACCCATAGAAGTGTTGTGGATGGTTCTGAGGATAAAAGGGTGTGCCAATCCAATACATTGACTTGATTAAAGACATGTATGGTAGCTCTACTGCAAGTGTGAAGACTCTTAGAGGAGAGACACCAACATTTCCCATCACAGTTGAGGTACACCAAGGATCCACACTCAGCCCTTATTTGTTTATTCTTGTTATGGGTGAGTTGACAAAGAATATTCAGGATGATGTTCCTTAGTGTATGTTATTTGTTGATGATATTGTATTGATTGACGAAACTAAAGATGGTTTGAATGATAAAGTTGAACAATGTAGAAAGACACTGGAATCAAATGGATTGATGATTAGTAGGAGCAAAACTGAGTATATGCATTGCAATTTCAGCCAATCTCATAGTGTGAATGGTGGAGCCAAGTTGGATGGAGTAGATATACCAAAATGTGATAAATTTCGTTACTTGGGCTCTATTATTCAAACAAACGGGGATGTCCAAAATAACGTTTGTCATAGGATCACTGTAGGATGGTTGAAATGGAGGAGTGAAACTGGAGTATTATGTGATCGGAAGATCCCTCTCAGACTAAAAAGCAAGTTTTATAAAACTGTTATACAACCAAACAT
Source organism: Alisma plantago-aquatica (assembly GCA_963693085.1). Classification (NCBI taxonomy): domain Eukaryota; kingdom Viridiplantae; phylum Streptophyta; class Magnoliopsida; order Alismatales; family Alismataceae; genus Alisma; species Alisma plantago-aquatica. The sequence continues at coordinate 593,308,570 of OY856411.1, forward strand.
GCTCTATGGGAGTGAATGTTGGGCGGTGAAGAAACAAGGACTCAACAAGATGAACGTGGCTGAAATGCGTATGTTGAGATGGATGTGTGGGAAGACACGAAAAGATCGCTTGAGAAATGACTATATCAGGAATGAAGTGGGGTGATGAGCATTGGGGACAAGTTGCACGAGGGCCGACTCAGATGGTATGGACATGTGCAACACATACTGACTAATGTGCCTATACGAAGCAATACTATTGAGGCAAGCACAATTAATAGAAGAAGAGGAAGTCCTAAGTTAACATGGGAAGAGCTTATAAAGAGAGATTTTGAATCTCTACATCTCAACCAAAATATGACCCATGATAGAGCTGAATGGAAAACAAGAATCCATGTAGCTGACCCCAACATAGTTGGGATTGAAGCTTAGTTGTTGTTGTTGATGATGATGATGATGATGATGATTGTTTTATTGAGAAAAGTTGTGAAAATAGGAAATATAGAAAATATTTGAAAAGAAAAGAATTATTTTGTTGTATTAAGTAAAGGATATAAAAGGGAGACTTGGAGACAAAGAAAAGCATCTTTTATTTTGATGTATTTTGATGTATCAAAACTAATTAAGACTTTCCTTTAATATTTAGGATTAAAAGGATTATAGGAGAGAGATATTAAATTGACTAGATTTCCTAAAGTGAAGGGGATTATGAGAATACACATTAAATGTCACTAGTATTGATCGGATTAGGAATCTATACTCTACCTTTTATTTTGTCGCACATGTTTCTTGCCCTAGGATCATGATCATATGATCATGATATCATCATCTACCTCCGATTGGATTTGAAAACCAACTATAGTAGGCTTGATCACCCTTTTCACACCTCCCTCCCTCCTCGCACCATTAGAGATCCTAAGAACTATTCCACTAAGATCAGGAGACAATACCGAATTGATCCGTCTTAGGATTTGTCACCTACGAAAAGCTATTAAGGATTTCCCTAATCCTCTTACCCCTTCGCTAACCAACCCCAATCCAAGGACCTATATAAGGATGGATAGCAGCCCATGTAATACTCAAGTTCTTTCCATGAGACTCAACTCAACAACCATATCCCTACCTTCAATTTCACCACTAACTTTGCCTCCCATCTCCCCAACCCATCTTTGTGCAACCAGAGAATCACTCTAGACATCCTCCTTGCCCATGCTACCTCCGGAGCAATTGGAGGTCTCATTGACTTCGACAAGTTGAGGCAAAGGGGAGGGTATCCTTGCCATCGCTCAGGAGGTAGGAGTCCCAGATTCAGCTTCCTCATTGACTCACGGGAGTCTTCTCGCATGCGACCGAGAGGAAGGAGACAATGGGGAGGGAAAAGACTCCCTTGCCCCCGAGCGTCTGTGATCGAATAAAGGTCAAACTAGATTTTTCTCTCCTTTTATCACTCTAAATAGTACGCATCCTAATTGACATGAGCCCATTGACTCAACCTAGCCTAGATGTCAAGGCCGAGACCCAGGTTCATTGCTTAGGTGGCGAGCCCATATCAGCAAGAAATATTTAACCTTGCAAAAATCATAGAAAATCATAGGAATATCCGATAGTGACAAATAACATATGTAAGTTGATTAGAAAAATGAAAGGATTCCGATAAAATTAGTTTTAATACCTAGATATACTTTTAATCCTAAAAGTGCCTAAAGTTACTAACTTTAATGTATGAAAAGTGATGGTTAGGGTTTGGAAACCCAAAACCCTAATGCAACCCTAATTTGACCCCAAACCCTATCTTGGAACCTGAGTCAATCTTAATGTGAGTCTATGAATAAATTAGTAATACTTGGGTGTTATGCATTAGTTTCATGGTTATTTCTTATCTATTCTCAACTACACATGTTAACTTGGACTTTAAGTTACATCTGAGAAAGGTATGCACCTATGACTAATCGCCTTAGCCAACTTCTGTGGTCTTTTAGAGTTTCCCTGATTGGATTTCAATTAAATGCTTGCATGTTTATTTACTTATTGCAATCTATAAAGTCATTATGGATATCATCTTATATAAATGTAGCTTTCTCAAATCATGTATCATCTCTGGTGAGTTAAAGAGAATGGGGTGAATAAAGTCATCATGTGATGACTGGTGATCAAGCATTGAAAGGAAGATCACCTCAGGCCAAGCCTGGAAAGGAAGGCCTATGTATGAAACTAAGCTCGAGTGAGGTAAGGGTATGAAATGTCCACTGTAGGGATCAAAACCTAAAAAGAGGGTTCCTCATAAAGAGGCTCCTCTATAGAGAGGGCACACCATTGAGAAAAGAGGATAAGGGTGTTGAGGTTAAAACAAGAAAATGCTTGTTCAATTTTGTAATCATAACTGTTTCTATGGTTGATTATGTTGTTATACCTACATGCAAATATTTTGTTTCCCCCAGATACCAATATGTCTTGATATATTGATTGTTTGTTTTTCATGACGTTTTAGGTTAAATTGATATTATTCTTCAAAATGGACATCCTGAGAAGAAGGCACCAAAGAAAGGAAAGATGCTTAAAGTTACCATGGAGGATTTAGTTAGATAGTTTATATTTCAAGTTGCAAACTTTAGATTCCCATATCATGTAACTCCTTATTAGAGATTTTATCTTTTATATTATCTCAAACTCTTTTCCACTCAATGAAATTTATAATTATTTTTGGTTAATTACTAAACCTCAATCCTATAAATATGATAATGTGCTTGCCCTCTCAGACCACCTTAATTGAGGATAATAGGGGGGTGGGTTGTTATAATGACCCTCAAATCCGAACCATGACTGCAGTTATTCTCAATTACTTCCACATCTGAGACACGACCTCGATCGCTCTCCAGAACCTTGGGATCAAATTGATAGGGATATACCCTCCCTGTACCGGCATATACTCAACAATATATGACTCTGACCTCCTTTTACATTACTCTTTTCACTATCCAGCAAGTCCTGAAACTAGAATAGTTCTACGGATTTAGGTAACTACATGATTAGGGTTACACTTAATTAATTAAGCCAATTACTTATATTTTAATCGCACCAACAAGTTACAAACAAGACATGAAATGTAATTGCAACATTAATCAAGTCGAAAAATCCTGAACATATAAAATATGTTCACATATACCAAACCTCTCAAATTAGAGTATTGGTATTTATTTCTACCGTACCAAGACCCAATTCATCAAGTTAGGGCACAACAAGTGTTGGATCCTAGATGGGTGATTGGATGCTCTAGAGGGGGGTGAATAGAGTTGAATGCACTTAAACAAAATTCATTAGACATTCAAGATATATCACAAGATAAGGTTGCTAAATAGGAAGTTTGAGTGCAACTAAAACATGCATAATAGGGGAGAGAGAGATTGAACATACACCAATTGACAAGCTGTTTAGAGTGGTTCTACACTTCAAACTAGAAGTGAGTCAGTCCACTACCTAGAGAGGTCAACCTCTAGGATTTCTTAACCATTGCACTCTTATATATATTCATAAGACTTACAATACATGACCACCAAAGGAGTTACCTATCCAATACAAAGAGTCTTCAACCTTACCAAGGACTTACCCAATTTGTGAGGAGTCTTCCACCTTCTTCCAAGGACTTACCTACTCTTGCATAAGTCTTCAGCCTTTAAGGGATTACCAACTCTTCTTGGATCTTCAGCCTTTGACTTCACCTTCACTCGGAGAAGCTTCCACCAAGGACTTACCCACTTGAGGAAGGAGTCTTCTGCCTTCACCAAGGGCTCACCCACTCTTGCTCCAAGTCTTCAGCCTTGATCTTCACCAAAGGACTCCTTTCCTTGTTCTTCTTCACCTCTCTTAGCCAAGAGAGAGAACTTTCATCTTCATAGTTGAAATGAGAGATAGGGGTGGTGGAAGTGAGAGCCTCACAAGATATACATGTAGGACTAGATCTCTTACAGATTTCCTACTCACTCTAACGAATGTAGCAAGTGATTAAGCTTAGAGAGAGAGGAGCTGTAGGAAGCACTCAACTATAGAATAGGAACCTCACATAGAGTTTTGCATTGAATGCTCAACCTTGGAATGAAGCCCAAGGGGTCCTATTATAGTTGGGGATGCCCCTTAGCCTTTGGGAACACTTGAGAATGAAAACTAGCCGTTTTGTGGCTTGCAACAGATATATTTCCACTTGTTGCAACTCCACAACGGCTAGAAACACTTTTTTGCACTTTTGCGTACAGTGCAATCAGTCGAGTTTCTATAAAGGTAACTCGACCGATCCCACTAAGAGACAAGACCAATTTAGGCCATCGGTCGAGTTAGTCCTGAGGTAACTCGACCGATTCATTTAAATCAGTTTTAGTCAGTAGAGGGATCAGTCGAATTCTGTGAAGTGTAAACTTGATCGATCAAAAGTCATTTTCAAGATCCAATCAGGATTGGTCGAGTTTGCAACTCGACCGATGAACAACCTAATGTGAATTTTGGAAAATGGCTTTTGAGTGTTTAAATATTCGATCTAAGTGCTCCTGATTTTTTCTAAGCTTAATTACAAGTCATACAACCATTACAAGTGATTTACAGCATGATTCTAATGGATTCACATCATATTACATAAATGTGCACTTGTTTTGACTTTGACTTGTCTTTTCTCCATTTTGATACGTGCAAGTTAGGGCATTTGGAGTGTGTCTATACCTAATCTAAAATCACTCAAGTAGAGACATTGGATACAATTAAGTGGAATGGTTTAGTCATCATCAAAATAAGGGTTTAGCCAATTTAGACCTTGAGTCAACATTCTCCCCCTTTTTGAAGATGATAAACCGTTCCATAAATGTATTAAAAGCATTTAAGTAAAGTCATACCTTAGGAGAAACCTAGGGGTTTCAATAGAATTGAGTTCATATGCTCTCCCTTAATTGATGCTTAGTGGAGTTCTCATACCCCCCCCTCAATTGATGTTATTTCTTCTGCATGGTTATCTTTCATAACATTTATAGAATACTATGTCTTCTACTCATATATTTTTTTGGTCGGTCCAAAAAGCGTGTTACTGTATTACCAAAACTTTGGGTACAAAAGAGTTTGCACCCCCATTACAACCCTGGATGAAAACATCCAAACACCAGAAAAAACAAACAAAATACGAGCTACGCAGTAGCCATCTACCTAGATACAAGAAGAACACACAGCCGCAATACCAACTCAAGAGATAATAGAGAAACTGAAATGACTATCCAAACTACACATGCCAACACTGGCAATAAACACATACTCTGAAATTGTGGCAACATGGACAACCGAAACATCACTTCAGCAACATGTGAATCTCAGGAGCAATAGAAAGAACCTCTCTGCTATCATCCAGGCATATGAGTTTCTGGCGAGCAAAAGAAACCACCAAGATGACCTAGATATTTCTTTATGCAGGAACCAGAGACCGAGCGTCAAATGTTGTTGTTTGCACAGCAACACCCCTATAGCATCAACAACAACCACATTAAGCGGTCACTGGAACTATCTCCTATCATCAACCTATTAAGTAACACACATCTTCAATACTTGAATCAGCAAAATCAAACACCAGTGGACCAGATCCTAGGCCTCCCCCCAACTGGCATTAAAAACATGAACTAAAGGTGTGGGCAAAGGATCTAGGATTGAACCCCCAGACATCAATTAGCAGATTAAGAATCTCAGAGGTGGACACTGAACAAAACTGAAGCTAGAAGATCAGCAAACTAACTGTGTGACAGGCAAGAATCAAAGTAGTTTTTCTATCAGGGTGCAGCAAGGGTAAAAGCTCCAAGTCAAGCCTTCATACTTGGCACAATACCAACTGACAGTAATAGCATCCACAAAGAGTGACATTGCACCAAGAATAGTGAAATCCTTTTAACTTCTATCTCACCGAGCAGCCCTGTTAGCCCTGCAACAACTCTTTCCTATCATCCCAGATCTGGTTTCAAACGTCCAAGCAGAAGCTAAGTTTCTATTTGTATAGAGACTACCCATCGAACACCTTGGAGGCATTCCAACTACACATCAGGAGAAGATCCAATAGAGAAAGAAGGTTAATCTGTTCCTCAATCATCCAACTCCAGGCGTAATCATCAATCAGCTGAAGCCGATTCCAGGATAGGAGACCAGGTCAGGGAAGCAGGAACTTCAGAGTAAGCTCAGATTCAAAGCAGCACCCCCACATGAATGGAAGGATCGCATCTATCTACCCTACGAGGAAACCATCTACCACAGGATTTGGGACAGAGCCCAGATCAACAGCAACCCGAGGAAGCTTCAACAACCATGACACAGTCTATCGATCAGCGTAGTGACATCTTGACGAAGCTTCAAGGTGAAAAGACACAACACCGGAATGCCAGAGAGCTCTGCCGTCATCACCGCCGGCTGGGCGGGAGCAAGAGCCCCAAGCACCCTTACCCTGTCACGGATGTCGGAAGTATCGGGTACTTGCCGTTAGGAGCCTGAGCACGCACCAGTGTCGGGGATGAGATCCCAATCACCAGAAGGACACGTTTCGTTATCCAATCAATCCAATGAGGCGCTTGCATCCTGGGAACAGGATCCTCGACCGCAGGTAAGCAGGTGATAAAGAAGTAGTTGGTACGAAGACCACCTAGCTTCAGCAGCGTGGAGCAGCGGCACATGTACCCCAATACAACCAGGACAGGCTCCTATCTCTCCATCACTCTTGAACGGAGAAGATTCGACAAGGTCGTCGCCTATCCATCAGCCTATTGGGGCTCGCGGCGCATCCTTCTGCATCGAACCAGGCAAGTGAGGGAGCTCTCAAAGGGTCAATTGAGGACATCAGATCCAACCAAACTCCAGGGAGAGCAAACCTTCAGATCTATCTCACCATAATTGAGGCCAGGGGGAGGGAAGCTCCGAGGAGACACTCCCCTCCCCCCAACGGCGGTCGCCGGGGGGTCGCTAGAGAGAAGGCGGAGCGAGGAGCCCTAGAGAGAAGGCGGAGCCGGATAACCCACAATGGTGACTAGTTATATATATGTTCTACTCATATATGTTCTACACATATATGTCTTCTCCCATTTACCTTCTCCCCTTTACATGGACATACTTATCTTCTTCATGTAAGACATGTCTTGTCCCTGTTTTGTTAAAAGAAGACATACCTTCCCCCTTTTGTCATTTCAAAAAGTGGGGGTATGAAAAAATAAGAAACACCACTTGTTAAGAGAAAGGAGATAACAAAAAGTTATATAAAGAGAATAGAAGAGCATAGATAGGGGCTTGTCCAAGCATAGAAAGAAAAGCAAGTTGAAGCATGCACTTGAACAACCCAAAATGCAAGATAAAGTGCTGCAGAAAAACAATAAATCACAATTTTGACCCTCAAGATGACAGAATTTGCCCAAAAAGTGTCAGGGCTCATGACATGAGCCTTGCTCAGAAGGACGTTTCTACATAAAAACACTAGTCTTGCACCAAAAACTAAAATCGGAGCAAAAGTTGCATGAAATCCAAAAAATACTCCAATTTCTACACAAAATGTAGATCTATGTACCCTGCATCACAAAGTTATGCAAGCAACTCAAGATAGTATATATGCAATTCAAGGAACAAGCTTGAGCAAGTATGAAGTAAGACACAAGCATAGCATATAGTGAAATACCACTAGATGAGCAAAGATATCAATTATAAACAAGGTTAGAACTACATGTATGTGAACCACTAGTAGATGTTATCACAAGTTGAGACTACTAGTAGGATCTAGATCATAGAAATAGATACCAAAAGATACATAAGATAAAGCAAGCTATGAGTAGATGTAGAAATATATCCAAACAAAGAGATATGAAATTTTAGAAGTATGAAAGGATATAACTCACTAACAAGTATGCATCATTACCAAAAGATGATCACCACTAAGAACCTCAAGGTTGTATCCAAACAAGACATACAACTAGATATATGTAGCAAGTTACATAACAACGGAAGCAATTTAAGACACAACCAAGAGATCCAAAGAGATCATCATCAAGACATGCAAATCAACTCAAATCAAGTAATTTCAAGATATAGATATACTAATTTAGAGAAATTAGAAAGATAGAGTCATAATCAAGATAGGTAATTTAGAACATGGCAATATGCATATATAAAGGTACCAAATGAGAGTGTCAAAGAATAAGGCTATCGGTTGAGAAAATCTAGTTGATAGGGAAATTCTCATTCAATAAGCCAATTGTATACTCTGTGAACAATGTTGTGGGTCGAGTTTTGTGTATTGATAGCTCGACTGATGACAGCTGTTGGAAACACTCATTGGTGCCTATCGATCAAGTTTCTATCGACAAACTCGACCGACAAAGCTGCTATCAAAAAGCACATATATTTCATAAAAACATATTTAAGGCATGCTAAAAATACAAACCATATCCAAACATATGTAAGCAAGTTAGTAATGCACTATACAAGCATTTGAAATAGTTTTTGAGCAAGAGTGTGAAGAGAAACACAAAATACCACTTTTGACTCAAAAACCATATGTATAGTGCACACTATCTTGACAAATACAAGTTAAGATTGGTTATAAGCAAGAAAAACATTACTTTTGTGCTTACCATTGCTTTTCCACTTGTTTTCACCTCATATACACCTCACCTTTCTTCTTTCATGTGGATTGAGAAGTCAATTTGCAATTCAATAGCTCAAGTCAATCCATTTGCAAGTACCTATAAGAAGAAAGATGAAATGGTCCCCAATCATGTTTTTGTGTCCGGAGGGGTTAGCTTATCAACTCAGTCCTATTTCTCTTAGTTTCTCTCCTAAAAGGACAATAAGTAGAATAATGACCAATTTCATTGCAATAGTTGCATGTGCCCATAGTCTTAGAACTAGAGGATTCTCCATGGAATATTAGAGGTCCTTTATCTTTGTTGATCCCACTACTACATTTTTAGCATGTAACGTCGTTGCCCATAGCATCATTTTTACTAAAATAACCGACCTAATAGACTATTGCATCGACTTTATCAAAAAAATGACCTTACAGGTTTCCCGCGGCAAAAATTCGTGCGAATTTGGCTTCGCACCTCGATCTATAGTGACGGTTGTTCCAAATAACCGATGCTATAGGGTCAACAAAAAAATGCGGGCACCGCTTTGGAACTCTAGTGTCGATTTTTTCAAATAACCGACCATATAGACCCTGACCTCTAGGGTCAGTTTTTTCAAATAACCGACCTTAGAGATGGTCTCAAAAATTTTGGGCACCACTTAGTCTGTAGGGTCAGTTTTTTCAAATAACCAACTCTATAGACCCTGACCTCTAGGGTCAGTTTTTTCAAATAACCGACCTTAGAGATGGTCTCAAAAAATTCGGGCACCACTTAGTCTCTGTAGCGTCGGTTTTTTGATATAACCGACCCTAGAGGTCGGGCTGATATTAGACCAAAGTCGAGCCGTGTTTCATTGTGTTTCATTTCATTTTGTTTGTATCCCCATTCCTTCTCCCGCTCCCGAAGAGAAGCAAATCGCCACCGCTTCCAAGGTCACCTTCCCAACCATCTCCACACCCGAAGAGAGGCAAATCGACACCCCTTCTTGGACGATGATGCCCAACCGCCATTTTCTTCTTCGGACGGTGTCGACGCCTCCAGATCGACCACCATCTCTGACGCCATGTACTTTGGAGACAATGCCCATCCGCTTTCTTCCTTGAATGGTGATGACGTCTATGGCGTTGCAAGGTTCACACACCTTTCTCCAGCTCTTCTCCCGCACAAGCTCCCCCACTGTCTAGTTCTTCTCAAGGTAGCACGGTTGTCTCTTCCGCCTCACTCCTCCGTTTTATTTTTACTATCATGCAACTGACCAGGTAGCACGGACGACGCCTACGACGTTGCAAGGGTCGCACACCTTCTTTCTCCAGTTCTTCTCCCGCACAAGCTCCCCCACCGTCCGGTTCTTCTCAAGGTAGCACGGTTGTCTCTTCCACCTCACTCCATTTTCTTTTTACTGTCATGCAACTGACCAGGTAGCACGGATGTGTTGGGCAGCATGACCGTGCTGGGTAGAACGGCCGTGCTGGCTGAGTTGTAGAAACTTCAAAATTGTAAATTTTGCATTTGTGTTGTTGTAGGTGCTATTGACTTGTTGTTGACTTACATATATTTCTTCTTCAGCCTACAAGTGAGGTATACTATTCTCACTCTCCCAATGTGCCATTTTTTTACTAGTAAATTAACCAATAATAAAAATATGAATTCTTTCATATCTATATTTTTTTATCAATCACATATGTAATCATTATATACATTCCAGAAATATGAGGGTAGACATTGTGTAGTCTCAGATTGACACTTTAGGGTTTATAGATGAGATCATCGATGCATGATGTTTAACTTAATATATGTATACTTGTAGGTTCTAAAATGGCAAGTGACAAATGTCAAGGTAACTACTTTTACAACTGGTTAGTCTTATATGTATTAATTTTCAACTCTTATATTTTTATCTCAACTCCTATTTATAGTAGTTTACTAACATTAAGTATAATTCATTATTTGTAGTGTCCTATACAAAATAATGACTGGACTTGTGGCTAATGAAATATATGCAAGCTATTGTCAAACAAAGCATCATATGACATTCAGACTATAGATCAGGTAATAAAGAATAACATCATAAAATTTCAAATGATTTTAGTCATTTTATAAAATATTAGCATGTGCATTTTCTATTACGGATCTTTACAACTTAGCCTTACACACTTGAGGACTTAAATGAATTTTGAAAAGAGTGGTCCGATGTTTTTCTAAATGAAGTCAATATAGCATTAGATTAAATATGTCAGCTCCATTTATGTATGTGATTTTAGTACTCCATTCATTTCAGACTTGCAATCTATCATTTTGTAGATTATGATATGAATATGTGTAACTCAATTGAATATATGAATCATTTTTGTTATTAATGTGTGGTTTGAAATGGTGACGGTTGAGCATCAATGCTCCCCTCTCCCATATCATGGTTCTTCTTGTTCTTCTGTTATGTTTCTATTTCTGCCACGTAGAATGGCTGTGTTGTGTAGCATGGTCGTGTTTCTTCTGGAAGCACGGTCGTGTTGTGTAGCACGATCATGATGGGATATGGTAGCACGGCCGTGCCGCGTAGCACAACCGTGTGTGGTTACAATCTGTAGACTTGTAGCATCGATTTTCTTAAAAAAATCGACCTTAGAGATTCACTCTAAGGTCGATTTTTTAAGAAAATCGATGCTACAGGTCTACAGATTTTCACTCTAAGGTCGATTTTTTTAAGAAAATTGATGCTACATGTCTACAGATTGATCTTGATAACTGACCTTACAACCTTGGCCACAATTTCTTCCTCATTTTTTACAGCCTATTGGGTCGGTTTTCTTTGGTTAAAAAATTGAACCTATAGGTAAAATTCCATAGCGACGCCCACTTAGGAGTCGGTTAAAAACTGACGCTACAGGCTTAAAAAAATTGATGCTACAGACCATTTTTGTACTAGTGTCCTTTGACTACTATCATACCCCAAACCATATCTACCAATTTGTTTAGTAGTATGGTGTAGGATATCGTTAAGATTCCTTTTATCAACTAAGAATCTTTGCAAAAAGTATCTCAAACTATCATTATCATGCATAAGAGAAGTAATAGTAGAAGACAAATGATTGATATTATCTCTAGCATGCAAAAGATCATTTTCTAAGCAAAGAGCTTTAGTTAAATAAGAATCTCTATCAATATGAAGATCAACAACATTATTTTCTCTACTAGAACAAGTGTCAAGCACATTAATTTTAGCAAGCAAGGAGGCATTTTCAGTTTCAAGCAAAAAAATCTTAGAAGGATAAACACCATTTTTATATTCTAATCCTTATAAAACAAAATCTTTGTCCTTGTTTTCATATTTAAGAACATCAATATCATGCATGAGAGAATCAACAATTAAGGCATGCTCTTCATTAGAACTAGGCATAAGAGGTTGAGCTTCTAGAAATCTAATCTTATCAAGCAAACTAGCATTTTCAAGTTCAAAAGAGAGTCTACTTGGCTAAGACAAGCATTTTTATCATCAAGCAAGCAAGAATTAGCATGTTCAAGATCATCTAATTCTATATGCATATTATCAACAATTCTAGCAAGTTTTTTCTTTTTCTTTTTAGAAGACTTAAGAGAGGCACAAGTAGCATTAATGATAGCAATTAAAGGTTTTTTATCTAAAGAGTTTAGATTTACCTCATTTGAGTCTTCACGTTTTGATGCCATAAGAGCAAAATGGCATTCTCCTTCATCACTAGAGCTTAAGCTTGATCCTCCACTTGAATCTTCACTTGAGCTTGAGTTGGAGGAGTCACTTGAGCTTGAGTGCCACTTATCTTCTCTTTTCTTGTGATGATGGGTCTTCTTGCCTTGTTGACAATCTATCTTGAAGTGACCCTTCTTTCCACACTTGAGGTACCGGATGGAGGAGAAATTCTTGCCTTTGTAGAATCTACCCTTGGAGTACATGGCATCTTCTTCAACATGAGAGGATGGAGAGGCTTGTCCCATAATAGCTTCAATTTGAGCCTTCATTTCATCCTTCTTCATTCTCTTGAGTTCTTTCTCTTATTGACTTTCTACTTCCTCCCTCTTGTCAAGTGTAGCTTCATGTTCTTGTAGATTTCCAATGAGCTCTTCAATATGGACATCCTTAAGAGACCTTGCTTCTTCAATAGAAGTCACCTTGGGTTCCCACATCTTGGGGCTACCTTCACCAAGGGCTTACTCACTTTTGCTCCAAGTCTTCAACCTTGATCTTCACCAAAGGACTCCTTCCCTTGTTCTTCTTCACCTCTCTTAGCCAAGAGAGAGAACTTTCATCTTCATGATTGAAATGAGAGATAGGGAGGTGGTGGAAGTGAGAGCCTCATAAGATATACATGTAGGAATAGCTCTCTTACAGATTTCCTACTCACTCTAACGAATGTAGCAAATGATTAATCTTAGAGAGAGAGAGGAGGCTGTAGGTAGCACTCAACTATACAATAGGAACCTCACATAGAGTTTTGCATTGAATGCTCAACCTTGGAATGAAGCCCAAGGGGTCCTATTTATAGTAGGGGATGCCCCTTAGCCTTTGGGAATACTTGAGAATGAAAGCTAGCCATTTTGTGGCTTGCAACAGATATATTTCCACTTGTTACAACTCGACAACGACTAGAAACACTTTTCTACACTTTTTCGTATAGTGCAATCGATCGAGTTTTTATAAAGATAACTCGACTGATCCCACTAAGAGACAAGACCAATTTAGGCCATCGGTCGAGTTAGTCCTGAGGTAACTCGACCGATTCACTTAAATCAGTTTTGGTCAGTAGAGGGATCGGTCGAGTTCTGTGAAGTGTAAACTCGACCGATCAAAAGTCATTTTCAAGATCCAATCAGGATCGGTTGAGTTTGCAACTCGACTGATGAACAGCCTGATGTGAATTTTGGAAAATAGCTTTTGAGTGTTTAAATATTTGATCTAAGTGCTCCTGATTTTTTATAAGCTTAATTACAAGTCATATAATCATTATAAGTGATTTACAACATGATTCTAATGGATTTACATCATATTACATAAATGTGCACTTGTATTGACTTTGACTTGTGTTTTCTCCAATTTGATATGTGCAAGTTAGGGCATTTGGAGTGTGTCTATACCTAGTCTAAAATCACTCAAGTAGAGACATTAGACACAATTAAGTGGAATGGTTTAGTCATCATCAAAACAAGGGTTTAGCAAATTTAGACCTTGAGTCAACAACAAGTACCACCATTTTAAATCATGGCACATAAAACTTACAAGGCATAATATGCGATATTTCTCCTTCCAATATTTCATTTCTATTGAATAGTATCATAAAAGGTAGAGTATTATCCTATACATAGAAATTATCATAATCACTATTCTAAAAAAGGTGGATTATGGAAAAGGCTACTGTCACTCATTTGATGTAATGGATTGTAATGAAAGACTATCATATGGTATTATTTCTAAGAATATTAAATGCAAGTCAATATATCATCACTTCATGTCTTTTTTAGGGCTTAATTACTTAACCTAAATTGTACACAATCATTAATGTCATATAACGTCTTGAGACTACTTGATTATAGTAGTGCATATCTTGTTTTATTTCAATGGAAAGTGTATCAAACACACATGCCCAAAACTCTACATATTAAGTGTATCTAAATCCCTTCCATCGTCTTCTAGTTCATTTATGTCAAAATATAAAGTTGAAATTTAAACCTTGGAATCCACTATCATTTAAATGATAGTACCCTCACCATTGCCAAGACCTCATACATACTTGCATATCCCATATCCCAAGTTCATCATATTATGCCAAATTTTATTTCACACTTAGTTGATTCAACAATATTGTAGGAAGATAAGAGAAAAGAGGGAAACATATTAATCCTATGAGGTGATATATCTCAATAAGTGACATCTTCCAATTAAGATTTCCTTAAATTATATAAAACTAATGTAAATCCTCCTACAACTCTCTAAGTAAATTGTTTGTTGGATTTACTTTAAATATAATGTTATATACAATATAGTTATTAACATGGATTCATGATCACTTTTAGGTTAGTTAAAAACTCAAAATTGTATACCTAGCCATTCTTGGCCTTAAAAGGACCAAAACAACAAATTAGGGTACATAAAGGTCAAAACACCTTGAATGAAAAAAATGTAAGTTCCTTATAGGATCATTAATTATAAGTGAAACTTATATCATATATTAATAAGGCAAAGACCAAACAATACCTCAAATTTTAGGGGATAAATTTAACATATATGAAAGTTATGCTAGTTTCAATATTAGGATAAATTTAATCTCAAAAAGACCTTTAAGAGTAAAAGGTATGTAATTACTTGTAAGAGAATCATAACCTCATGAAATTTTTTACATATCCTTATCATGAATAAAAAGTATTGTATCCAAAATTTCAGTTTAAATATCCAATATATGCTAAAGTTATACCCAGTTCAAGTTTTGGGGTGTATAGGGACTAAACTAGGGCATGGATGAGCCACCTTATAAAAGTGATTTGAAAGAAAAAAATTAATTTTAGCACCATAAAAGATATAGAAGAATACTTAAAAAGGTTTCATATCATCACAAGAATAGTACGAGTTGATGTGTAATTCATTCATCACCAATATGACATCAAAATGTTTCAAGTCTGTTATTTTAAGGACATGAAAGCATAAATTTCGGATTTCATGCCATAAGGCATTGGGGTAAATTGTATTTATCACCAAGTAAGTACTATTTAGGATAGAAAATAGAATATAAGTTCATTTTAAGTTCATATTATGACAATACAAATTATAAAAATCTATCTTTTAGATACATAATGCAAGATTTACAAATTTTAGGGCAAACTTAGGAGTTTATGTGCACAAGTAGGTAAAAGAAGCTAGTAATTGTCATAACACTCACTTGGGTTGGTGAAAAAAATGATGAACAACAAGAACACATCTAGGATACCTACTTTCCACGCCCAAAACCACCAATCAACCTCCAAGATGACTCCCCCAGTTGGGTCTAGGTTTCTAGGGTAAAAAGGAAGAGAAAAGAAGTGCTTTAGAGAGATGTGCATGTCTCCATTATGAAAATCATGGATTTTGGCCAAAGTAAGAAGAAAATGTGAATAAGATTGATAAAAATAGATTGAGATAGAGGATATTACGTTTTTTATGCAAGAGGCAACGGTATAAATCTCAGAAAGACCATGGAGAAGCTTGATCTTCAATATGCATTGCCATTCAAGCACTTGATGGAAGCTATCACCCTCAATCATGGATATACAGGCCTGGTACGCCTCCTCTTCATTCTAGAAGATCAATAACAACCAAATAAGGCTAGAGGGTCGTGGTTTGTTGGTTATATGCAAGGGAAATTGTTAAAAGACCAAACACCCCCCTTAACTTAAAAGGTTGTTGATGGGAAAACTAGTCCAAGGAATAGAGGCAATTGGGCCCAAGGATTGTGAGGCCCAACTTGTAGAAATCTCTCCTAAACACAAGGTCTGTGAAAGGTGGAGATCCCTGAAGCTTCCAAAGCCCATGGTTGTATCTATCAAGCCTCCTTATCTATACACCCACTAGATTAAGATCAAAGTTAGAAATCAATAAAAGGAACCTTATGCAAATTGAAGTTCAAAAGCATCCAAAATTCATCAAACTAAGCATAATATAAAATAATGTATGCTATTAGATAATTTTTACTCAATGGAAAATTTATCTTTCATTATTTTGAAATTACAGATTAGTCCACATATGTTCATGAAATTGCAATATCAAGGCAAACATTATCCAAATATAGTCAGATTAGCGTCACCTTTTAACCAATTAAGTTCAAGTTTCAAGTGAGTATTTATATGAAGTAAAACACATGTTTAGATATTTTTCAAATAATTTACAATTAAGTCCTCATACTTTGTTGAATTTATAATTAAGTCCACAACTTGCAAAAAAAACCTTAAAATTAGGACAACCAAAGTACAAATCAAATCAAAATGAGAAACTTCTTAATCATTTTTTTATCAAATATTAATCAAGCACGCAATTATGACAATGCATTGAGATTAGAGGAAGATTAAGGTGAATCTAGGATCGTGGTCTCACAGGTAAATTATGAAAAGTTAATTATCTAGAGTTACTTGAATAAAATAAGACTAATGTAAGCATACATCTATAATTAATTATTTAGCATTAACGTCTAAATTTGGGTGTTATTATGACTTGATTGGGCTAGTAGTCTAGGAGAAGACACATTGTTTTAGAAAGGTGCTATTTCAAAAAACAAGAACGAAATGTGTAATAATGAGTATAAATTATGTAATTCATTTTATTTTAATTTTAGCCTTTTCCTTTTACCCAAATAATCACACCTAAGGTGATTGCGTACCCAAATAAAGATTAGTTCGTTTAATGCATTTTGTAATTTGTGCATTTTCATTTTTTAAGCCTTATTCTTTTACCCAAAGAGTCGTACCTAAGTGATTGCACAACAAAGTAACGGTTGGGTCGTTTTCATGAATTATTCTGAAACATAAGATAAAGCAAATATTATTAATGAAGAGGGTTGTCGGGATTTAAAAGAAAGGGTCTTTGGAGACTACTAACAAAAGCTCCTCCAGTCACCGACTCCCCGTCGTACTAGGCATAAACCCTTGCTATGCGCGGGTGCCTTAGTTGACTACAATTAAAAATTTATAGATTTAACTTATTAAAATAAAAAGATATATGTACAATACATATACTAATATGACTTCTCATACACACATTGACCAATACGTAATTTCAAAAAATAATGGAAAAAATTACATTCAACCCCATCCACGAGCTTTCTTATATAGTATAGATGTGTCGCATAATATAATATATAATTTAAAAATTATTGACAAAAGTATGACGTACACACAAGGACCAATACATAATTTCAAAAAATAATAGAGAAAATTACATCCAGCCCCCTCCACGGACTTTCCTATACATATAGATGTGTATCCTAATATAATACATAATTAAAAAAATTAAAGACAAAAGTGTGGTGTACACACACAAGGACCAATACATAATTTCAAAAAATAATTGTGAAAGTTACATTCAACCCCCTCCACGTGATTTCCTATATAGTATAAATATAGGTGTGTCTCCTAATATAATGCATAATTTAAAAAATTAAAGACAAAAGTGTGGTGTACACACATATGGACCAATACATCATTTCAAAAAACAATGGACAAAATTACATCCCGCCCCCTCCACGTGTTTTCTTATATGGTATAGATGAGTCTCCTAATATAATATATAATTAAAAAAATTAAAGGTAAAAGTGTGATGTACACTAATAGGGAACAATATTAATTTTAAAAAATAATGGAAAAATTACATCCAGCCCCCCTCCACAAGCTTTCTTATATAGTATAGATGTGTCTCCTAATATAATATATAAATTTTAAAAATCAAAAACCAAATTGTGGTGTACATAGATGGACCACTACATAATTTTAAAAAATAATGGAAAAAATTACATCCAGCCCCTCCACGGGCTTTCCTATATAGTATAGATATAGATGTGTCTCCTAATATATACATAATTAAAAAATTAAAGATAAAGTGTGGTGTACACACATGCACCAATACATAATTTGAAAAAATAATGGAGAAAATTGCATCCAGTCCCCTCCACGCACTTTCCTATATAGTATAGATGTTTCTCCTAATATAATATATAATTTAAAAAATTAAAGATAAAAGTATGGTGTACACTAACATGGAGCAATACGTAATTTCAAAAAATAATGAAGAAAAATTGCATCCACCCCCCTCCAAGCTTTCCTATATAGTATAGACGTGTCTCCTAATATAATATATAAATTAAAAAAATTAAAGACCAAATTATGGTGTACACACAGAAGGACCAATACATAATTTCAAAAAATAATAGAAAAAATTGCATCCAGCCCCCTCTACGAGCTTTCCTATATAGTATAGATCTGTCTCCTAATATAATATATAAATTTAAAAAATTGAAGACTAAATTGTGGTGTACGTACATAGGGACCAATACGTAATTTCAAATAATAATAGAAAAAATTGCATCTAGCCCCCTCCACGGGCTTTCCTATATTGTATAGATATAGATGTGTCTCCTAATATAATGCATAATTTAAAAAATTAAAGACAAAAGTGTGGTGCACACACATAGACCAATACATAATTTCAAAAAATAATAGAGAAAATTACATTCAGCCTCCTCCACGTACTTTTCTATATAGTATAGATCAGTCTCCCAATATAATATATAATTTAAAAAGTTAAAGATAAAAGTGTGGTGTACACTAATAGGGAGCAATACATAATTTCAAAAAATAATGGAGAAAATTACATCTAGCCCCTCCACAGGCTTTCCTAGATAATATAGATGTGTCTCCTATTATAATATATAAATTTAAAAAATTGAAAACCAAATTGTGGTGTACACACATGGACCATTACATAATTTTAAAAAATAATAGAAAAAATTACGTCTAGCCCCCTACACGGGCTTTCCTATATAGTATAGATAATATAAGTGTCTCCTAATATAATACATAATTTAAAAAACTAAAGACAAAAGTGTAGTGCACACACATGGACCAATACATAATTTCAAAAAATAATAGAGAAAATTGCATCCAACCCCCTCCACATACTTTCCTATATAGTATAGATGTGTCTCCTTATATAATATATAATTAAAAAAATTAAAGATAAAAGTGTGATGTACACTAACAAGGAGCAATACATAATTTCAAAAAATAATGGAGAAAATTGCATCCAACCCCCTCCACAAACTTTCCTATATAGTATAGATGTGTCTCCTAATATAATATATAAAATAAAAAATTAAAGATGGTGTACACATGTTTAAATAATAATGGAAAAAAATTACGATCTAGCCCCCTCCACTGTCTATTCAGAATAGATGCTCTTACTTGGAGAAAGCTGCGGCTGCCGCACCCAAAGTCGGCCGTCAAGGACAATAGCAAGGATTCGCCTGTCCTGGTGATCAAGCCACGACAGCGCTGTCAATTGGATATCCGACGCTTGCTCCGCCCGAACGCCCGCCAAGGCGATGTTCCGTTTCGTCTCCAGAAAGTTAATACTTTTGCACACAAAATGCTCGACGAATTGTCCACGAGAGATTGCCGCCACCTATGCCTTCCTCGTCTGCTACCCTTTTGCTAGATCTGTGTCCAATTGCCCCTCGTCGAAATCAAACAACAGTCCGGTCCCTTTGACGGCTTCTCATTTAACGGAAGCCTGCGGCTTGCCGCCCAAAGCGGCTGCCACAGTCGTCGAAAAGCTCCACCTTCAGACAGCGGACAAGCCACAGCTTGTCCTGAGGATGCTGAAAGACTATGGCTTGTCCCCATCCCAAATTGCCGGCCTTGTTGTTAAATACCCAAGGGTCCTCACTTTCAATGCCACCAAGACACTGAAGCCCAAGCTGGACTACTTCCGCAGCGCCGGGTTTGATGCGCACCTTGGGGACCTGCTACTCATGAATTGCCGTATCCTTTCCTGGAATTTGGAGAGGAGAATGATACCTTGTTTCGAGTTCTTGTTCAGCGTCCTCAAAGACAAAGAACTGGTGATCCAAGCCCTGCAGTGGTGCAACCAAGCTCTATCCGTAAAGCAAGCACCCAACATTGAGATCCTACGCAGCCATGGGATCTCAGAGGCCGTTATCCTGAGGCTTCTTAATACCAGAGCTTCCGCCCTAATGCGCTCCCCAGAGAGATTTGCTCGTGTGGTCCAGAAGGTTAAGGACATGGGTGTTCCCTGTGGTTCTTCCTTATTTGCTTATGCGGTGGGCATTATGGCTTACCATTCAGAATCAGCTTGGGAGGAGAAAGTACGCGCTCTGAGAAGCTTCGGATGGTCCGATGCCCATATTACTTCAGCATTCCGGAAACAGCCCATGTTTATGTGCAGTTCACTAGACCTGACGACACGCAAACTGAAGCTATTATCAGAGACATTTGGATGGGATTCAGCCTTCTTGTCAGCGCGTCCGAGGCTTATAGCAGTAAGCATGAGAAAGCTAGTCCTCAGGTCCAATATCCTGAGCATGCTGTTGTCCAGGGGTTTGTTGGAGATGGGCGATGGGATTGCAGTCGCGTCACTACTGCGGGCACCAGATGACGACTTTGCTTATCACGTTGTTAGCAAGTATGCAGATCAGATGCCTGAGATTGTGGAGGCATACGAAGCGAAACTTCAATCTTGAAATTCAAGTAGGTAGGTGTTTGTGAATTGGTGATTTTTGACTTCAAGGAGCAAAGATCCTGTCCTGTTTTGAAGCTTGACGAAAGCCATCACGGTATGGGATGTTAAATTTGAAATGTTAATGGGCTTGTATTTCAGACATTAATGCTGCTGATTGACTGGGTGGTTTTTCATCGTATGCTAAAAACCCCATCCCCCCCCCCCCCCCCCCCCCCCCCCCCCAAAAAAAAAAAAAAAAATGTTTGAGAATTTGTCATTGCCTCATAACTTTTCCTTTAGCAACTAAAAATGAGTTGCCTTTCTTGTAGGAGTGTTGGAGTGCAAAAAGTGATGATTGCCTATCATATTCTTGTTGTGGTAGTTTATTTGCTAATTTGGATGCAACATAGATTCTTCCTTTGGTTGAAGGTGATGCGTATTTTTTGTCATAACTTGCAAGTCCAGCAGCTTTTGCCTTTGGTATAGAAGAATGTTCAAGCTCGAAAATCTAATTTAACTGAACAATGAAATCTAGAATAAGTAATAAGCTGGAGCTTTGACCTGCATTTGTCATACTATTTTTCCGTAGTAGACTACAAACATGACATGTATGTATAGAAAGAACATTCATTGTTAACTAGAATTAAAACATCCATATCAAATGCAGAACTATCCTTTTTCTTAAATCAAACTGAATCACTCCAATTTTGGTTTGTGTTGAAACTGATATCGCTAGTGTATCATTATACATATACTTTTAAAAAATGCAAACAAATTCAATACCATTAACAATAAACTCAACAATTTCATAATTAGTCGATTATATTAGAATACTACAAAAAGTATATGCAAATATAATAAATGAGAATCTGCAATTTGGCTCAATCTTCCACAAATAGAACATATGCAATTTGTGTTTAGAGAGGGTGCTGCATATATTATGTATATGCATATGCACATGTCTTTTTAATGATAGTTGTGCATAAATATAATGAAACATATATATATTGGTACCCACACATCAATTATATTCGATCATCAATATAAATATAGCATGGAAATACTTATAAGGGTAGAACCAGAACCAAATAGTTTATTGGAGTGCCCCCCAAACATGAAATAAACAGAAAGTTGGTTGAAATGAACACTACATTAAATTGTTGAAGCAATTAACACAAACGTTTGTAGAAATATAACACCGACTGCCACATAATTATGTGGAATGCACATAAAAGTGTTTTTTTTAGGACAACTAAGTATTATTGTGGTAAATGCTTAAAAATATTCAACAACATTTATTTATATCTTGATCAAATTAAATATTTGCACATATAATTAATCACATGTCAACAACAAAAGTAAGCACACAAACATTCAAATTGTAGATACATTTCCACATCGAAAGTGACTATATATGACCTGCATATATCTGTGACTGCCTAGCCCGTATGTGAGCTCAATGGTCGCATATGCATATGCAAATGTTGAGAGTATGCTAGATTAGCTAGCTCCATACACCAAATTTGAAACAGTGGCTCAAGCCTAGCCTAGGAAGCACGGACACTTCCCGGGAGGTGCCGTGGCCGTGTCTGCCACGTGTCGGACGCGGACACGCCGTGGACACGGCTGGACACGCGGTGGACACGGCCCTGGAGTGTCCAACTTTTTTTTTGAAGAGTTTTTGGCTTGGACACGGCTAGGACACGGCTGGGACACGGCTTGGACACGGTTGACCCAGCCCAGCCACATCCAGGTCCAGTTATGTTAGGAAAAAAGACTAAACCTGTCCATGTTCCCTAACCCACCGATATTTGCTCCCTTTCTCCTCAATTTCACTCCAAATTTTCGTTGTTTTCTTACTGTAATCCTGCCCCTCTATCAATCTATGCCCAATTTTTCTAATAAGTCTTTTTCTTCTATTTTGTTATAATGTTAACAATAATTGCTGCTGTTGGTTCAGTTATGTTATACAAATTTGTAGTATTTACTGTATTTAATCATACATCATTCTGAGTTGGATTTCTTTATCGTTGAATTGGTCTAATTATTGTTTATTTACTGTTCAAAAGTCATTGCGTTATGATTTAAATTGACAATTTGCTTTAATTGATTGGAAGCATGGACATGGATGCGTTTACATAAATTTATAAATATCACTAGGCCATGCTTGTTGTATCTGATGGATTTTTCCTATTTGGATGAATGTGTTGGATGGATGATTGTATGTCTTTTAAGTAAATGAAATGCAAACTCCACAATTAAATTTCTATAATAGAATGTGTTTATACATTAATAATGTATACATATATATGTGGAAAAAACAATTTGCCGTGTCCGGCCCCGTGTCCGTGTCCTACATTTTTAAAAATTGCCGTGTCCCATGTCCGTGTCCGTGCTTCCTAGAGCCTAGCCTAACCAAACTGAAGCTCAATTTTTTTGTGTTTAACTAAACCATACCTTTCAAATGCCTCCAAACACCTGAAGGCATCTCCAAATCTGTAAGCTGCACTAAACCATGTTAGTAGTCAGACCTAAGCTTTGACCTGGATGGATTTGGTAAAGTTCGGTTTAAAACTAATAAACAACGACCTTTTACTGATAGTTGTTCTAACAAGTGTGTGGGACACTGTAATCTTTGTATATTGATATGTACACCCCTGTCCTATACATAGGAGAGGACGCAATTATAAGGAAGCGGACTAAACCCTAATGGGCCAAGGAAAATATGCTCATGTACATATTAGAGTAATTAACCTATTAACTAAACAGGCTAATACTTTCTAACACTCCCCCTCAAGCTGGAGCTTGAGTGAACACATGTCCAAACTTGGAGTTACATGACTCAATTAAACGATAAAAGATAGAAACGGCAAATGAAAGATAGAATTGTACTCCCCATATAAAATTATTACTCCCCTTAAACAATACTCCCTAACTAAACATATGGTGACGCCTCTTTGAGATGTGTTCTATAGGCTGGAAATGCTCAAGCTTTGGAGAAGGTCTTCTGAAGTGCATTTGGAATGGATAAAATCTGATCTATGAAATCTGAATGACACAACAGAATCTCACCACAATCAAACTGGACCAGACGATCAGAAGTACCACGACTATGCCATCTTCACTGGAGAGGAATGTGTGAGTGGAATAAGTGCACAGTTAACACATCCCACATACATAACACGACATGAACGCGGAGGCACAATGTTGATGTAGCAATAACGGTGTCTTCAAATCATCTGAGAAGTGTAGTTAACTGGAATTAGCGCAGAAGACCACAAATATGCTTAACGTGGCAGGAACACGAGCTGACCGAGGTGCTGATGGCTGGCATAATGGTTCCACAAGTCTGGCGCATGAACCTTGGGGGCTTGATAGGAATGAAGGCTCCATCAAGGAGAAGCCCAAGATGATCAACAGAAGATGCAACAAGACGTAACCGATAGAGAATTTAAATGGATCTTTTCTTGACCCTAACGCCCCCGCAATTTTATTTGGAGAATTTTGGAGGACGTCATAACTTTACTTGAAACAGGCGGTCTGCAACATGCCGTGTAGGGTGTGGACACGCCGTGCAGATTGTTGGGGGTGAGAGGCAGACTATTGATAACACGCCGTGTGAGGTTGCTGACACACCGTGTAGCTCCTTCGCTCAAAAATGACAAACTCCTTGCAACATGCCATGTAGGGATCCTACACGCCGTGTATGATGTCGGAGGCGTAAACCAGATCTTCGCCGACACGCCTGTAACTTGCGATCTAGATGAACTCTTGTGCGCCGAGTGAATTCTGGATTGATGCACACCATGTTGGTTGGCCAACATGCTGTGTAGGATGTCGTTGAAGCATGATCTGATGGGAATTTGCGTCGTCAAGGAGACAAAGAACACTGGGAATTAGCATCATGGGTTGACGGGAATTAGTGTCTTCTTTTGTACTCCTTTAGATCATGTGAACATGAAAAGTGGTGGAGGCTCCTTGCTTGACCATGACCCTAACTGGACAAGAAATAGCGCCATCCAGGGTCCCGAGAAGTGGAGCAATGGAGCGATGGGCGAATGCGATTGTGAAACCGAAGGCGGCACGACATAAGGTGGTGAACATGGTTGCGATTACTGGATATGATTGTTGGAGCAAAAGGCAGATGTGCGTTGGCGTGACTGCTTCAATGACGGTTTCTACGTACAGAGAACTCGGTGAAAGTGACGACTTGACGATGATGATCACAAGGGAGACTCGATGGCTACTTTGACTTTGAATAGAAAAGCATAGATAGCCGAGAATGATGGCGCCGACGCATAGATGAAGATCTATGTGAAAGGGGAAGAGTGGCAACCCTAGAGACTGGGAGTTGCTCTCTGTAAGAAGGAGAGGAGGCGGCTAGGGCAACTTCGAACATGGAGAGAGAAGAGGGAAGCAGAGGTGACAACTAGGACTAGGTCCCCAGGGCATGCTCTGATACCATGTTAACAAGTGTGTGGGACACAATAATTATTGTATATTGGGGTACACCCCTGTTCTATATATATGAGAGGAGAAAATTACAAAGAAGTGGACTAAACCCTAATGGGCCAAGGCAAAAATGCCCATGTACATAATAGACTGATTAACCTATTAACTAAATAGGCTAATACTTTCTAACAAGTTGTTTTGAAGGACTCCCAAATATTGGCCTCAAGTGCTGCTGCGTAGAGGAACATTTAAACATGCTAATCCATGGAGGTAAAAATGCCACCGTTAGCTTAGGCTTGTCTTATCTAAGTGCTCAATGTCGTCAGAGGGGATTGGTTGTTGTTGGTTCCTTCACATGGATTCCACAATAAGGTGCTTGTGGGTTTTGGTTAGCCTGTTTCTAGATCAAGTAGCTCATAGCTGACCTCTTTCTCATCATGTTATTAAAGTTTCAACTGACATTAATAGAGCGCGTCCATAGTGACAATGTTTTTTTATGTAAGGGGACATTTTGTGAGGGATTCACAATGAATGGTCACTGCTTTCTCATTGACCCAATCAGGATAATGTTAAACATTGATTGTTTTCCTCCCTTAAGGAACCCTTCTCAAGCCTATACCTTTTTGTGAGCAAAGACATGGTTGATTCGGTAACGAGCTGCACTTAGCTTGGAATTATTTGATGGGGTGGTGGCTGGTGATGTAGAGCAATTGATTATGGTAATTGGTGATGGTGATAAAAAATCGCACTTGGGATGTCAAACAAATTTAAGGGATGTCACCCAGTAAGCAATCAATTTGCCTTCTCTCGACGCTCTGTGTTGCTTCATATTGATGGATATGATGAGGTACTTGACCCCAGAAATTGATATAGGTTGAGGTGTTGACTTGGAGAACGTCTCATTTTGAGCAATGGGTTTAGATTCCCTAGCATGGCTCTTGGGTTGTCTTTGAAGCAAGGAGAAAAATGTGGCCCATTGTTTATGTTGTATAGTAGTGGGACCCTCGTGAGTTCTACTTGTGATAACACTCATATTTTGTCGTCCTCTTGTGGAACAAAGATCTTTACCAACTCCAATGGTGCCTATACATTTTTGAGTGCAAAGGGAGCTTGAAAGCCCTACAATGACCGTGAGCGTGGGTGGCATTTGCATCTTCAGACGTCAAATTTTTGGGACACATCGCTCAAAGGAGGGAGGGGTTGCCTCTTTGCTAAACTAGATTTTTTTGAGATCGATCTTTTTGTGAGCCTGATCATAGCTCATGTGCTTGAGGGAAATTAGGTGTTGTAGCACGATTACAAATTTTACAATATTCAGAGCATGGAGTTGAGCATGAATATGTGTATTGAAGCAACTACTCATCCTTGGAACTTGGGATAGTGGACACTTCAAGGGTCATAAGTTGTTCTCAAGATTATTGCTACATATCATTTCTTTGTTATAGATATTTCAAGTGTTCATTACGAAGACAATGGAACAAGGCTTATTTGTGAGTCTTCATGTGTCAAGCCCATAGTTTTAAAAAGTGCTATGTGTTATACGTTTGGAGAGATCACTGAATAGAGTATATGCGGTATATGGGAGCATACACGTGAGTATATGCGGCTTTGGATTTTTTATTATTTTAAAATATTATATCTATGCAAATATACAGTAATCATATGATTACATATTCAATTTGTAGAGTTACATATTATAGATGCAATCAAACACAACCTAAAAATATACAATGGAAGAAGGTTGGCTGTATGTAGGTGGTGGATTTAGTTACATGAAGAATAGGGGGTGTCGTTAAAAAGTAGTCAGTTTAGCTGTTTGACCATTAAAAAATCGGAGACTAATCAACCTTATATGCGGCCATGGTCTGTTTTAGGAACCGAATTCCCATATGCGGTTCAGTGAAGGGTTCATACTGCATATGCGGCCACATGAACCGTTTTTTGAAACACTCAAGTCTATGAGTCTCTTTATAGTTCTAAAAGCATTTTTGGGTTGAGACTAGCTAGATGGTTGGACGATACTTAAATCATTCAATTTTGGTTCTTGGATACAAAGGAGTTCTTCATTACAGGGCATCGACATCAAATCATCCTATCTATCGTTCTCTACAGCTTGAGATTCTTTTCCACAATCATGATTGATAATGAGAAGGAAGAGGAGTCAAATGAGGACACTTGCTCCTTTATTTTAGAGATAAGATGCCTTTAACAGGTCTTGTCCAATACGAACTAGTTATAAAGGAGAAAACCCCCTCGAATTAAATAATTGAAATGCCTCGATGATTTTAGAGGACTTTCCATGTGATTTTTCTCTCCCAAGGGATATATGGTTGAATATGAAACATGAAGAAAGTCTTCATTTGGTTTTATTATGGGACCCAATAACCTTATTAAATAGTATACACATAGTGAGCTGCGGAATAGGTTTTAGATATAGGAAAGGCTATAGAGATGTCATTTGGCAACTGTGAAAAAATAAATTGATAATCACATTAAGGTCGTCAAAGTAAAAAATATAGAAGAGGGTAGGCTAAGCGGAAACAACCTTCCAGTTAGGGTTTTTCACTGATTGCCTCCTACTCTATGGTGGGGTTGTTTGGCTCTTGTTGATGTCCCTCTCATCCTAAGTCTTTAGGATGGGGAACCTTTTTTTGGTCATTCATAAAATAAGGAACCTAATGATTAAAACTTATATGATCTAAATTAAGATACTTAACTAGAGATAATAAAATATCTCTTAGATTATAATCACCAATTCTGACTTTTGAAGAGGCATGCAAGTTATAACAATACAAGGCCTATATATGTAGGTGTTTACAACTATCCCAATTTGAAATGGTAGCCAATGTGGGATGACATCACACAACTTAATAAAAACACAAAATAGAAATATACCAAATAACTCCTAAAAATAGAGAAAAATACTAAGATAGGAAAGAAAATCCTAAATATCGTTCGAGCGACTACATTCATCCTACATCACCTTGCTTTGCAACCTCTTCCCCATTCTTTGCTTTCTGTTAATGGCGAAAAACTCTTCCTAGGTTGTTTGCTTGTGGTTGTCCCTAAATTATTCACTCAAGAATTCTCTCTTTTTGTGTGACAATGTTTCTCCTATTGTATTGGGGTATTATGTCTCTCCTTGTGATAGTTTCACGATCTCTACTTTTCTCAGATGTTGTTCTTGCTGACATGCTAATGATGTTCTGTATGTCTGTACTGTGGAACATTATTTTTTTTACCTTACAATTCATTTCAGATAAATCTCTTCTTTGTCGAAGTTATCCGCCTCGTGACAAACTGTATTAAGAGGTAGCACGACATGATAAGAGGTTGTGTAGAAACATACATTTTTTTCCTCCATCCTAATATTCTTGAAGAAGAGGTCATTTTTATGTAAGTATATGTGTTTAGATCTATTTGGAATCTTTGTAATAGATGTTGTATGGTTTATCATCAATGATTCAATCTTGCATATGAAAAAGAGCATATAAAGTTTTTCCAAGTCGATAACCAAAGAATACTTGTTTAACATCTGATAAAAATGTGGATTTAATAATAAAGTGATAATTCTAGACTTATCATATATTAATGGAAAACCGAAACAAAAAGAAATATTTTATTTCATACATATCAAAATTTGGTGCTATATTGTAGTCTTTTCTCTGAAGGGGTATATTCTTTAATGCTCCAAAAAAGTGTATGACATAATATATTAATTCAAATGTAAGAACTTTTGGCATGTGAAAAATCTTACTCTTTGAAGGAATATGAAGAATTGCTAAATAGTTTTTTTTAACTTTATCCATTAAACCTACTAACATTCCTCACTGACCAATAATTGGGTTGTAGGATGAAGAATGAATTTTAAGAAATAGGTATTTTGGGTCTTTTATGCACAAATATGAGATTTTTCATTTTTTACACACTGTGTGGAGTGGGGAATTCATGTGTTCCAACTCTCTTAATTCTTGGGTATTCGATATGGGTTTGAGACAAGGTTTTAAAGTGCATGAGGTGTAATGAGGCATTTTTCTTTCAGTAAGGCAAGCTCTAAGCCTCAAGGTGTTTGAGGAATAAGCCTCAAAATATATACAAGATGCTCATAAATATATAATCTATACATAGACATGCATATTTATATGTTATATATATCTACTATAATGCGTGTACATATATTTATGTATGGGATTAAGAGAGAAAGATTTCTCCCCCCTTTCCCACAACCTGTAGCGGAGGAAGGACGCCCAGGGGGTATTAAATCAAATGTGTATGTATAATACGAATGTACGTATAGAAAAAGTGAAACTAAATAAAAAGCTTTTACCTAAGTTAACACGGAGATATAAGGATTAAGAGCAATATTATAACAAAGAACATCAAAAGAAGAAAATAAAGCTATAACAAAGAGTGATAATGTCGATGGTTAACATGAAACATTATCATCCAAAGCTGAGGCTTGCGCCTTAATGCCCTGATCCGAGCCTCTAACATTTTGTGGCGTAAGCCTCAAGTCTAGGATATCGAGGTGTAAGCCTCAAGGTGCAAATGGGATAGCTTCGCCTTGAGGCATAATTCTATAAAAGCTTCAAGGCGGATTTTTTATACCATTGTTTGTCCTAGGGATTTCATGGTCCTTATGTTTTTCTAGTTTCTTTCAAGCATTTCTTGGTTTTTGTATTTGTCTTACAATTCAATTTGAATTAAAGTTGTGCCTCCTTGAAAAGTAAATTCTAGACTATAATTTTTGTTTTTTAAACTAACAAATAAATTTATAGATGTTCATCTTTCCCTATTTGGTTATCTTTATTTTCCATATATATGACTGGTGTAGCTGATGATGTCGGGTTATTCACCCAACAATTTACCTATGGATGTCCAAATAGCTTTTACTATGGGGGATAGTTCTAATATTCTTTCAGCCTTACATCACTATGATGCTAGTACATGTCCAAAATTTCTCAATAGAGAAAACATCACACAAGTTCCGATATTTTCAAACCCCTCAAAGGAATATACATACCTTGCATGAATATTCGGCATTTTCTTCATGGATAAGTCTTTCTCTAGATATCATTTATTTAATTATCAACAAGCTTCACCTGTTGAAGAGGCGTATAATACTTATTTGTTCTCTAAATTGGTATCTCAAGTAGCTGTCATTCCACCTTTGTTTGTTGGTGCAGTCATGAAAAATAAGGACGTTTGCCTATCGATTATCTCAATGTATAGGCGTACGCTTCTTTGTCTAAAGATTAATGTTGTAAAAAGCGCGAAGCGGGAAGCGTGCGAACGTGACCTTGTAGCCGATTAATCGCTAGACGGCCGATTAAACAGACGTTTTTAAAAAAAGGCTGATTTTGATTTCTTATAAATGTTTACACAAAATTAAATACATATGTATATAAATACTATATTTTGGAACTATTATACTTATCTATACACTGTACAAAACAATATAAAAAACCTAAATTGTTTATAACACAACCATAAAACAATGATTATAGCTGTATAATATAGCAAACAATATACTTGTCATAAATAGAGCACCCTACACATATAAAATAATAAGTGTATATAAATGATGCAACAAAAAAATTGTATCACATGTTTACATAGCTAAACAGTAAACAATAGACTTACCATAGATACCTTACAAACATATTGTTACATTTGCACATCATCAATAGTCTTGCATTGCAGCAGTACATTTAATCAAACTCATCATCATCATCACCATCTAAGCCTCAATCCCAACCATGTTGGGGTCGGCTACATTTCATCAAAGTATGCATTCTAAACTAGATAATAGTTACATATAATTTATTTGGATACATTACAACAGTTACCCTATTATTACAGCTTATACACAAAGTATGCATTCTAAATTAGAACTAGGCATATCATAGAACATTTAATGTATGCAAGTTCGATATATTATAGTCAATTCTAATTGGACCATATAATGTACTTAATTCTACATGCTTACAACAGTTTTTTATTTTTAAAAGCGGGTGAAGCGGGCAAAAAGCGGCTGCTTTTCTTCAATCTACTCCATAGTTTTTTTTTAATCGGCCAGGACTTGTTGACGTTTAAGCGGCCGCTCATCACCATTTTCAAAACATTTAGAACATCCTTAAATTCATTGTAGCAACTCAACTGCAGACTTCCTCAGGGTAATAGTTCCTCACAACAGTCTTTGTGCTGCAGAATTTGACCAAAAAAACCCTATCATGGTGAGCGTGTCAAGGGTTGTCAATAATTTGGATCATTATTCAAAAAGACAGGAATAATCTAGACATGTAAGAGGAAGTCACAAAACTTTCTAACAAGAGCCCTAACATTGGTGCATAATGAGGATGTTGATCACTTAAAATGCGAAACACTGAATGTAAAGGAACAAAGGTTGGCCACGCAGTAATGCCTTTTTCTTGAAGAACATCTAAGACATTTTGTTTGGTGAGAACTATGTCTGTGTTTCCTGTAAAGGAAAACTTGATGCTGAAGTAGTGATTCATACAACCAGGACCCCTTGTAACAACCTATGTATGTTAAAAGACCGTGGTATTAGCTTTGCCAACTAGCAGTGAGAAAAACATCAGTGACAAATGAAGTTAAAATAAATGTGTAAGAGCTCTGTTTATAGTGAATGCAGCATGGTTGGCCATAAGCTTGGAGAAACCAAATTCTCAACACTATGCATTAGAATAATACACTATGCATTATATTGATATATGTAGTCTTTTCTTCAGTGACGAATGCAGGTGGTTGCTGTATAGACTGTTTCACAATAATTTTTGTACAGAAACACATTTTTAATATCAAGTCGATCAATTTGCCACCTCAAATTAATGCTATAGTTAGAGATATTCTCAAAAGTTCAGATGAGCAATGGCATATCCTTGAGCAACCAAACAAGCTCTATATTGGTCACCTGTCCATTAAACAAATATCTAACAGCAAACCACATACTCAGGATTAGTTGGTGTAGCAATAAACTGTCAAGTCTCTTGGAACAGGAGCAACAAAATAATATGTAGAACTGTGAAAGGAATGTTTGTGACTATACCATTCCACTCCTTTCCAAAGGTAAGGTTTAGAGAGCAAGCTATCCACCCACCCACCACCCACCACCCACCACCACCTACCATGTTTTACTAATATGACAAAGAATATTGGGCCATGAAGAAACAAGGTGTTCAAAATATTAATGTGTCTAAAATCTGATGCCAGATAGATATGCATGAAAACAAGGAAAAGTCGTATTAGACGTGACTTGAGTAAGAAATAAAATGAATGTTTTTAATGTTGAACAACTTGAACCATGAGAATACATAGCTTTAATAAGATTATGAAGACAAAGTAGATGCCGGATGAATGGAGAAATTTCACAATAGTCTCGATCTACAAGAACAAAGGAGATGTCAAGAGTTGCATAAACTACAAGGTATCAAGTTGATGAGTCGCACTGTGAAGCTTTGGAGAAGATATTTAGCAAAGGCTAAGATCGATAATGCAATTATCAGACAGCTAGTTTGGTTTTATGCCGGGAAGATCAACAACATATGTTGTTTTTCTGAAGGAGGCTTATGGAGAGGTACAAAGAACATAAAAGTCATATGATTTTTATTGATATGGAAAAGACTTATGATCGAGTACCCATGAAAGTGTTACGGAGGGTTTTGCATAAAAAGGGCGTGCCAATCCAATACATTGACATGATTGAAGGCATGTGTGATAGCTCAACTTCAAGCTTATGACTCCTAGAGGAGAGACACCAACCTTTCCTATCAAACGTTGGGGTACATCAGGGATGGACAGTTTGACACCAAACCCATATCTAATCATTCTTGTTATGGATGAGTTGACAAAGCATGTTCAGGATGATATTCCTTGGTGCATGTTATTTGTTGATGATATTGTGTTGATTGATGAAAGAAAAGAGATATTGAATGACAAAGTTGAACTTTGGAGAAATAGACTGGAATCTAATGGATTTATAATTAGTGGAAGCAAAACCGAATATATGCATTGCAATTTTTGCCAATTTAAAATTGTGAATGGTGGGTCAAGTTGATGGAATGGATGTACGAAATTGTGATAAGTTTCACTACTTGGGGTTTTATTATTGAAAGAGAGGGTAATATTCAAGATGATGTTTGTCACATGATCACATCATGGTGTGTTGAAATGTATGAGTGCAATTGGAGTATTATGCTACCAGAAAATCCCTCAAATTAAAAAGTAAGTTTTATAGACATCTATGCGGCCAACCAAGCTATATGGGAATAAATGCTCAACAATGAAGAAGCAAGGTCTCAACAAGATGAATGTGTCCGAAATGTGTAGGTTGAGATGGATGTGTGGGAAGACAAGAAAAGTTCGTTTGAGGAATGAGAAATCTGGAACAAAATGGGGGTGGTGAGCATTGAGGACAAGTTACTTGAGGGCCGTCTGAGATAGTATATACATGTGCAACATAGACCGACAAACTCACCTATTCAAAGAAATTTTATTGAGTCAAACACAATTTAAAGAAGTAGAGGCATGCCTAAATTAACTTGGAAAGAGCTTATAAAGGGATATTTTAAGTCTTTACATCTTGATCAGAGTATGACCCATTATAGAGATGATTGGAAAAGAAGAATCCATGTAGCTGAGTTGACCCTAACATGGTTGGCATTGAGGCTTAGATGATGATGATGAACTATGAGAGACACCTTTGATGATTTGATATGTGTAACGTAGACTGACATATACACTTGTTTGAAGTAATTTTATTAGGTTCAAAATAATTAAAAGATGAAGAGGTAGTAAGTTGGTGGGCAATTAGGTGCCTATATGCTGAGCTGTAGACTAATTACATATGCATGAAATGATGACCTATTTCGAGTTGTAACCTCAACACGATTGGGATTGAGGCATAGATAGAGAGGTATGTTTATTTCCCACATTATGGGGCTGATGGGCGAACTACATGTCCAAGAAGCATACTACAAAACGTCCTTGCACACACACGATGATGAGAGGTGAACCATGGAACTCATAATTTCTATCTTGGGCTGTATGTGTAACCCTCTCACTAAGAAATAGATAACATTGAATATTCGTTCTTCCTATTAAGACTAAACATCCATCTTATAGTTAAATATGCATTCCACCCCATAAAATCTACCTTCCGTATTTCTTTTGCAACTTATACTCTAGAATAATCCTCAAATAACAAACTTTCCCAAAGTGATGGGTTGAGCCTGAGCATTAATATATGGGCATTTTAAAATCCTTACTCATACTATGGTGTTTTTGTAGATTCAACATTTGCTTTTTTACTATTTAGAATATTCCTTAAAGTTATTGTGGAAAACAATGATGCAACTTAAACATAATTAGTGCAACACCTCTCCTATATATAGGAGTGGGGATTATTTGGATCTAAATGAAATGTTATATGGATCGATTGAGTAGGCAATACTAAATGGGCCATGACAAGTAACACTAAACGACTAATTATCTAGACACCCTCTCCTCAAGTTGGAGAGTACACATCATATAATCTTAGCTTGTAATTCTTGTATTGAAACAAAGTAGGAGGGAGTGGTAATATGAGGATATCCAACACATGATCTCCATTCTTCACGTATGGTGTAACTATCTTCTTTTCTTTGACTAGATCACATACAAAGTGACAGACACCTTCAATATGCCTGGTATGCTTGTCGAAGGCTGGGTTGTTGGTGATATGAATGCAGGCTTGATAATGTGCAACATTGTGAGAAACAATATTGAGTATACTGAGTTGATTCAATAAATAAAAGATGTACACCCGTGTCCTATATATAGGAGCAAGGGAGAAACCCTGAGACTTGGGACACAAGTAATCTATACTGGCCGAGACGCTAAAGGCCCACTAACTAATTAACCTATTAACTAAATAGGCTAATATACTTTCTAACACTCCCCCTCAAGCTGGATCATGGGTGAAACACGTCTAACCTTGGAGTTACAAGACTCGATAAAACGATAAATGAAAGATAGAAATGATAAAAGAAGATACATGCGACTCCCCATACAAAATTTATACTCCCCATTAAACAATACTCCCCCTAAATCATATGACGACGACACCTCTCTTCTTTGGAATTGTATTCAGCAGGATGGAGATCCTCGAGCTTTGAAGAATGTCTTTTGGAGTGCATCTGGTATGAAAAACATCTGATGAATGGACCTGAATACTACAACAAAAATTCGCCACTTGGAGCAGACAATCATAAAAACCATGACTACGCCATCTTTATTGGAAAGGAATGTGTGAGTGGAAAAGAGGGCACGATCACACATCCCACGTACTCAACGCGGCACGAATGCGGATACACAATGATGATGTAGTAGTAGTGGAATCTTCAAATCGTAAATGTGCATAAAGTGGCACGAACACGAACGAACGATGTGCTGATAATACGATGTAGGCACCTTAACTCTAACGCACGAACCTTGAGGGCTTGACGGGAAAGGAGATCATCCATCAAGGAAGGGCCCAAGTAGATCAGCGGAAGGTGATGCTAAAACAACAGATGCATCTTGGTGAAGACGCGATGAAAGCATCTCGGTGAAGATAAAACTGGATGAACAATCAACCTTGCCGATGTAGACTTGACATGCTTGAAATTGCTGAGCTTCTGAGATGTCTGAAGAAGCACTCATCCATCTCTCAAGAATGCAACAAGAGTGATCAACAGAGCCACCATCAACACCGGAAGAAGAAGAAACAAGAGGGCTGAAATATGTATAGCAAACTCTTATCCTGACGTACATAGTGCGGTATGAACGCGAGAAGCTCGACGTCGACGCTGCAGTGGAGATCCTTCAATGTTGTCTGGAAGTTGAGAACAAATCGGTTGAACAATATGAAGCTCCATAACAATAGTATCCTGGAATATATATATATATATATATATATATATATATATATATATATATATCATTGTCATCTCTCTCTCATACTCTCACTCGTTCTCTCTCTCATACTCTTCCCATTCTCTCTTCTCATACTCTTCCTCTCCTCTCTATCCCCCCCACACCAAATACGACGAGAGTGAGTATGTGGTGTGGAGGAAAGGATACACGACTCCCCTACACGTGGAAAAGGGGATGCACACATGATGGGTGGAAGGGTGGGAAAGGAATTGATGGGATTGAGACTTGAGAGGAACCTGCCAAACTGAGATGTAGAGGAGAAATCGATAACTGGAGAGAAGATGCTAAATGGTCAATGTAAGATCCGAGTAGAAAAATCAAATGGATCTAATCCCGACCCAAATTTTTTTTGAATGTGAAATTTTGGAGGACGCAGGAACTTGGGAGAAGACAGACTGGCTTTGACGTAATGGTGGAGGTTGATGTTTGCTGATGATGATGGTGGAATTTAATGTTTGTTTGCTGCGGTTGCTGGATTTGAGTGGAGACTTGATGATGACTGACAACTGTATGACTTGGCCTTAGCAGAGGAGATGATAAAGGGATCCTGTGTGGCTCCGAAGATGTTAGAGGCCATGAGGCTGCGGGCGGAGCTTCTCCATAAGCGACGACGAAGGCTGGATAGACAATAATAGTGACGACGATGATGGCGTTGATTGTTGCGGTTGGTGGCGACGTGATGCGGCAGTGACGTTGATGGTTGTCGCAGGCTGTGGTTGTCGCTGCTGATTGGCAGCGTCGTTTTCTGTAATAGGCGGAGGTGGCGTTGTTGTTGTTCGGTGATCTACGAAGGTGACTATCAATGCTAGCCGGTGACGAATGTCGCTACTGTTTGCCGGCGACACCATGTTGTAGGCGTGTGGCTTTACTGCTAACTGGTGATGACGCTGATATCTGTCAATTAGTGGCTTTGATTGCGGGGGATAGGGGTGCGGCGGAAGTAAGGGATTGATGCGGTGACAAGTGGATCGTGATGGCCGAAAAAATGATAACGCCGGGAAGGAGATTGCCGGCGTACAGAAAGAAGATCACTGTTATGGATTGAGAATATAGATGACCATAGAGGCCGGGATGTGCCTAGCGGTCGACCGACCTAAACCATGTCTATGGCAGCTGCCACCTGCAGAAGGACGCGAAACCTCTGTTGCTCTCTCTTGGAGAGAGGAGCGGCGGCTGCTAGGGTTGAGTGCGCGGAAGGGAGAGGGAAGCAGACGTGGGCGGCTAGGGTTCCTTCTAGGAGCGAACTTGCTCTGATACCATGTGAGAAGTAATATTGATTGTATATTGAGTTGATTCTATAAATAAAAGACATACAACCCTGTCCTATATATAGGAGAAAGGGAGAAACCCCGACACTTGGGAGACAAGTAATCTAGATGGGCCGAGACACTAAAGGTCCACTAACTAATTAACATATTAACTAAATAGGCTAATATACTTTCTAAAAAACATAATGATATTGGTTGTTGGACATGAATTTTAATTTCATAGAGGATGAATTGAATTCCATTGCAAGTCGCATCATGCATGTGCATGGTGCGATATTTGGCTACAATGCTTGAATAGGCAACAATAGTTTCTTTTTCGCTACTCCAGGAAACTGTGCGATTATTAGTAGGATACATTATTTAGAGGTGGATCTTCTATATTGGCTATCTTTGGCCTAGTTTGCATCTGCATATTCTGTGATAGTAAATGACTCATGTTCGGTTTGCTCAAAGAATAAGCCTTTTACCGGGGAACTTTATAAATATCATTATACGTTGTATACTGGTCCATGAGTCTGAAGAGGTGTGCTCATGTGTTGATTAACAACCCCAATTGCATAAGAAATATCTGGTCGTGTGATGGTTAGATATATTAGCTTCTCCACTATCCGTTGGTATTTTAGCACATTAGGGAAACACCCCTTCATTCAAGTCCTCACGTGATAATCCATTAGAGTGGTGATAGGTTTTCCGTTAGTCATGCTTATCTCTTTTAATAGATCAAAGACATATCACCTTTGAGAGAGATTGATCCCTTGTTTAAATTGAAGAACTACAATACCAAGTAAATACCAAAGATTCTCCAGATCTTTAGAATGGAAGTTGAGTTGGAGAGCCTTCTTCATATATGATATACTCTGTGTATAGTTCCCGGTGATCACAATATCGTCGATATAGACGACAAGGTGGAGATGTCTTTTTTAGGAATAGTAGGAAAATGATGAGTGGCCACTCACAGACCTCCTGAATCCCAATTGTTCAAGAACAACGCTAAGTTTGTTGAACCGAGCATGAGGAGATTGTTTTATGCCATATAGAGAATGTTGTTGACGACATATTTTGGTAGCATACTCAACTTTGAATCAGGGAGGTTGCTGCATATAATCATTTCCATATTTGATGATCCATTCTCAATACTTTCCCCACTCATTACAGGATCACCAGAACTGATCTCTGAATTATGGGTACCTTTCTTATCTGCCCTTTAGTGGAGTCAAGATAGGATTTTAATGTATTTTCCCACTGATTTAGATGCATGCCTTCATTTCCTTGATTTACAAATAAAACTGGGTGGTGACTCTGAGCTTTATCAATTTATCATTTTCCTTTTATGTTTTTGTTTTTTTCATGATAGATGAACCCACTGGATTTTTTGGGTGGCTACACCAAGGTTTAGTCACTATCTACTCTGGATGTGTAGACATGTTTGACTCAATATGGTCCATCCCATCTTGATCTCATCTTTATCATAAACAATTTCATCTTAGAATTGTATAACTAACCCCATTGGATTGTTTCAAACATCTTATTGTGAATCGACTTGTCATGCAAGAAATTCATCCTCTCCTTGTATTTCTTAGATAAATCATATGCCTCATGTCACATTTCATCAATCTCATTAAGCTTTAGCCTTCTTTGGATTTTTTTGGTAGATAACTCCTTATCCCTTAATACCCAAAGAGCCTTGTGTTACATCTCAATCAACAAGTGGAGGCTCTTCTCATAAATGAGCTTAAATGGATGTACCAATTGGGGCCTTATACGCAATCTAATACACCCATAATGATTCATTGAGATAGGATGAACAATCCTTGCGTTCTAACCTCACAACTTTCTCATAGATCAACTTTATCTCTCGATTGGCAAGCTCTACTTGCCCACTTCTTTGATGATGGTACGGAGTGACCACCCAACGGTTCACACCGTGTCTTTTCAAAAAGATATATGTATGAAATGTCTTCCTCTATAATGGATTATGGCCATTGGAACTGTAACGGTAGAAAAATTCACTTTGAAAATATCATATTGCGTTATGATCATTTAAGTAGCTATTGTTGTGAACCACTTGGAACATAACATATGTAAAGACCTTATTCTAATGGTCAAATATTTACAAAATTGCATCAGAAAATATAAAAAAACTTCTTAAAATCATGCTACATCAGAGTCATGAAAGCTTTACATAGTATTCTAAAATTTATAATAGGCATGGATTTCTATCTACTCTTCAGCATGGGACAACTATTGCATGTCTTTCTTAGGTCTTGCTTTTATCACCTGTCCATGAGTTCTCAGAGGGAACAAAATCACACATGGACCCCAAGAAGGGATACATAGTTCAGTCAAATGACCGCTACAAAAATTTATATTTAGAAAGTAAAAGTATGAACCTATCTACAAAGGAAGACAAAATGCAAGTAAATAAATAATATAGGGAAGTAGAAAATGTTAAAAATAGGCTTTCAGTTCCAATAAGATTCGGTATCTAAATTTGAGACTAGTAATTCAAATTTCAAATAGGATAGCACATGTCAATGTCTTGTTGTTGGAAAAGCCATGTGTTCTCTCCTATGGAGAACGAAAATACACTAACTGATATTCCCAGTATACTTAGGGACCCTATGTCCTTTAACTCTTGGCATATGCGTGGAAGCGTAATTCCAGTAAACTAGAGGCACTAACCTGCCCTTTCCGACACTTAAACATTGTGCTACTATTTCTAGGATTTTGTTGGTGGTCTTTCAAAGAGGAAAGGTAAAGTTTCTAAAATAAATTCAGGCCAACCAATCTATCTACTATGTATGATTTCAAGTGTAAAAAACCTCTCCAAATATAAAAAAACAAATTTTGTACCTCTAAAATAAAAATATCAAAAATGCGAAATTCAAGTATTGACTCCAAGGGACAATCAAGAGAGAGATCTACAAATTTAGAGAAACATTTGTCACGATATGGCTTGGAATCAATTAGTATTCAATTTTTATTTTATTATTTATGAGTAGGGTTTTCCACCTAAGATTATTATTTATATTTCTATATAATGTTTCAGTTAGGGTTTTAGTTTCATTCTATATCTATGATCCATTTTTAGACTTATAAGTTTATACATGTCTAGGTTATTAATACTTATATCATAAAAGTATATATATTGTATGTATTCTTTCCTTAGGTATACATTTATTCAAATCAAGTCAACATGTATATATATACTTCCTACATTCTTATCATAATTCTAAATACCATATTGTGTATATGTGCTAGGGTTTTAGTTGTAAACAACAATAAATTTATTATTTTCACTCACTGATAACTATCGGAACAACAATATCACCATTTGACCATTTCTTAACTTATGTGTATTCATACTCATAAAATTAATATTAAAGTAATAGATTAAGTATTACATATTATTCTAATAACTATGTTTTATATGTAAAAATATGTCACGGTCGTTGTTTGCCCTTTATGTCATATATTTTTACTATTTGACTTCCCGAAATGAGGAATTACAAACCTACTACTTATTTATATTAATACCCTAGTATGCGAACTAATATAATTAGTAGTAGGAAATCTATTAAGAAATAAGGTTATTAAAATTGTAGTAAACACTTTGATTCTCATATTTGTTTTGGTATCAACTTAAAGAAATTGTGGGCTTCCTATTTAATAGTGTTAGTCCAATATTATACATATACTTACTATACAATTAGGTATTTGTAAGAATTGTTTGAGCCATATTATAACCAAGTTATATCTTCATCATCTAACCAACCACTTTCAGTTGTCCTAATAATTGAGTTCTTAATAATTGGAAAACAAGGAGAGTATTAACCTACGATCTTGATGTATTAG
Organism: Alisma plantago-aquatica; assembly: GCA_963693085.1. Lineage (NCBI taxonomy): Eukaryota > Viridiplantae > Streptophyta > Magnoliopsida > Alismatales > Alismataceae > Alisma > Alisma plantago-aquatica. Next base: position 593,349,936 of record OY856411.1, read on the forward strand.
TTGAACACATAGACTACAGTCTAGGCAACTAAAGTGTGGTAGGATTTCCATTCCAGACTATCGTCTACTACTCTGATTTGGAGCAGAGGTAAACCAGATGAAGTTTTTGTTCCAGCAATGAGTAGACTTTTCTAAATTGCAGATCTCATTAGGGTAGTAGCATCCCTTAGCATCAAGGTCAATGTAGGTGAAGGTGGCAAGGTTGAAGTAGGTTTTATAAGAAGTGGCGAGTGCAGAAAACACACCGGTGGTGGCGGGAAGGCTGAAGAAGGGTTCCAGTGAAATATAATCAAATGAATGGCTGCCCCTTGGTTGATTTTGTGGCTTGACGACACTTATTTTCCTACCTCTTGTTGGCTTGTCTAGGTCGGGTATATGTGATCTATGACTGAACATGGTGGCTGGAAGGGATGGAGTTTCATAGCGAGAATTTGGGAGGAGGTCGAGAGTGTCATGTGGTGGTGGTTATGGATTCATACTTGAGATATAGAGGCGATGCAAAGTAGAGGAACATGTGTGTTGAAGTAGGAATTCGGTTCGTCACCAGGAAAAAGATGTATCCATTTTAGGTCTATATGATCATCAATAACAAAGTGTACATGAATCCAAGTCTAAGGTGTTTCATAGGTGATGGTGCTAGGGTTACAGGGTGTTGCGTGTGGTTGAGAAGGTCATGTGATGGTGGTTGGGTATGGCGGCATAGACGTAGCTAGGTGAAGGCCGACAATGCTAAGGGGGAGAAGTATAGAGTCAGGTTGATTGTGTTGTGTTCTGTAAAGAGTGAGATCACTCTCTACTATAAATGGCAAACAAAAACACCAATTGTGTAGCAGCAGAAGTCAAAACTTGACTTTATTCAAAATGTATAAAGAGTACTTTACAAAAATTTCCCCAAAGGGGTACAACTTTATACAAAACGAGGATCTAGGTAGAGGAAGACTAAACCAAATCAACATTGTCTCCAAATAAAACCACTTAACATATGTAGCTAAGTCCAAGCTAGTTGGTTGAACTCCACATCCCTAGCCTTAGGCTGGTTCACCAAGCTTCAACTGAGCACTCTGATCCTACATCTGGGTGGTTGGGATCACCTAGCAAAAGGATATAGAAAGTATGTGTCAATAGGAGTAAAGGACATTTATAAGCTAAAACATTGCATAATAAAAGATCCACTATACTAAGAGTGTCAAAAGTATGAGGCAAGTAACACAATAAAGAATTTTTGCCAAGTTAAACAGATAATAAGTTGCATGCATGATTAAATGTGACTATATCAAACTAATATAGGGTTGAGGCACCTACCTAACCTCAACCTCTAGGTGAGGGAGAATTTACACATTCCCAAGCACCCAAAGATATTTATAAAGTGGGGAGAATTGCCACGTTCCCCTGGGGAGAATTATCATGTTTCCCTAGGGTGAAATTACACATGCTCTCTATGGGTGGTTGTACAGATGTACACTATATTAGTTAATTAGTCATTTTCATCATCATGCTAAATAATTCATTTGGCAGAGTGAAAATATAAACAATATAGCATCACAACATTGGGGTTTCAAAACCCAAGAAGTAAATCACATAAAGAGCCAACATTGGCAATAGAAGGTTCAATTAAATAAAGAGCCAAATAAAGCCAAAGAGAGATTCTAAGGCTAGCAATTGCCTCATTAGGAAATTTGGGTTGGATAAAGGCCCAACTGAAGAATAGGTTAATTGCACTTTCACATTCATCATTCATTCATAAATAGACTTCACATACATAGGGGCCACATACATAAATTGGGTCCACATACCTTATTGTAGATTTATAACATCACTTTGACCAATTAGATTGTATCTAATTCCACTTTATCCTAGTACAATTATTTCACATGAATTAGAGTTTATAAATCATAAAGTATAAGGCAAACCTAATTTTGAGCCTTTTATGAAAACCTTCAATTTAGGACTCAAAACTTAGACCAAAAGCTCACTTAGGTTTCACTTATTAAGAAAATATCCTTTATTTTACAATTTGGAGTTAAAATGACTTAATTACATATTTTGGAACATTTCATATCTTCAACTAGGAATCCAAGATAAACTTCAAAAAAGACTTGGGAATCAGGGCTTGAAAAGCATAAAATCGGATTCTACATTAAAAATCCTTTCCAACGACTATTTATTTGTATTTTTTTGAGCATGTACCAATTTACTATGAATTAAATAAATTGGACCAATCAGATTGCAAGAAAATGCCACATAGGCAAATTAAGAAGCGAGAGAGAGTGTGCCACGCGACCGGGCCCGCGCTGACTTGGACCAATCAGATTTGGCCCAGACAGCCGGTCCGCGTTCGCGTGGACTCGGTCAAGGGCAATAGAGCGGGCGGTTCAAATTACCATTATGCCCAAGCGTTAAAATAAAATAAATTAGAACATCGAAGGCACTACAGTCTTACATACACGATACATTAGTTGTGACCGAAAAATAAAACAATTGCGAAATGCCAACATTACCCATGCGCGAATAATTGTCCCACTCACCCTGCATGGGCACTGGGGTCAAACCATCCCCAGGCTTCTTCCAGCCAAACCATGGCGTGAGGAAGCAACACATGGGTCTAACGGCTCGTGCAAAGTTGAGCTCCACTGGTGGTCTGCTCGGGGAAACAATCATTTTGACTTCGCGGCGCGCCTGCGATATCAACGAGCCCAGAAAACCGATGCTCGAAGAAGGGGAAACACCCAAAGTCACTGAGAAAACTAGGGGACTGAGGATCCCAAAAACTGCACAAAAATATTGCGTCAAACTTAACTAAAGTCTTGAAAACATCTGTGAGGTCAAGGCGAGGATGAACGGAGACTTTCCGCGCTCGGAGGAGCACCAGATGGTTGAAACCACAAAATGTCGGCGAGGGTCAAACACTGACCTATAGGTCTCGGCGCTCGGGACAACTTGACGACGAACGAATACATCTGCAGCAAAGGCGAGGCGATGAGGGTGCTTACCAGTGCACTGATTGAACCCGAAATGCAACAGAGGGCGGTGCTAGCCGGGAAACTCGCCAGAGAAGAAGGCGAGAAGGTTGGGGAAGATGAGGGTAGAGCGGGGATAATTGAATGGATAGGAAGAGTGCATGGGGGCCGAGGGTTCTGTTCCTATCCTTATATAGGCGTGAGGTAACCTCCAAACACTTCTGCACAAAACGACGGAGAAGAAGGGGAGACCCTATTTGGGAGTTTCGTGTAGGAGCCTCTTCAGGCGATGAATGAGGGGTCAATTGATCTGGAAATGAAAGCCAAAACAAACGGAAGAAGAATCGCCTGCAAAGGTGCTATGTGGAGTGAGAACGACGACGGGGAGCAAAACAGTCCAACCGCCCAAACGGCTGGAAGAAGAAGACGGGTTCCAGGCCGTCGGATCGAGGGGCGGTTAAGTCACGTTTGTTGGATGGGTGTCTATGATGGACCCAGACGCAAGTAACACGTGACAGAAAATAAATGCCAAACTTTAGCGTTACACACTGCATTAACATGAAATTAATGAAATCAGTTGAGCTACTATAGTCACACTATATCAAAGCTTATAAAAACGATTTGAGGGGTCAAATCAACTCGAAAATCCACCAAATTTGAACCGTAGGCGCATATTAATGTCTAACACCATGCTATGCAATTAGATTCTCATTTTATACATAATTTTGCCCTTAATTACCATTTGGCTATTAATGTGTATATTAATACATTAAAATGAGTAAGTTAATATGAAAAGACTATTTTAATGCAATATGTGAGTGAAATTCGAGATAGATGTCACATGTTGGTATTAAGAGCAATATCTCACCATGATATTCTATTTTCATACATTTATTTCCACTTTGGAGGAGAGAGAAAGTAAGGAGGGAAATTCTCTCATTAATAGGCCAAATTCAACATTATTACTCATTTACACATTTTCTTAGCCCAAAAAGATATAAAGACTCAAATTAACATTATCCACTAGTTATCACTCATTAATGGCCAATTTGCATATATAGTCCCCAATTATCACATTAATTGGAATATTTGTTCAAACACCCCTTCATTATCATGAAAGTGGGTAATTATGAATTACACCCTCAAGAAGAGCTCAAATTCCACATGGAGGACAAAAGGGTTCAAAAGATGGGATATTTATGAAAAAGGTCCAAAAGGACTAGAACGTAAATAAGAGCTTGAAAAAGGGTAAATTGCAGAAAAGACCCTGGAATTCAGTCTGTTACACATTCAGACCATTTTTGGTTTGCTCTTGATCATCAATGCCACATGGGCTTCAAGGTAGTGACTGATTTGTTGGTATCCTAGAGGAGTCAATAATTAATGGTGATATTCGAGGAGTAGAAGGTAGAGGCGTCGGTGGTGGGTCTCTATGGCAGTAAGGTCAGATTGGTGACAGGGACCTATAGTGGCAGAGTCAGACTTGTCATGAAGGTAGGGGTAAAGACGGATTATGATGTTGTGGGTGGAGAATGGAGTGAAGCGAGCCAGGCTATGGGATGTCTGATAGCAGGGTGGAAGATGGTGGGTGACATGTCAATGGTGTCAGTTTAGGGTGGTTGATAGAGGGGCCAAGAAAAGCCAAGACTAGTGTCATTGTAGGTCTTGTGCTCACTACTGGATGTTCTCCATGACTAGGAATGTGTAGTATCTTATAGGAAAGAGGAAAGGAGATGGGGACAGAAGGTGAGGAGAAAGGAATTGTTGTGTGACCGAGTTCCTAGTGAGTAGAGAACAACCTCACTGTGATGACCGTCGTCTTTATGGAGATGACGTAGTGTGTTTAGGAATATTAATTGAAAGAAGGCTGTTAATATATCTTTACTTTGTGTTTGTTTCATATTTCATATTACTGCTGTACCTACATGTAATTTTCCCTTTACTATAAATAAGAGAGGAGAACCCTATTGGGTTCACCACGTTGCCTTGTGCAACACACACAGATTCCGTCTCCCGTACGTTAACATGGTATCAAGAGCAACGTGATCCGACGCCGCTTCCGCTCCTCTCCCTCCTAGCGCCGCCGCATCCCCTCCCTCCCTCTCCCTTCTTCACCACAGGGCGCCGCCGGCCCCTTCTCCTTCAGGCCGCCGCCGCTGCCCGGGCGGCTTCTCGGCTAGCCGCCGGCGTGCGGCAGCAGCAGGGAGACTGCCGGTGACGCAGATCTTGCCCGGCTAGGAGTCTCCACCCTCGTCTTTTGCCGCTGGGCCTCCGGTGGCCATCTCTATGCTACCATAGGCTCAATCGCTCGGAACCGGGGCTTCGTCTACGTTTTTCGGAAAGTTTCCAGCAACTTTTCGGCTCGTTTTTGGCGGACAATCTTGCTGTTTGAGGACTTCCGGTTGATCCAACGGCTCTCTAAAGCCCTAACCGGAGGTCTCGTCTCTTCCATCGTGCCTTCCTAATCACATCTCCTTCATGTGTGATTAGGAACTTCTCGCTTGAAGGCTGTCGATGCGTCAGTAACACATCTCTTATCCAGTTCTTGTTGTGACGTGTATCTCTCCGTCACGGGACGTGTATCTGTCCGTCCACTCAGCCTTCTTTGTGACGTGTATCACTCCGTCACACATATCCCTGTTGCATTATGGAGAATAAGACCTATTATGAGGTCTCGCCTATTCCTATCAAGCTCAATGGGAAGAATTTTTTGCTATGGATGAATGCGGTTCATACTGTCTTGGAATCACGAGATCGGGCAAAGTTCGTTGATTCTGCACCCCTCGCTAGCACTGACAAAGACTATGCCGAGTGGAAACGTCTTGACAGCCTAGTGAAGACTTGGCTATGGGGTAGCATGGAACCTTCTATTGCTTCTAGGTTCATGTTCTACTCCACAGCTAAGGAGATTTGGGATGCCGTCAAGCAGCACTATGCTAAAGAGAAGAACGCTCTTCGCCAGTTTATGATCTATGATCGTCTGTTTGCAGAGAAACAGGGTGATAGACCACTTGAAGAGTATTTCGGTGTGATTCAAGCTATCTCTCAGGAGTTGAGCTACTATCATCCAGTGAAGGTTGCTGAGCAGATTAAGGATAGAGATGATCTTGTCACTGCTAAATTTCTATCTGGCCTTAGCTCCTCATTTGGTTCAGCAAGAAGTGTGATCCTTGCGTCAGATAAATTACCGAGCCTTGCAGAAGCTTTCTCTAGGATTCAGCAGTCTACCTTTGAGTCAGTTGATCCTATTTCTGTTGTTCCTTCTGGAGATTCTCATGCATCCATTGCTGCAGCAGTACGCGGAGGACGACCTGCACCTACATCGTCTGACAGACCAGGCTTGGGCAGAGGACGTGGGACTCGTCCTAGATGTACTTTCTGTGACAAACCTGGACACTCTGTCGAGAAATGCTGGAAGAAACATGGGAGACCTGCAGCCCCACCTGTTGGAGCTGCCAATTGTGCCACTTCCGACTCTGCTACTGCGAGCTCTAGTTCTTCTGGCATCACTCTCACTCAGGAGGAATATGACAGATTTATTCAAGCAACTCAACAATGGAATATGGGCGCCTCATCTGCTTCTACAACAAACCTTGCATCTACAGCGGGTAATCAGGCTACCTCCTATATGGCTTCTGGATTCGCAACTCCCTGGGTGGTTGACTCTGGCGCCTCCCAGCACATGACTGGTATGAGGAGATTGCTCCGCACACTTGACTCATATATTCCTCATCCATCTGTTACTTTGGCAGATGGTTCTGTGAGGAAGGTGGTAGCTAGTGGCTCTGTGTCCCTTACACCAGATATTGATTTGAAATCTGTTCATTTTGTACCTGAATTTCCATTCAATTTGCTTTCTGTTGCCAAGTTGATTGACACTGTAAAATGCACAGTAACATTCGGGCCCTCTTGTTTTATTTTACAGGATCTCAAGAGTTTGAAGATGATTGGTGGGGGGCCTAGGAAAGGTGATCTCTACCTCTTTCCTGGTGATTATCTACCTCGCCATCCACCTCCTGCTCCAGTTTCCTCCGCCATGCTGAGTGGTTCCCCCTTGCTGTGGCATTGCAGATATGGACATCCATCCTTAGAAAGCTTGAAGAAGTTGGAACCAGATCTAGCTCATGTGTCCTCTCTAGAGTGTCAGTCATGTCAGTTGGGCAAACATCATCGGTTATCATATCCTGTTCGTGTCAATAATCGGGCTTCTAGTCCGTTTGAGTTGGTCCATAGTGATGTATGGGGTCCTGTTAAAAACCAGAGTTATAATGGTTTTAGCTATTTCATTTCCTTTGTGGACGATTACTCTCGCATGACATGGATTTATCTATTAAAAAGTCGTGAATCTGTACTTTCCATTATCAAACATTTTCATAAACAAATTCAGGTTCAATTTAACTGCAATATCAAAATTTTTCAATCTGATAATGCCCTTGAGTATGTTCAGAAAGCGATGAATGAGTTTTGCAGTTCGGTTGGTATGATTCATTACACCTCTTGCCCTCACACTCCTATGCAGAATGGCGTTGCTGAGAGAAAGAATCGCCATCTTTTGGATATCACTAGGTCTATCGTGTTTGAATCAAATGTGCCTAAACGTTTCTGGTCTGAAGCTCTTCTCACTGCCTGTTTTTTGATTAATCGGCAGCCCTCTTCTGTTTTGCATGGACGCACTCCCTTCTCTGTCTTACGCCCTATGGATAAACCGTTTCATGTTCCGCTTTGGGTTTTTGGTTGTACATCCTTCGTTCATAACTTTGATCCCAAACAAGACAAACTCTCTCCTAGGTCTTTGAAAACCTTGTTTCTTGGTTACTCTGGTACGAGTAAAGGTTACAAGTGTTATTGCCCGAGTTTGCGTCGTATGTTTGTTTCTAAGGATGTCACCTTTCATGAAACCAGTCCATATTTTGCAAATTCTATGAGCAAGGGGGAGCAATTGAGTGAGGGAGTGCCACCCGCAATTCCAAGTGAGGGAGTGCCACCTATCATTATTGAGGACATACCGCATGATCCACCTACCATTCAACCCTATAACCAGGTTTATCACCGGCGAGGTAGACAGGATCCAGATGAGGTAGCGGCACAAGTCCATGAGCCTCCTTCGCCATCTTCTACTCAAGAGATTCCTGCAGAGGCTTCTGACCTTGATCTTCCTATTGCTGTCCGGAAAGGTATACGTTCATGTACTATTAGACATCCCATATCGAATGTATGTTGTTTGTCGCACTTATCTACACAGGCTCGTGCATTTGCTGTTGGGATGGACTCCATTACGATACCACGAAATCACTTAGATGCTCTGAAGGACAGTGGGTGGCAGCAGGCGATGCAGGTGGAAATCTCTGCTCTGATTGACAAAAGCACATGGGATCTTGTTACTTTACCTGCGGGAAAGAAAGTTGTGGGCTGTAGATGGGTTTTTACAGTCAAACACAACCTTGATGGATCTATTGAGCGGTTGAAGGCCAGATTGGTAGCAAAAGGCTACACACAGACATATGGAGTGGACTTCTTTGAGACTTTTTCTCCAGTTGCTCGTCTCAATTCTGTGCGGATCCTTATATCTCTAGCTACTACCTTTGACTGGCCTCTTTTCCAGCTGGATGTCAAGAACGCATTTCTTCATGGAGATCTTCAAGAAGAGGTGTACATGGAGCAACCACCAGGTTTTGTTGCTCAGGGGGAGTGTCAGAAAGTCTGCAAATTGAAGAAGGCTATCTATGGGCTAAAGCAATCTCCTCGAGCTTGGTTTGACAAGTTCAGTGCTGTTGTTTTACAGATGGGCTTCTCTCGTTCCATGACTGATCACTCTCTATTTTATTCAAATTCTTCTGGTGGGTCCATCATTATTGCTGTCTATGTTGATGATATTGTGATTACTGGCAGTGATTCTACAGGCATATCACGTGTGAAGGAAGGACTACAACAACACTTTCACACGAAGGACCTGGGGAAACTGAGATACTTTCTAGGGATTGAGGTTCTTAGATCCCATGCAGGTATAAATCTCTCCCAGAGGAAGTATGTGCTTGACTTGCTACAGGAAACGGGTATGACTGATTCTAAGCCTGTATCCACTCCTATGGATTATCACATCAAGGAGGTGGACTATGATACTGCATATTCAGATCCAGGCCATTACAGGAGAATAGTTGGGAAGTTAATTTACCTAGCTGTCACAAGACCTGATATTTCTTTTGCTGTTGGAGTAGTAAGTCAACATATGTGCACACCACGACAGTCACATTGGACAGCTGTATGCAGGATTTTGAGATATCTGAAAAGTGCTCCTGGAAAGGGGATCACTTATTATAAACCAAAGAGTCCTCTATCTTCTTTGACTCTCACAGGTTATGCAGATGCAGATTGGGCTGGTAATCAAGTTGATAGAAGATCCACATCTGGCTACTGCACCTTTCTTGGTGATCATCTGATTACTTGGAAAAGCAAGAAACAACAAGTGGTAGCACGGTCTAGTACTGAGGCTGAGTACCGTGCTATGACACATGCATGCTGTGAACTACAATGGATCAAATCTGTCTTATCTGAGCTGAAGATTTTGATTCAAACTCCCATGATTCTCAAGTGTGACAATCAATCTGCTATACATATTGCCAGGAATCCTGTCTTCCATGAGCGCACAAAGCATATAGAAGTTGACTGTCATTTCATCAGAGATCAGATAAAGAATGGCAATGTTGTGACGCCATATGTCAAGTCTGAAGACCAACTAGCTGATATCTTGACAAAGCCATTAGGTCCAGCAGTGTTCCAGAATTTATGCGGCAAGCTGGGCATCCACAATGTGTACACTCCAGCTTGAGGGGGAGTGTTAATATATCTTTACTTTGTGTTTATTTCATATTTCATATTACTGCTGTACCTACATGTAATTTTCCCTTTACTATAAATAAGAGAGGAGAACCCTATTGGGTTCACCACGTTGCCTTGTGCAACACACAGATTCCGTCTCCCGTACGTTAACAAAGGCCTTAAATCACTTTTATGTCCAAAAACGTCCCTAAATCTATCTAAAGCTTTAACTAATGAAAGCTCTTGACCAACGGTTCATATATTAACATCTTCAATTATCATCCTAAGGGGAAATCTAATTACTTCAAATATTAAAATTGTCGATAGCTAATAATGTGATTAATATATTACATTGATCCCAAAACCATTATTTAACAAAATGGATGCATTTTGAACAACAAGACTTTAACTAACTATTGAAGAGCTACAAATCTCAAATTGCACAAAATGTTGTCAAAGTAACTCATAAAAGATAAATTAAGGTAATATCTTGTAAATATTCTCATGTGAGGGAAAATGCACTCATCTATACAAGAATTTCAAGGGAGATAAGCTAATATCCAAAAATAGGATAGTAGATTGAAATAACTAATGGGATTTAGATCAAGGGACCAATTTGCAAATGGACTCATGTTTTTGAGAAAATAACGAATTGTAGCTCACAATAGATTTAGCACTCAAAGATCCAATATGTTACAACTCTCCATACTTTAAAGAGTATTTTGTCCACAAAATAGGCTTAGTTAGGTGCTACTCTCCAAACCTTAAAAGGATTCAACTAGAAATCTGAATAGATATGTCATCTATAATGTTGTATCCATCACTAACTCTAGGTTTCTACTCTAGGGATTTCTTGCACCTCCTTGATTGTTTGAAGAAATTATCGATAAAATTCCACAAAATCATTTTTCTTTATACATATATTATTATGAAGAAAATAAAAATTTTCTAAATGGAAAAACTTTTTGATGTAAAACCAAAAATGGCCAAAATCGATGCATAAACCAAGTCACAATCACCTCATCTACATTCCAATTACTAATAGTTAATCATCCCAACTACATGACACATTTCGGGAATCTATATTCCCATGAAACATAAAGAGTCACCTAAGCACTTAGTATTGCCTAGTCCATATATTTCCTCTAGGGTCATGTATACATATCTAGGTTAAGAATCTAAACAATAAACATCAAATTTGTGTTATACCAAAAACTTATTTGATAAATTGTAGCTGCCATTTTTAAGTTTAAAATATTATAATTTTAGTTGTTGTCACTAATATTTCGATGAAGTTTTACTAGATCAAAAATTTGATATATTTCATATTTCTTTCTCCATTTTTAGTGGGTAGGGATTTACACCAATAAAATTCTTAGTTCAACATAAATTACCCATTATATATCTCTGGAAATTAGGAGTTCCAATAACCTAGATATCCTAATACTTATCACATTTTACCATGAAATTATCTTATTATGGACTGGGATGCAATTTTAAATCTAATGAAATGTTTTTTTGCATCTATATAGATAAATGTTGGATTCACAACTTTCCCTTTTCTTGTCCAGCAAATATCATGATTACGTATATAGAATGTGAACCTATTATTTAGTTCTGAATCCATCATATTTGGTAGGGGTGTTTGTGTCAAAGTTAAAATGAGGCAAATTTATTTTCTATATAACTTTTTTTAATATCATTTTCTACTATGTGTGTTAGCATATTAGAATTTCCTATATTAGTGATGAGTGTATAATGTTTTCTTGAGTTGATTATTCTATTAAAATATTAGGATTTTTCCCAAGTTGTTGAAATTACCTTGTTCGGGTTCGTATGTAAAGTGAAGAAACCCCACTGACACCTTAGTGGATTGGGAGTAATTATGCCAGAACCTTCACTAAACATCCTTCCTCAGACACCTTATCTCATTCCACTTACATGGTGATGGATTATTTTGAATTAACTAACAAAATTTGGAGTAAATTATCCATGTTCCATCACTCTTACATATATTTTCAAGATTTCAAATGGAAGTTATCAAATGTGATTATACATGGAACTTACCATTTCAAAATATATGTTATGATATTTACTTATTCTATATCTTTTCTTTTGCAACTACTTGTGGTTGTAACAAACTAGGGCACTCTAACCATTTGTATACCTATAGTGGTGATTAGATGTTTTAAGGTTTATATACTAAATCTACATACATGTTTTTTAAACACTTCTTACTCAATAATATCTCCATATAAATCTATGCCTAGGTATTCTAAAATCTAGTAAATGATATAGGTATGTTTCATGAATTTCTAAATTAAGGCATATACCTCACATCCTAGTTTATTTGTAATCTAGGTACATCCCAATAATTAGGCTAATGATACTAACATTTGTTGTAAACTATTTTTTAAGTTCCAACTATTCTATTTGTGTTTCTAAATTCCATGAAACATGCATGGGTGTTGACTATTTATAGTCTTGGATACCATGGTGTAAAGACTTGATCCTTATGATCAAATATTTATAAAATTGCATCAGAAAATATAAACAAATCTTTTTACAGTCATGCTTTATATCATAGTCTTGGAAGCTTTACATAGGATTATAAAATTAATAATAGGTGTTGATTCCTATCTAATCTTAAATAGGGGACAACTCTTGCTCGTCTCTTCTAGGTCTTTCTTTCATCACCTATCCATGCATCCCGGAAGAAACAAAACAACACATGGACCCCAAGAAGTGAAACATATGCCATTAAAATGACCGGTACAAAATTTATATTTAATAAGTAAATGTATGCACCTATCTAAAAAGGATGAAAAAATGCGAGGAAATAAACAATATATGCAAGTATCAAATGGTAAATAGTCTTTCAACTTCAATAAGATTCAATATCCAAATTTGAGACTAGAAATTTTCAAAAGATAGCACATGTCAATATCTAGTTTTTGGGGAAGAAATGTGTTTTCTCCTAAGAAGAATGACAACACACCAACTGATATTCCATGTATACTGAGAGACCCTACGTCCTTGAACTCTACGTAGAGGCGTGGAAGCGTAATTCCACTAAACTAGGGGCACTAGCTAGTCCTTTTCTGACATTTAAACATTGTGCTACTATTTCCAAGAAGACTCATTTGAATGCCTCCAACTAACGTACCATCGATACACCCTGGATACTAGGACGCATAACCTTGGTATTCATTACATGTGTCAAGAAGACCTCACATCCTTGTCTTATCAGCTCCTCTACCATCACAACAAGCACCCAACATGTTGGAAGGATCTCCCTAACCTCCTAGAAAACTCAAAAGGTGTCCCTATCACAAACGTCACAATCCTAGAGCTATAGTCCAAAATAGCCACATGTTGCACCAAGATATCCATCCCTAGGATTACATCAAATCCTCGCACACCAAGTGGCATAAGATCCATTTGAATGCAACATCTCAAGAAAGGAAGAGAACAAGAGGAAAGGTATACCTCTCACAACACAACAATACCATCTGAAGGGTTTCCAACAAAGGAGGTTATCAATTGTAAATGCTAGATCTCAGTCACAAATTGTGGGTGTTCGTTAATGCAGTGAAGGGGGTTTGAATAGATATCCTTCTGAATTCTCCTTTCTCTTGTTCAAAGTTGGAGTGGTTTGTTTCAGTTATGCTCTGCTGCGGGCTTCTTAGGCCCTGGATGAAGCGCTTTAGTGATCATTTTATGGTCTGTGAAGCACCTCGAGAAGGAGATAGGAGTGGCACGTCTGTCTACTTCATTTTGACTCTATCTAGTGATCCAGCTGGGAGGTTACTTGGGAGAAGCGATAGGGGACGACAAATTGACTCGATTTGGTAGTTGAGTAGTTGATTCTTATAGACTTATTTGTGGGTGTTTTAATGGTTCTGTATGAATCCCCTTCTCCTCTTCTAAAATCGTGTTTCTCTGCCTGAATCCTATCCTTCTCTTGGATCCTTTCTTAGTTGGAGTTTTCTTTTTGTTTTCTGATCCTTGTTCTACTCCCTGCGTGGGGTAAATAGGGATCTAGTTTTTTTCCCCAAGGGGCACCATTGTACCCAAAGTTTTGGTTTAACTAGTAACATGATTTTTGCGCGACCAAAAAAAATGAATTGTAAATGCTCCGAGGAACATATGATTAACCTGCTATATTCACTGGTTGTGATGGCCACCTTAACCTGAGATATTTTTCTGGTTCCCAATCTTATCCATCTAGAGTATGTTAGAAGAGCTAGAAAAACCAAGATGACACTTTCGAAGATCCTAACAATCAACTTGGAGCTATTTGAATGGCTAGTTGATGCTCTAAGAAGTAGACACCATACTGGTGCAATCATTGGGTGTTAAGGCCACCTTAAATTTGGAAATTTGTCTAATTACCAACTTTACCTATCTTGAGCACTTTTGAAAGCTAGAAACACTCTAAATCTTGAAACTTGTTTGATATCAAATCTATGGTCCTAGATTATGATAAAAAACTAAACTCATCGTGTCGTAATTTCCAGATCAATCTATGGTCCGGATTGTGGTTCGGTCCAAACTAATCCCATGCTCATATTTCCAAATCTTTTTGGGTCCTAATCAACCAATCATATGCTCATATTTACAAATCTTTCAAGAACCAAGACCTTCTTCAGAGAAATCACTGTGTATGAAGGCATTCTTGATATCCATATAGTGTAGGGGCCAATCAAAGTGGCAGCTAAGGAGATCAAAATGCATATAATGGCGATTCCAGTCACCATGGTGAAGGTGTCAAAGTTCACCCAAAGGCCTGGGTGTATTGATTGGCAACTAAGTGTGCCTTCGAGCATTTTATTGTCCAGTCAAACTGGTGATGTATCGAGAAGACACAAAAACATCCGACAACATTTCCAAGAGGTGGATCGACTAACTCCCACGTGTTATTCTCTCGTAAAACCTTCATATCATTATCCATACTACCTTTCCACCAAGGATGACTAAGAGTAGCCATAGACTTTTAGGAATGATGACAGAATCAAGAGCAACAATAAAGGAGCATGATCACAATAAATGCCATTTTTTGTTGAAAAAAATGCGTTTAAAATGCGAATTTTTGCGCCCACTGTATGTGACGTCTGTTTTATACTCCAAACCGTATCTTATGTTTTAAACAGGTTTAATACGCGTTTTATAAACAATTCTTTGAAGCCTTATCCCCTCCTTGGCAATAGGGTTTTCCCAAAACCCTCGACACTTTTTGCTAACTCCCCCCCCCAATGCCCCCGTTGAACCCCAATCCCCCTTGCGCTCAACGGAGCACTGCTGGTGAGGAGCACACGTACTGGAGAACTGGCGGAGGATTTCGGGCAACACCATGTGCTGACAAGGAGCACCTTCTGCTATTGAAGAAGATACTTGTCGCCACCTAAGACTTGCTGCAAACCCCCTAAGGCTGCTTCCTTGCGACGACCACTCACAGCTTCCAACTACGACCGTCACCTCCTTGGCTCCTAATGTTGCTTCTCTAGGCATGTCCCCTGTCGCTTTTATTTTTGCTTCAACTTCTTCCCCTGCTCCTCCGTCCCCTCTTCTCTTGATTTTCTAAGATCTTCACTCATTCATCCTCCACCCTCATCCCCTCAGTCATCCTCCCGCCCCATCAGCTGTTCCGACCATTACTAAGCTGTTGCGGCTGTGGAAGCCAACAATTGTAGCCGTCACCTAGTTGTTGTGGCCGTCAACAGCTTGTTGTGGCTGTGAAAGCCAGATCGATCACAATCACCCTCCCCCTTCATCCTCCCCCTCAGTCACCCTCCGTTGAACCTTCCTCAAGCAAATCCACCAAGCCATCACCCTTTATTCTTGTTTCCCCTCTTCCTTTATTGTCTGAGTCCTTAACTTTCGTCGATTTTTTTATTACTGCTTCACCTTCCCCCTCTCCCTCCTCCCGCATAGTCACCCTCCCCTTTCTCCTCTAGCAATCTAGCAACAACAATTCTCATGTAACTAAATCTCATGGTTGTAGTCTCCACAATTACAACAATTTCTCTCTAGCAAATTCTCTTGTATTTCCCCTACTCATTGGTCTTCTTTCTAATTTTTCTCCTTGTTAATTTGTTGCAGCTCAAGGAAGCTCATTCCTTGGGAGGCGTTACACGAGCTAGTCACAAATCATGATTAAAGTTGTAGACAATCTGCTTTCCACAAACTACATAAATTGGCTATAAGTTTATAATTAGTTAATTAACCCTTCTTGTTTTTATCGGTTCATGAGTAATTTTTATATGTGGGATAAAATTCTTGCATTTAAGAATTATGTCATTATTATGTAATTAATATTTGGTGGATGATGTTCTTTCTAATTGCATGATGCATGTAGCAAACTAGCAATTATATATACGGTTTGTTGTAAAGTAAAAGATGGATGTGCGATATATTTGATAACAAGAACCCCCCTTCTATATATAGGAGAAGGGGGAAGCGTACAAACTTTAGACTTAATGGGCCTAGATGAACTTGGGCCCATATACAAATAGACTCAAATAACTTAATTAACTAATTGAACCATACTCTCTAACACTCCCCCTCAAGCTGATGCTTGGGAGAATCCCAAGTCATCTTGTAAACAGAGGGATAGACTAAAAAACAAAGAAGTAGAAACAAAGATAAGCCAAGCCCATATAAGAATATTTCTTCCCCTCAGGATTACAACAAAGCACTCATCAATCAAGTACTTCCCCTCAAGTAATAACTCAAAGCAGGTATGAGAGCAGGTCAAATTTGAAGTATGTCGCAAAGTTGCAGGTGCAGGTCGCAAATAGATAGCAGAAGCTTCTTGATCAAAAGGATGTGGCATCAGGAGTACTAGTAAGCAACAATGCGAAGACGTTAGAGTCTTCATCACAATCGCTATCGTTGCAGTCCAGAGAGTGCTAGTTGGTTCAGAGTAGAAAAGTCCAGAGTGTTGGTGCATAGTAGTAAAGTCCAAAGAGTGTTAGTTTACAATAGAAAAGTCCAAAGATTTCTAGTTCACAATAGTATTCCACATGCGCAAGTCACAAACAACATCGATGTGCAAATAAAGCAGAGATAAAAAGTAGAAAGTAGAGATGACATAGCTGGATAAAAGACCATCATCGCAAATATGTAGACAACAGACATAAATCTCCTGATAAATATCTCTCCAAATAACAATAGTACCAACACCACATAGAAACAAAATAGCATGAAGATTTATATAGATAGCAACAGAAATAAAGTCTTCCTCTTTTCAGTTCTCCTCCATCTCATCTCGTCTCTCTACTCATCTTCCTCTATTCTCCCTCCCCCCCAACCACCAACAAAAAGAATCAAGAGAGTAATTTGAGTATAAAGTTAGAAGCAATGGTAGATGTAATAGATATGTAGGTAAATACATGGAAGAGAAACAAATAACACGAGTCAGTGTAATACTTGACTCAGTTGTAGTGATGGAGTAGGAAAAAATAGATCTTGTGACCTGAAAAGTCAACTTGAGATATGATTAAAGACCCAATTTGTGAAAAAAAGAGCTTAGGGTTGCACAATGTGTGCACCCTCATATATATAATACTGAAAGAATTACAGAGAGGTCCATATATAAAAGAGAAATAACAACAAATAGCAGGCTATGTAAAACAGGAAATATATAATGTAACACTCCCCCTCAAGTTGGAGCATAGATGTCAATCATGCCCAACTTGTCCATCAGTTTGCAGAACTGTTTCTTCGCCAACAGCTTGGTGAAGATATCAGCAACTTGATCTTCTGATCTCGTGAATGGAGTGCATATCTTGCCAGCAAGAATAGATTCTCTGATGAAGTGGCAGTCAACTTCAATGTGTTTGGTGCGCTCATGATAGACAAGATTATTTGCAATGAAGATGGCAGCTCTGTTATCACAGTGCATAGGAATGGCCGAAGAAGACTCAATCCCAAACTCTTTCAGGAGAGAACGTACGCACAATAACCCACAAGCAGTATGGGCCATGGCCCTGTACTCAGCTTCAACACTAGATCTGGCAATGACATTCTGTTTCTTGCTCCTCCAAGTAACAAGATTGCCTCCTACAAAAGTACAGTAATCGGAGGTAGATTTTCTATCAATTTTGCTGCCTGCATAATCAGAATCAGAATACCCTTCAAGAACACAATGCCCATGCTTTTTATAATGAAGTCCCTTGCCAGGCAACTTTTTTAAGTATCTCAGGACTTGACATACAACATCCCAATGACACTGTTTGGGTTTGTCAAGGTACCTGCTAAGAAGACCCACTGTAGTAGCAATATCAGGACGAGTAACAGTTAAATAAATCAATTTACCAATCAACCTCCTGAATTTTTTATGATCAGCAAACACAAAAGAGGAATCATCATCCCAATTCATATTGGGATCAAGAGGAGTATTCGCAGGTCTTGCTCCAAGTATACCAGTCTCCCGCAGAATATCAAGAACATACTTTCTCTGAGAAAGCACCAGGGCATTAGAGGTTCTAGAGACCTCTATGCCAAGAAAATACCAAAGTCTGCCCAAATCTTTGTAGCAAAGTGCTTGCCCAGATGATCTTTGGTAGCCTGAATACCAAGTGAGTCGCTGCCAAAAATAATAATGTCATCAACATATACAATCAGAACAGTAATACCTGCTGAAGTCTTTTTTGTGAACACAGAGTGGTCAACCTGTGACCTCAGAAAACCAAAATCAATCATGATCCTGCTCAACTTATCAAACCAGGCACGAGGACTCTGCTTGAGCCCATAGATAGACTTCTTAAGCCTGCATACTTTGTGAGACTCCCCCTGAGCAACAAACCCAGGAGGTTGCTCCATATACACTTCTTCCTGCAAGTCACCATACAGAAAAGCATTTTTCACATCAAGCTGCAGAAGAGGCCAGTTCAGATTCACAGCAACAGATAGGAGAATCCTGACAGAGTTAAGGCGAGCAACAGGAGAAAAAGTCAAAGTAATCAATGCCATATGTCTGAGTATAGCCCTTTGCAACTAACCATGCTTTCAACCTCTCAACCGTACCATCAGGTTGATATTTTACGACATATACCCACCTGCAGCCCACAGGCTTACACTGAGGAGGTGGATCCACCAGCTCCCAAGTGTCTCTGTCAGTAAGAGCAATCATTTCTTCTTTCATAGCATATGTCCAAGCAGTACTTTTCAATGCATCCTGAACATTCTTAGGTACATCCACAACATATAAAGCATATCCAAAATTGCTAGAATGAGTATTCAGATGAGCAGTAGATACAAACTGAGCAATGCTATGAGAAGTGCAGGAATGAGTACCGTTTCTGAGTGCAATAGGTATGTCAAGGTCAGAGTGTACCTCAGGTGCAGCAGAACCTTCTGGAGGAGAAGATTGGTTGCCTTGGGGGGTACTTGCGTAGAAGGTGCTCTATTCCTGCGCTGATAAACAATAAGAGGTGGATCTTGAGTTTCAGTAGTCACAATGTCAGTACTGTCAGGCACACAGTCAGGATTAACATGCAAAGGAGAGGCAAGAATGTCTGTCTGCAAACTATCTCCTGCTGAAGAATAATACAGTGTATCTTCAAAAAAGACAACATCACTACTAGTAAACCATTTCCTTGTACTGGGATTATAACACTTGTAACCCTTCTGAGTTCTAGAATAGCCCAGAAAAATGCATTTAGCAGCTCGAGGAGACAATTTATCAGAAGCAGGTCCAAGTAATCTGACAAAGCATGTACACCCAAAAATTCTAGGAGGCACAACAAACAAAGAAGTCTCAGGTTGCAGAACCTGTGTAGGAATCTTATTTCCAATAACAGACGATGGCATCCTATTAATCAGAAAACACGCAGTCAAAATAGCCTCAGGCCAATAGGAGCGGGGCACATGAGAATGCATCATGATAGTCCTGGTAACTTCTAATAAGTGTCTATTTTTCCGCTCAACGACACCATTTTGTTGTGGGGTATAGGCACATGAAGTCTGGTGGAGCGTACCAACAGATTTACAGAAAACCGCCACTTCTTGCTTAACAAACTCTAAAGCATTATCGGTGCTGAAAACTTTAACAGGCAAACCAAACTGCGTTTTTATTTCAGCAATAAAGTATTTGATAGTAGACAGTACTTCAGACCTACTTTTTAATAGAAACAACCAAGTAGTCCTAGAAAAGTCATCAATAAATAGAATGAAATATTTGTAACCAGACAAACTCGGTACATGGCATGGATCCCATACATCAGAGTGAACTAAATCAAAAATGTTTTTACTGCTCACAGTACTACGTCTAGGATACACAGTACGAGTCTGTTTTCCCAGCTGACAAGATTCACATTGAAAATTACAACTACCAATATCGGAAACTAAATGACGCAGCTTCTCTGACGATGGATGTCCCAGCCTGTAGTGCCACTGCAATGTAGAAACAGAAGCCGATAAAGCAGATACCATAGCAACTTTCTCTGATCGCGGTAACTGGTCCAAGTAGCAGAGTCCATCAACACCTTCATACCCCCCACCAATCTTCGTCCTCGTGCGAAGGTCCTGAAAAACACATGAACCAGGAACAAAAGTCAGGCTACAGTTCAAACTTCGTAAAATTTTGCTGACTGATAATAAGTTCAGAGGAAATCTAGGCACATATAAGGCAGACTTGAGCCAAAACTGAGAAACAATATCACCGACTCCAAAGACCGAAGACTTTGAGCCATCAACTAGCATAACAAAAGAGTTACGGACAAGTTTAGATAGAGTTTTAAACAGAGATCTATTGCCAGATATATGTGCAGAGGCACCAGAATCTATCACCTATTTGGTATTACCAGAAGTAGAAGGTGAGGAGGAACTCAGGATTGCAGCATCATAACCAGAGTATGCAACATGTGCTCCACTAGTAGAAGCAGCAGTCGAAGAGCCAGCACGCTCAAGAAGGAGGTGTTCCACCTCAGCACGAATGTAGTCTGCGGTCGCTCCCGCAGTCGCTGGCTCAGGCGTCAGAGTAACAACCTTAGAAGCAGTAGACGATGAATCTGCAGCAGCATTGGCCCAAGCCAGTTTATCGTACTTTTCCCAACACTTTTCTTCAATATGGTTAGACCGGCCACAGAAGGTACACACGCTGTCCTTGCTGAGGACGCGCAGCAGCAGGAGGTGAGACAGTAGGAGGGGCTCCTCGTCCAACACCAGGTCCACGTCCCCGTCCTGCACCCAGGGGAGGACGACCATCAGTGGAACGGCCACGACCACGACCACGACCATGCTCGGCCCAAGCAGCCAGGGCAGTAGAATCTCCAGTCTAAAAAGACAGTGTCAATGAAGAAAGGCGTTGGAGGCGCTGGTAGGCCTCTGCAAAGTAGGGAGTGGATCACTCGCCAAGATCTGATCCATAACGCCATCATAGGATTCTGGCAAGCCACTCAGAAACTGTATCAGCTGTAGTTCCGCCCGCTGTTTCTGCATAGTCGCCAGATCAGTAGACAGCGGGTGGTAAGTCTCCAACTCACCCCACAGGACGGTGAAGGTGGAGAAGTAGTCGGAGATGCCAGATCCCGTGAATTGGAGTCGCCCCAGTTGCTTGGTTATGTCGAAGACCTTCTTGGGATTCTGACTGTGAGAGTAGGTACTGGCGAGCTGATCCCACATTTGCTTCGCCGTAGGTAGCCTAAGTAAAGTAACACTGATCTTCTCAACGACACTGTTGAGAATCCATGTCATCACAGTCGAGTCTTCACGGACCCAATCATCAAAAGTTTTGACGTCTTTTTCATCCGCGTTCGCTGCAGGCTGAGGCGGATGAGTGCGAATCAGATGAGAGTACTTCCCTTGTGATTTGGCATATATCACAAAGGAGCACACCCAAAGCTGGTAATTGCGCCCGTCAAGTTTAACAGTGGTAACTTGACGACGCGAGTCTCTCCATAAGTCATCTCCAGAAGACGCCATGAGAACAGGTAGGAAGGCAGGCACAGGCAAGCAGGCACATGTAGGAGTAGTCAGCAGTCACAGGCAGAAGTCCAACACATGGACTAGTAGTAGAAGGTAGAAGATCCACACATGGATCTTAAAAAGAACCCACGTAGGGGCAGCAGATGAAGAGAAAAAACCTACGCCAACATGGAGGATCAATCACTCCACCATGAGGCGCAGGCAGACAGAGAGGATGAAGCCCGTTACGCCGTCAACGTGCCAGAACTGGAAAGTTACCGAGGCTGTCCAGAGATTTTGGAAAGAGAAACGGAGCTAGACGGAGGGTCCTGTGGTGGATTAGGCCACAAGGATGGAGTTTATTAGGGGATTAGAGGTGGATGGAGGGCTGCGGAGGGGTGGACGACGATCGGTAGTGGCAGCGGTACTGTAGCAGTACTGTAGCGGCGAAAAAAAGGAGGTTTCAGAGTGTGGTAGTGGCTAGGGTTGGTGGAGATAGGGATTAGGTTTAAGGTGGATCGTCCCGCTCTGATACCATGTGAAAAACAATGAGATTTTGAGAGCTTAGGGTTGCACAATGTGTGCACCCTCATATATATAATACTGAAAGAATTACAGAGAGGTCCATATATAAAAGAGAAATAACAAAACAAATAGCAGGCTATGTAAAACAGGAAATATATAATGTAACACAGTTAACATTTATCATGGAAACGTATGTGGGTTGGCAAAAGGAATGACAGATTTTAAAGTAAAGACAGAATGGAAGGAAAAAGAATAGGAAATAAAAAGAACATCTTTTTTTGAAGAAGAAAAGAAAGATAATAAGGTCTTCATGTAACGGGAAAGCTGGCCTGGCCAAATCCAATGTTTTCATACTACTTGAGCTTCTCAATGTGACCATCTCAAGATATCTTCTCAATACCATGCAAACGTTACATAAGAACGTAAGCGAGTTACCGATTAGCAAGAAATATAACAGTTGTAGTACCAGAATGTTGGCACGGTAGATAGATAAACTATCAAAGTATAGCAAAGTAGATAGAAGATATGAAGATGGCAACACATGTGTAGGAGCAAGTAGGAAAGTAAGAAATATATAGAAGATGGCCACTATTAGAATACAATGCGCGGTTAGGAAAATGATCACCGGAAAATAGTATTGTCATGTAAAACCACAAAGCCACTGATGTATTTCATGGAACATGCAACCATGTGGTTTAGGGGAATCACATTGAGAGGAAAAAAAGTTTATGCTTTGCCTCCCTTTCTTTATATGCTTTATAAGATTAGCACCAAGGAGTATTTTATTGGCTTTTTAATACAGAAGGGAACAAGCAGATAGTAGAGAAGATAGGATGAAGAACGAGTTTATGCCATGAACTGCAAGTTGGCGACGACAGATGCGGCTTGTGGCCACCTAGCTTGCAAGTTGGTTCTTACCGTGACCGGCAACAGCTGCGCCCAACAACGGCGGGCTGTTCATCTGCTACTACTGTGCGCCAGTGGCTGCCCGATGGCGGTGGGTAGTGTTGGATCTAAGGATCTAGAGGGGGGGGGGTGAATAAAGCTACAAAATTTCTCACAAAACATATTAGACCTTCAATTTTATCAATTAGGAGCAAAAGCTTAATGGCAATTTGAAGTCCTATCTAACAAGCATAGCAAGGATGTGAGAGATTGATAGCAAGCACTTGACAAAGGGATGTAGAGTGGTTCCACACTTCAAACTAGAAGTGAGTCAGTTCACTACCTAAAGAGGTCAACCTCTAGGACTTTGCAAGTGCTTTTCTTTATTATATCACCACAGAGAATACAACAATAGACCACCAAAGGACTTACCCATCCAACCACAAGGAGATCTCCACCTTAACAAGGAACTTACCCACTTAGCTTGAATCTTCAGCCTTCACCTAGGTCTTACCCATTCAAGCTCAAGTCTTCCGTCTTGAATGACTTTGCTTCTCCTCTTAGATCTTCAGCCTTTGCCTTCTCCTTCACCTGGAGAAGATCACCACCTCTTCATCAACCTTGAAGATGACCAACTACAACTTCTTCACCCGATGGAGCTTGCTTCAGCTTTTCTTCATGAAAGAAGGGGATAGGGAAGTAGTGGAAGATTGAGAGCTTTACATGAACAAAGGTGGAGCTCGCTTACAATAATCCTACCTCACTCACAAATCACGAAATGAAGTGTAAATAAGAGAGAGAAAGGGACTCAAGGGGTGGTAGCACACTCAACTATAGCAATGACCTTATGTGTAGTGAATGAGCAAACTTGGAATGAACTCCAAGGTGTCCTATTTATAGCTGAGGGTGCTCCCTTGAGTTGGGGAACACTTAGGGTCGAATTATAGTCCTTTTTGCACAAGGCAATAGATCGATTTTCGTCCAAACAAGTCACCAACAGTTAGAATCACTTTTTCTGCGTTTTCCGTACAGTACATCCGGTCGAGTTTCAATAAAGGTAACTCGACCGATCGGCTAAAAGACAAACCCGATTTTCAAACTATCGGTCGAGTTTGTCCTGGGAAACTCGACCGATCAGTTAAAATCACATTTGGTCAGTAACCCGATCGGTCGAGTTTTGTGAATGCACAACTCGACCGATGCACACATTAGATAATTGATCCAAGGGATCGGTCGAGATTGAAACTTGACCAATCAGCAGTCTGTGATCAATTTTCAAATGTGGTTAAAAAGTGATTAAAACTTGGTACTAAGTGTCCCACAGAATTTTCTCATCTTAGTTACAAGTCATATCATCAATACAAGTGATTACAAAATTCTTCAAAGGTCGTTTGAATAGATTTCCTAATAAGCACACTTGCATTGTTTTTGACTTGAACTTTGACAAGCTAGGGCTTGTGTAAATTGATTCTTTTCATGTACCTAAAACCTGAGATCAATCTTGAATTTACATATTAGATACATATGAATGGAATGGTTGAGTCATTATCAAAATATGGACAATGTAGAACCTCTAGGTCAACATTCTCCCCCTTTTTGAAAATGACAAACCATTCCTCAAACATATTGAAAAGAGTATTGAGAGTATACCTTTGCCTTGTGAATTTGGGGTATTCAAGATTTGAACAATGTGAATTGCTCCCCCTCAATCTATGCTTACTTTAACCTACATAGTTACTCTTTCTATACAAAGCTATATAACATGCATGTACTACATGATCCTTTAGCAAGTCACATGATAAAGCATATAAAGAACAAGAAAAAGATCACACAAGCAATAATAACAATATGGTCGAGCTTCAAAACATTGAAATTCTCTCTCCCCCTTTTGACATTATCAAAAAGGAAGGGGGGTAGAGGAGCATACAAAAAGGACTTCTCAAACACAACCAAGCAGATATCCAAACATGCAATCTCATAACATATATCAAACAGAGACGAGAGAAACACACAAGCTAGGTCATAATCAAAATATGTTGAAATATGACACCAACTCATAAGATATAACTGATCAAAGAGTAAGAGTGCACAAAAGATAGATTACAACTCATGAAGCATGTTCTCAGCAGGGTGGCCAAGGAGCCAGCAGGTAACGACAGGAAGACGGGAGCAGGACCACCAGCAGTAGAGGGTGTGGGAGCAGCAACAGAAGGCTCAGGTTCGGGGTAGAAGTGATTGTATGAATAGGATATATAATCACTACTAGGGTATGGTTGGTAGGTGGGGTATGGGTGTGCATATGATAAGTTCATGTTTGACATGATTGAACATAAATCCTGGTGCAGATGCTCCCGGACCTGGAGGTTGTATGCCTGTTGGTGCATCATATAACCCATGAGGGTTTCATTGGATACACGAAACGAGGCACGATTAGGTCGGGGTGGCTGAGGAGGTGGAGCTCGGGTAGAGGTAGAGGCAAGTGCAGCTGAGGCGGAGGCAGAGGGTGAAGCACCGGGTGTGGTGGAGGAAAAAATAGGCACAAATTTCTGAATGGTGGTCTCACTGATACACACTCCCTTCCTGGCAGGTCTGTAGTGGAAGTCAGAGAAGAGTGATTTCTCAGTGGCAAACTGGAAAAGACCACAAATCAGAGCAGGATAAGGAGGATGGGTGCCACGGGTGTTCTTGTCAGAGTCAAAACAAGTCATATGGTTGAGGATATATCTAGACCACTTGACTCCGACATTCTCTAAGATGCAGTACATTATCACCGCAGTGTTCTCTGCATTATCCGTTTGATTTTTCTTTAGGTGGATGTTGTAGTTGACCACTAGGGCTAATATACGCTTCTTGAGATCTAAGGAGGGAAGGGTACTCTTCTTATAGGGAATATCAGGTTTCTCAGATAGCGATGGATATCAGGAAGAGTTATCTCATTCTGCTTGTAGAAACCTTCAAGGTCCAAAAGGTCAAAATACTCACCATAATCCTTATGCCAGGTGTCATTCTCATCGACTCCTGAAAAGAAAACATTCAGGATATTGTCAGAGATTTGGAATTTCTTCCCGGCGATCATGGAAGTAAGGATCACTTGAGTATTCAGAGGGGGTACAAGAGAGTTGTAATTCCAACACAAATTTGCGTAGAATTCGTGAACTGCTTTCGTGCTTGACATGGAATTATGAAAGCAATCACGCTCGACAGCCAGGGCGGATAGGTGATGAATGGAAAGCAACCTCGACACTTGATCGATGATGGTTTGACGCCTAGGGCTAGGCTCAAAAAGGGCTCTAAAAGGAAAACGACTCCTAGGAAGAAGGTCCTTATACCTATTTACAACCTCTATTGAGATAAAGAGAGTCTCATCGAACGGAATCAAGCGAGAGAATGAAGAAGAGGATAGTACATTGCTAGGGGCGGGTCTCTTTCTTCTATGAGAAGCCATGTAGGCGAAAAGGAGAAGAAGAGAGAAAACACACAAAACAAACCACCAAAACCGTTCACACACCAAGTTTGAGCAAGGGGGTAGGTCTAGGAAGGTCTTTCTAGGCCGGATTAGGGTTAGGATAGGGAAGGTAAGGTCTGGGGTTGAGAGCTTAGGGCTAGAAAAGGGGGAATCGGTCGACTATTCTCTAGTTGAGAGGGAGAATAGTCAGCCGAATCCAACTTAAGTTGGCTTCAGCCCGCCGATCGGTCGACTTCTGTGAGTCTCAAACTCGATCGATTGGTCGTTTTTTACAAAGCTCTCGGTTAGGGATCGGTCGAGTTTGTCCTTGGGGAAACTTGACCGATGGTCAACCTGACCTAAAACCATCAAACTTAATTTATAGCCATTTGAATGCTAATTAAATTTATTTTTCAAGTCCATTATGTATATTAAACATATTTAGGCACATATCACTCATCATTGGGTAGTATTTTGTGATTAAACAAGTGTTTACGAAAAATACCCAAAAATAAGACAAAATGAACATGAAAAACCGATTTTAAGCATATATCACTCAAAGATGATCAAGATAGATGCAAAACATATAGGATAGATGACTACTAGCTAGAAGGCATATCAGGTTCATCCAAAGCAGTTATAAGCAATTTTGATCTAATAAAATTAAATTGCACAGTTATAAGCAATTTTGCTCTAATAAAATTAAATTGCTCTCTAGCTAGAGGTTTAGTGAAAATGTCCGCCAACTGATTTTCTGTGTCCACATGCGTGATATAAATATCTTTCTTGGCAATGTGATCACGAAGAAAGTGATGGTGAACCTCTATATGTTTAGCTCTACTATGCAATATAGGATTGTAAGACAAGTTAATTGCACTAGTATTGTCACAATAGACAGGAGAAACATCAAAATAAATGTTAAAGTCTTAGAGCATTTGCTTCATCCATAGGATCTGGGCACAACAACTCCGACTGCAATGTACTCAGCCTCGGTGGTTAATAATGCCACAGTGCTCTGTTTCTTGGAGAACTAAGACACCAAGCATGGTCCTAGGAGGAAGCAAGTGCTACTTGTGTACTTTCTATCAATCAAGCAGCCTGCATAATCGACATCACTATAGGCATTAAGAGTAAAGTCCCTTGACTTGGGATACCATAGTCCAAAGTTTTGAGTTTTGGCTAAGTACCTTAGATTCCTCTTAACAACTATAATATGAGATTTCTTAGGATTTGATTGAAATCTAGCACACAAGCCAACACTAAACATTATGTCAGGCCTAAAGGCAATCAAGTAAAGTAAACTTCCAATCATACCTCTATAGAGCTTCTCATCTACCTTTTCACCTTCTTCATCTTTATCAAGTTTGGCGGTGTTTGACATGGGTGTGTCCATCGACTTGGTATTCTCCATCCCAAAACGCTTAAGTAGTTCATTGGTGTACTTGCCTTGGTTGATGAAATTCCCATCTTTTGTTTGCTTGATTCATAAGCCGAGGAAGAATGTGAGCTCACCCATCATACTCATTTCGAATTTCACTCTGCATAAAATCACTAAATTCTTTGCAAAGATCAAGGTTCGTTCCGCCAAAAATGATATCATCAACATATATTTGAATGATAAGAAAATTGTTAGAAGTGTGCTTTAGAAACAAGGTAGAATCTACTTTGCCCATGATATAACCATGATCTAACAAAAAGTTCTTTAATTTCTCATACCAAGCCCTTGGTGCTTGTTTGAGTCCATAGAGAGCTTTTTGTAACAAATAAACATGGTTAGTTAGATTATCATGTTCAAAGCCCGGAGGTTGTGCAACATACACTTCCTCCTCAATTGTACCATTTAAAAACACACTTTTAGCATCCATTTGATATAAAAGAAAGTTTTTATGACTAGCAAAAGCAAGCAACATACAAATGGACTCAAGTCTAACTACAGGTGCATAAGTTTCATCAAAGTCAGTACTTTCCTGTTGATTGTAGCCTTGAGCCACTAACCTTGTTTTATTTCTTATCAGTTTGCCGCTTTCATCTAGCTTGTTGCGGTAGACTCATTTGGTGCAAATGATCTTTCTATCACTTGGTCTTGGCACAAGGGTCCAAATTTTGTTCTTCTCAAATTGTTCCAGTCCCTCTTGCATAACTAGGATCCATTCTTCATCCCCTAGAGCTTCCTTGACATCTTTAGGCTCTAGTTGTGAGATGAAGGTGCTGTTGCTTGTTCTTTGTTGAATGCAATCCACGTCTTCACTCTCTCAACTGGATCACCTAAGATCAGCTCCTTAGGATGATTCTTTGCAAACCGGAGAGTTGCATCCTTCTTTTCATCATCTTTGTCTTCTTCTTGAGCAGCCACCTCTTTTCCCTTTTGGGTGATGTTGAGTTCTTTAAGAATAGGAATACTTCATCTGTAACATCATCATTTGAAGCAGTATCTTTGAGAATAGAGGGATTAGTCTCAATAAACTTTATATTAATAGATTCTTCTACCTTAGTAAGATCAACATTATAAACTCTATATGCCTTGCTAGTATTGCTATAGCGAAGAAAGAAAACCTTATACGATTTCGGATCAAACTTGTCAACAGAATCCTTCGTGTTTAGAATAAAACAAGGACATCTGAAAATATGGCAATACTTGATAGAAGGCTTCCTACCACGCCATATTTCATAGGGGTTTTCTGAAGCGAAGGATGAGTGAAAACACGGTTTTGCACATAACAAGAGGTACTGACAGCTTCAGCCCAAAACTTCTTAGGATTATCAAACTCAAGAAGCATGATCCTAGCCATCTCCTGTAGAGACCTATTCTTCCTCTCTACAACCCCATTTTGTTGTGGTGTTCGAGGTGAAGAAAAGTTGTGTGAATAACCCGATTCTTGACAAAAACGCTCAAAAAGATGATTTTCAAATTCTCCCCCGTGGTCACTACGGATGGAAACAATCTGGCAAGAAGCTTCATTCTCAACTCGTTTGCAAAAACTAGAGAACATCAAGCATATCACTCTTTGAAACGAGAAAGAAGATCCAAGTATATCTAGAGAAATCATCGACAATAACAAGGCAATACTTGGAACCACGAAGCGATTGCGTTCTCATTGGTCCAAATAGATCAATATGAATAAGCTCTAGATCTCTCTTAGTGCCAATGACTCATTTGGATTTGAAGGAGGATTTGGTTTGCTTTCCTTGTATACAAGGTTGGCATTCCTCATCATTTTCAAAATCTAATTTAGGAGGTCCCTTGACTAAGTCTTTTTTGCTCAACTTCTTTAATTGATGCATATTTACATGACTAAGCCGGCGGTGCCTAAGAGAAATATCATTGGAAATGGCTACAAGGCATCTACCAACTACATGCTTAATAGAGTTAAGAACAATAACATAAAGATTACCACTTCTAGTTCCCTTATATATAACTTGATATGTGAGGGAATCTCGAATCAAACATTTAAAAGAAGTAAATAGAACAAGGTAACCATTGTCACAAAGTTGATTAACACTTATTAAATTGTGATGTAGGCCATCCACAAAAGAACATTCTTCATGCATAAGGATTCACCTACATCACCTTCACCTTTGACTTTACCTTTCTTGTTGTTTCCAAAGGTGACAAATCCTCCTTTCTTCTTTGTGAAATTGTTGAAATGGCTTACATCACCGGTCATGTACTTTGTGCAGCCACTATCAACAATCCATCTATCTTTTCCCTGTAAGAAAGAAGAATGTCAGTTCCCAACTCAAACTTTGGGATCCGGGTTTAGCTTGGGGACCCATTTCATCTTTGGGTTGGTCCCCTTAGGCTTGTAAGGACTATAAGTGAAATAATGATCATCACATTTGCAATAAGAACAAACCATATGATTCTTAGTGCCCGAAGATTCTCCTATGAAGAAAGAGATCTCCTTGCTCTTTTTCTTACCTTTGGCCTTACTCTTGCCCTTTGAGGCTCCCCTTACAAATCTCAAACCACTAGTACCACTTTATTTGGTAGAATGATCAAGGATTTCATTTAGGGAGTTCTTCCCTTTGAGGAATTTCTACAGGGATGCTCTCAATTTATGGTTATCATCATTCAAAGAAATAATAGTAGAAGATAAATAAGATATGTCATTCTTAGCATGCACAAGATCGGCCTCAAGACATAAAGCTTTATAGTAAGATATGAATCCTTTTCAAGAGAGATAGCAACAACATTAACACTAGGCAACAACGGTTTAGAAGATAAATCATTTACTTGACTAAGCAACTTAGCATTTTCAGATTTTAGCATTTGAATCTCTTTGAGATAAACATATCTCTCTTATCTACGAGCATCTATAAGCAACTTAAATTCAACATTTTCAGTTTTAAGCAATTCAAGTTCTTTTAGGCAATTTTGGTTCTCTTCCTTAATATTTTCAATGTTGTTAAAGTAGACACCATTCTCAACTTTATCCCCATTATATTGGAGTTCAAGATCAAGGTATTGCCCTTGCAAATTATCGATACTCTCAAGATTGATTTTCTCATTCAATTCCAAAATTTCAAACTTAGTATAAAGATCATCAATGATTTTTCCTAACCGTTTTCTTTTAGATTTACATTTAGCAAAATAAGAATGGGTAGTAACAAACATGTCAATAATAGCTTCATTAGGCAATTCATGCAAACTTACCTCACTTACCTCACTTACCTCACCAATGTCTTCACTTGTAGAGGCCATGAGAGCAAGATGGCATTCTCCATCTTCTTTGGAGTTAGAGCTGCTTGAAGATGAAGCTTCCAAGCCGCATTAGCTGCATTCTTGTGTCTCTTTTCCTTCTTGTCCTTCTTCTTGTGCTTGCTCTCCTTCTTCTAATCCTCTTCTTTCCTTGAGCTGCTCTTGTGGTGAGACTTTTTTGACTTTGGGCAGTCACTCTTGTAGTGCCCTTTTTGACCACACTTGTAGCATCTCGGAATAGAAGAGGAGGATGTTTACTTTCCCTTGAAGTGCTTACCCTTGATGTAGCTTGCTTCAAGCTCACTAGGGCCTTCATCTTCACTAAAGGGAGAAGAGGTCCGACAAGCAAGTTGTTGTTGAAGGATAACATCCTCCACTTGTGCTTTAAAAGCACTATCTTCGATCTTCTTGGCTTCCTTCTCTTCTTGCTTGGCTTCTTCTTCTTGCTTGCCAAGTCTAGACTCATGGGCTTGAAGATTACCAATGAGTTCTTCAGTTGGGATGTCACCAAAGCTCCTCACTTCTTCAATGGAGGTGACCTTTGACTCCCATCTCTTTGGAAGAGTTCTCAAGATCTTTGAGTTGATGACACCTCTTTTCAAAGGAGTGCCCAAAGCAACCAACCCATTGACGATGACATTCAGCCTTGAATACATCTCCGCAATGCCTTCTTTCTTTTCCATCTTGAAGTTCTCTAGGAGGCTGCCCAATGTGTAGATCTTTGTGACTTGCTTTGTGCCTTCATATGTGATGCACAACTTGTCCCAAATCTCATAGGCGGTGTCCCATGATGAGATTTGAACTCCGTGGGAGTGAGGGCTGCGTAGAGGATGCTAATGGCCTTTGCATTGAGTTGAGCATCCTTGAGAGCAGCTTCACTCTATGTTGCAACAACTCCGGTTGGCTCTTTGTAAGGTGTAACCATCACCTTCCACTTATCAAAGTTCATCCCTTGAATGTAGAACTGCATCCTTCTTTTCCAATAAAGGAAGTTGGTGCCATCAAAGACCGGAGGGCGAATGGAGAAGCCTCCCTCTAGGTTGAGTGAACCAAGTAGGTTGTCACCAATTTTCTCGTCTCGTGGGAGATTGTTGGATAAGATCCTTAGCTCTGATACCACTTGTTGGATCTAAGGGCTCTAGAGGGGGGTGAATAGAGCTACAAAATTTCTCACAAAACAGATTAGACCTTCAAATTATATCAATTAGGAGCAAAAACTTAATGGCATTTTGAAGTCCTATCTAACAAGCATAGTAAGGATGTGAGAGATTGATAGCAAGCACTTGACAAAGGGATGTAGAGTGGTTCCACACTTCAAACTAGAAGTGAGTCAGTCCACTACCTGGAGAGGTCAACCTCTAGGACTTTGCAAGTGCTTTTCTCTATTATATCACCACAGAGATTTACAACAATAGACCACCAAAGGACTTACACATCCAACCACAAGTAGATCTCCACCTTAACAAAGAATTTACCCACTTAGCTTGAATTTTCAGCCTTCACCTAGGTCTTACCCATTCAAACTCAAGTCTTCCGCCTTGAAGGACTTTGCTTCTCCTCTTGGATCTTCAGCCTTTGTCTTCTCCTTCACCTGGAGAAGATCACCACCTCTTCATCAACCTTGAAGAAGACCAACTACAACTCCTTCACTCGATGAAGCTTGTTTCAACTTTTCTTCATGAAAGAAGGGGATAGAGAAGTAGTGGAAGATTGAGAGTTTTACATGAACAAAGGTGGAACTCTCTTACAATAATCCTAACTCACTCACAAATCACAAAATGAAGTGTAAACAAGAGAGAGAAAGGGGCTAAAGGGGTGGTAGCACACTCAACTATAGCAAGGGCCTTGTGTGTAGTGAATGAACAAACTTGGAATGAACTCTAAGGGGTCCTATTTATAGCTGGGGGTGCTCCCTTGAGTTGGGGAACACTTAGGGTCGAATTATAGCCTTTTTTTCATAAGACAACAGATCTATTTTCGTCCAAACAAGTCACCAACGGTCAGAATCACTTTTTCTGCATTTTCCGTACAGTACATTCGGTCGAGTTTCAATAAAGGTAACTCAAACGATCGGCTAAAAGAAAAATCCGATTTTCAAACTATCGGTTGAGTTTGTCTTGGAAAACTCGATCGATCAGTTAAAATCACATTTGGTCAGTAACCCGATCGATCGAGTTCTGTGAATGCACAACTCGACCGATGCACACATTAGATAATGGATCCAAGGGATCAATCGAGATTGAAACTCGACCGATCAACAGTCTGTGATCAATTTTCAAATGTGGTTAAAAAGTGATTAAAACTTGGTATTAAGTGTCCTACTCAATTTCTTATCTTAGTTACAAGTCATATCATCAATATAAGTGATTACAAAATTCTTCTAAGGTCGTTTGAATGGATTTCCTAATAAGCACACTTGTATTGCTTTTGACTTGAACTTTGATAAGCTAGGACTTGTGTAAATTGATTCTTTTCATATACCTAAAACCTGAGATCAATCTTGAATACACATATTAGATACATATGAATGGAATGGTTGAGTTATTATCAAAATATGGACAATGTATAACCTCCAAGTCAACATGTAGCTCTTTTGTCCGCTACCAGCTATATTGGTAAGGGAGGGAGGGAAAAGAGAGGACGAGGGAGGTTGTTGGGGAGGGGGGGGGCTAGGTTTGGATTAGGTCTTCAGTGATGCGACTTAAAACTAAATTAGTGAAAGACCTCTCTTATATGCAGGAGGAGAGGGGATCATGGATCTAACGTAAGTGTTATGTGAATCACTAACTAACTAATTATCTCAACAGTGAATAAGGAGAGGCAACATCAGTAGTTGCTTTCATCTACAATGACTATGATTGTTGTTGAGATATTGACAAGATTTGTACAAGGAGCATGTCTGATGGAAAAGTAATTAAATAACTTTTCTTTTGTTTCAATTAGTTAATTTTTTCTAAGCCCATTTCCCAGACAGAGTGTCTTTGTAAGCCCATTTCCCTGATAGACTGCCCTAGTTCACATTCTACAGTTCTACTCCCTGCTTCTGTGTGTGTAAATCACTTGTTTCGGACTCTTAGTAGATTAGGACCCGATTCTGGTTTGGGGGCTGCTTAAAAATGCTCTTGTTCTTGCTGTTTGGTCTTAGGATGGATCCCAATCGTTTCAACATTTCTGCCAGTCTGAATCGTTCGATGGTTATTTGCCCTTGAATTTGAACTCACTGTTGCTGGAAAGGCATCTGAGTTGTGGTTTCAAGTGGAACATTTGACAGCGTCATGGAATGCTCTTGTAATTGCGCTTAGTATCCAAACATATGATTTGGATAGTATTTGCTCTTGTATCTGATACTGATTCAAGTGCTAAGGCGGCAAGGCCTCCCAGGTTCTGTTCCTATGCAGTGAAATTACTGTAATTGTTAGATATTCTTCTCTAAAACAAATTATTATGTGATCTGGACGGTATTTGCTCTTGTATAGGATACTAATTCAAGTGCCAAGACATCCATTGTCCAAACTGGACCTGTCGGAAACAAGACTGCACACATCCAGCCAAAACTGAGCAGTGACAACATTCTATTCATATACGCAGTGAAGCTACTACAAGTGTTGGTGCTTGTTGTAATTGATGAAGATTGTTATTTCGATCTTCACTATATTGTGATGGTGTATAGTATCCATTTCTGTGGATGTGAATGAAAAACAGAAAGGTCTGCTGGTGCCAACTATAATAGAGAATCCAGAGCCACCACCAGCCGGGTCTTTTTGCTGATATTAAGCGAGCGAATTCCAGCAGCACTTGTGATGGTTACAAATTCAAAAGTATGGTTGTAGTTTTGTGGTAAGTTTTCTTTTCCGCTTTTGTTGGTCAATAAAGGAACAGAGGTGAGCGAACTCCAAATGATACTCCAAACAAGAGTCTAGTAAGACAAGTTTAGAATGAAGCTCGTTAAAAATTTAAGAAAACAATGGGCACAGTAAACGTGTATTGATGACCTTGAGTAAGGGAATACTTCACAGTAGCTTAGGAGTCCCCTCTTAAGCACTTTGGCGCCGCAATGGCAATAGATTAAACTTTAGCTCCATCTTGTACTTTTTTGTGAACGGGAAGAAGTGAACACGAGCAAGCGAAAGCCTGTATACTAATATCGATTAAGTTTATTTTACACGTACGATGAACCAAACATTGACCAGATTTACTTATGTAGTTGTGATCTCTCACACAGAAACTTGTGTCATGTGGAAGAGGAACATATTATGAATCCTGTTCAAGTAAATATGACAAACAGAAAAATTCTTCCATATGTTTAACTCACACCACTCCAAAGGTATTGGCCTCTTTACTATCTGAGAGATGCTTTCCATCATCTTTGTCTCCGGCTTTTCATCTTCTTCCTCTTGACTTCCCAATGAAGAAACAGACAACGGCAAGAATGACGCAGAAGATAACCAAAGGGAGGGAGACCACTATGACAAGGCTCATTTCTCGTGGTTGATTTCTCTCCGACTAGGTGGGGCTAATCAGTTTGGTTTAGTATGTAGCTGTAGCTGAGTCATCTCCTTCCGCTGCGATCCGCTCTTTTTATACTACAAGCTGATTCCCTAACAAGGAAGAGAAGAATACTATTTCCCTCGACTACTTTGCTTTCTTTTTGCTTTATACTGTTGATAAGTTTCAGTGAGAGCTATCTGGTTGATTTATCTTAGTTGCCCCAGCATCTCCTTTTGTTACCATTTCCAAACTCTTCCTAGTTTCATGGAGGATAGCTAGCATTTGAACTTTTGGCATGCAAGTTATGCAAAAGCAAGACGCATTACCTAGATGTGCGATGTTCGAAAGTGGATGCTTAGACTAGTTCTCCACCGAAACAAGAAACGTCTGCCTGCTTCGCATTGAAACACTTTTTCAGATGGAATTTTCTCTTCGCATCTGCTTCCATATATGGACTCAACATAAATGTTCTAGATTTAAAGATTTGACCAACTGGCAATCACCTGTCCACCCAACCACTAGAAAAGACCTTTTCTGTCACATCCAGATGAATTTTAATAAAGAGTAAAGCTAGAGAAAAAATGCTACACACTGTCCCTCGGTCACGTGTTTGCGCACACATTTCTTGGGAAGGGAGCTCTCCACATTCAAAATAGTAAAAATCATTTATGAATACAGATAAAAGAAGGATAAAAAAGCAGTGATACGAAAAATGGGAGGTGGAGAGGAAGGAAGTAAAAGAAATGGAGGTGGAGTTTTTTGGTATTATTTGAGTATATAAAATATGCTCTGAACATATATTGTTTGTATATGTTTACTAATGTTTTTACATCTCTTTTCTAATCTTTTAGGTATATTGTAATTTGGTAAAACAGAGGCCAGAATATATTTTACTATTGTTATGTAAATAATACTGAAAAACTAACATTATCGAAATAAATATTGTAAATAATATATATTTCTCTTTTTTATCTTTCTCCTATCTTTTTGGTACAACATAATTTGGTAAAATAGAGGATGTATATTTTGGCACTGTTATGCAAATTGCACCGGAAAAGATTAATAAAAATATCAAAAAGCACTTTTGCTTCACTCTTTTTTTTGGTATAATAAATTGATAAGAGAGAAGGGGATTTTTTTTGGGTATTGTTACACAAACAAAAAAAGAAACAATAACATTTATCAAAATAAACACAAATGAGATTAAAAAAAATACTTATCTTCTCTCTTATACTTCAATCTGATTTTTGACACAATATACTTCGATAACATAGAATAGGAATTTTTTTTGGTATTGTTGCATAAATGGTACCACAAATATTGCTAATAGTACCCAAAAATGTATGATAAAAAAGGCAATTCTTTCATCTTTCTTTTCTACCTCCCATTATCTTTTTTGGTACAACGCAATTTGGTAAAATGAAGGGAAAACTACTTTCAACAATGTTATGCAAATAATATAAAAAAATATTAGTACATTAACGAACTAGATATATGCAAACAATACCAAGAAGTACTCCCTCTCCGTATTTTTTTTCTTTCCTTCTATTTTTAATACAATATAATTTGATAAGATATACAGACATATTCTTTGGTATTGTTATTTAAGTAGTACCCGGACATGTTTATAATAATATTAAATAATTGCGGTAGATTTTACTTCCAAATTCTCTCTTTTCTATATCGCTCCTCTATTTTTTTCTAACCTTTTTTTCTCTTCTGTCACTCTTTATCACTTTTTTTACATCTATTTTTTTGCTTCCCTCATCTATTCTATCTTTTTACCACCCTCCCCCTTTTTATAAAAAGTTACATCACTAAATACACATTGCATGAAGATAATATATTTTACTTGCACAATGGTTTAGGGTAGAGCAAAACAACACCAAATTGCAAGAACCTCGTGGGCAAGCAGGGCTGAGTTAGACGTTATGCAGAATTTCTCTAAGCCTGATTGGTTGGGAGTTCTCCGAAGACAGACTGTAAATTTGATGTACATTATTACACAGCGAATTCCAAATTTGCAGACGAACTACACCACATACCAAACTTGCCTTCCGGTTCCAACCGCATCAGTTCCTCTCAGCCGGAACGATGGATAAATGATAGTATGCACTACTCAACGACAAAACACTCATTTATGCATGGGAGGCTACATAGGGACCACATACGGACAAGGATGTTGTCCCCAGAAGGCCTATGCAGGGGTCAAGACTCAAGACATGCCACACGTGGACCCGAAATCTCGTAAATGAACTAATAGAATGCCTTACGGTCTACATACGTGCTAAGAGCTTTTTTTTATATATAAAATGGAACTCCAGAGGTTCATTCATCCCTCCTCCTATTTAAGCAAATTACCACGATGTGTTTCTATGTCTTACACCTCATCTCATACAAAAAATAGGGCTATCTGACTGTTGACCTCCAAAACTCTAAAGACACCTATCTCTATATGTCTCTATGTCTGCCGTTTTCCAAACTTGTTTGAGTACATGACGTTTTTAGCATCTGCATCACATAGGTTCCTAAGTGTAAGAGGGATGTCTCCTAAATCCTCTTGAGTAACCCCCCCCCCCCCCCCCCCCCACACACACACACACACACACCCGGACACTACTTCACTATAACCTAGTGACGGAGTTAGCTTCCTTTTGTATATGATGACCCACTATGGCAGCGTCAAGAAGATGTTTTCTCAGCTCTTTTAAGATCTCCCTAACACCCCATGAATGTGCTTTGTCCCACATACGTGCTAAGAGCTTAAAGTAAATCAAATAAGGGCCTAGATTAGACGCCCACATAGGGACTTTTAAAGCCCACGCACAGATCGTGACATGCCCACAATAGTCATTACAACCACTAATGAGCAAGAATAACTCCCTCACGTGGTACCCAACCTACTTGTAACGGGGGCCAAAAGTGAAACACATAAGGGGTCAAGAGAAACAACAAATGCTAAAATATGATCAACAAAGATATTCAAGAACACATTGAATCAAGGGCCACTAATAATTAAGAGGCACTCCTTCCTCCTCATGGATATACATAATGTGATCATGGTAAACCCAAATATGAGTCCGCTTAAGCCAGTCAACCACCAAGAAATTGAGTTGGAGATGCAATGCTAAAAACTATTATTCTTGTTGCTTGGGATGCAACAAAGAGCACATTATTCCCGTTGCAATTTAAAGACCTATTGATTTGGTCTCGCAACTTCAAACAATGCATACCTAGATTCCCAACCGGGTTTCTATGTTCTCCAGGGCCCTATTGCAACAAGAAACATAAAGATCCCAAGGCATAAGCTATCTTCTAGCCCTCAAGGATGCAAAGAATCGACTCTTTACATCTCATCATGTTACATCAAGCCATGAAAATAGATGCATCCCTCTGTTGTACTATCTGGTTCTCTTCCAACTGTTGCAACAATTGGGGGGCGGGTGCCATTGATTGTGGTGTGGGCCAGGCTTGTCATGATCTTAGACTAATATAAGCTAGAAAAGCACATATGTACAAACAAACTTGCCAACCTCAGTGGTTTCACATGCTCAATGGAAAGTGTGATCCAACTGAAGTTGAGGCTTTTTTGGAATTTGGAACATTCACTAATTATGTATCTGATTTACCAATTGTATCTAGGTCAACACTTTATAGGGTTTCTGTGACCCTAGGAAGAGATTCTACTCTATTTGGTTTAATTAAATATAAGCTTGACTAGTATATTGATTCATATGATCCCACCTTGAACTTTAAATAGATGCAAATTTCTGTCTTTGTTAAATAATTGGATATTATCATTTCTAACATTTTAATTTCCTTTTATGTCTAATCTTTTCAAACATTTAGGAAAGGAACTCACTTTGAATGAGAGAAAATATTTTTTTTTCTCTTTCATAGTTGTTTCATTTAGAAGGTAAAAGGATAAAAATCCTAAATTATGTAAGTGGTATTTCATATTAACATATGAAGGTCCACCTTAAATTAACACACCCAATTCAAATATAGTCACATCGAAGACAGGAGAGTTGCGAGATAAAGAAAGTTGATTAGAAAATTGGGAGAAAAAAGAGAAAAATGCACTCAATATGAGATGCATGAGACTCTGTGAAAATGATTGGTTTATTGCTCACTTTCAAGGTTTTGGACAACACGTTCTCTTCTTAATGAATAGTGGAATACATTAGATATGTCATACTGCTATTTGAATTCCTTCCTAAACTTAATTGTCAACATATTATCCGTTGACAAGACAATCACTTCCATAAAGAATAACAATTTTATCCAACCAAGTCACTTTCACAAAACAATATTGAGGAGTATTAGAAATAAACACTAGGAAGCATACAACTGATGGACAACATATGGTTAATGGAGAGTAATCCATAAGACAATAAATATTGAAGTTTTCTCTTTAGCTTTGAGGGGAAACAAGGAGAACAAAGTCTCAACCATGTCGTTAATGGGATTCCTAGAAAGGATATGTGAAAATACCAAATAGTCAGTTAGGAAAGTGAACACAACCAAATATAGGTAGGATGCCCCAACTGTAAGCTTTAAAAGGATGAATGGCTGTCCCCTTGATCACATTGTTATCATAAACAAATTTGGGAAACACACCCCCAAAAAGGATCTTGAGTTGGTTGAAGTGAGGATATAGAAACCTAGTAGTTAGATCCAAAGGGTTCATAATGCACAAAGAAATGCATAAAGTGAAAAGGGGAAGACAAGTCTTTGTCTGCTAATATCTTCATATCTACATCAGATAATTGTTTTCTCCATTGTGGATATGTTGGTGATTGAGCAAGGTAGTCTAGAATATGACATGTGAAAGAAGATATCATGGAGCATGATCCATGCATCCATTATCTGAGGGTGTATCCTTTTCAGAAGCCCATGTGGATCTTATCTAGATGGGGTCCATTGACTACAGTTAGGGGTGACATAAGAAGGAACACTCTAGAAATCCTAATATGTCACCATGCCTTTGCCTCCTAATCTAGGATTCATGTAATCAACACTTATTAGGTCGACGTAAATAGTTGAATTCATTTGGGTCAATTGTTTGAGTTGAGGGCATGGGAGATCTCCTAAGACTCATACTACTTGTTGGGAATGTGATTTTGAAAAAAAAAATATAGAGGTAACCTAGAATTATGGTCAAAATAACTTTTACGGTTGAAACTCTTATCTATTTAAGAAGCAAACTCAGACCAGTTATTATTTTCATGACTTGGTCAAAGATTAGTTTTTGGACCCAAATCGTGCATTTCAATTAGATATAAATTTCCTCACCGTCCATGAGGTCTAAATTATCATACATATTGATTCAAAATTATAAGCGAGCTGGGCATATCATGGAAATATATGGATATTGGTGAGGGAACTTTAATTAGGGTAGGTGCAAAATAGTTCAATGGTTTGCCCCTCTCAGTATATTGTACATCTGTCCATGGTAATACATTAAGGTTCGAACCTAATTGATACCCACATTTTTATCAAGAGTATTCGTGTTTCCAA
Organism: Alisma plantago-aquatica; assembly: GCA_963693085.1. NCBI lineage: Eukaryota > Viridiplantae > Streptophyta > Magnoliopsida > Alismatales > Alismataceae > Alisma > Alisma plantago-aquatica. The sequence continues at coordinate 593,391,181 of OY856411.1, forward strand.
GTTTTGATTATGGCCCAATGGGAAATTGAGTAAGTTCTTAGAAGGCCACATACTTAGCATCCCAATTTGTAGGTTTCTTGAGAGTCTTGGATTAGGATAGGTGGATTGTAGTGATTAGCGACTAAAATATTACCAAGATAGGACTTAAAAAGGACATATTAGTAGTTAAAACATATTGCCTTTCCTATTGAATTAGGAGTTAAAGTGTGAAAAATCTACCTAAATAGGAACTACAACAAGCCAATTTTCTACGAGGGTAGGACTGACCCTATAGTCTTACACTTTGGGGCACTACTATGAATTTGGCTTAAGAATGAACTTTTAATGTAGTCATCGACTGATTCTATAAGACCTCCTTGGGTGCCATTTTTAATACTTGAATATCTAGAAGTGAATTTTATGAATAAAAGAACAAAATGATGACAAAACTTCATGAGATATTTTCATGTATTTTTGTAACCTAAATCACATAGATAAAACACCTCCCAATATGAGGAATCATGATGTTATCATATTATGTGTTGGCACTAGGACTCAAATATTTACAATAAAATGTTTACATAGAAGATGGCATACTGATGAAGGCCTAGTCCATGCTAGTTTTAGGACATGGATATCATACATATGATGCTTCTTAGAAAATGACTTAACTATGGCAACCTAGTTTGCATAAGTTTCAAGAAAAATCTTAAAACCAAACATCTTCGTAGAAGAGGACTTAATAGTGAGAGCATAGGGTCAAATTTTAGGACTATAAACTATAATAAGAAATCTTTCCCTATATAAGGATGAAACTTGAGAACTTATTATAAGATATTGTAATAATGATTGCCTAATATGTTTTGTACTAAAAGCAGAAGATATAAATGATGCTCCTCCCTTGAAGATCGCTCTTTCATAGATCTTATACAAGATAATTTAGGACTGAATACTAGATAATTTAATGCCTACCTGGAAGTGGACTTCATGCAAATGAAAATACAACACCCTCTGGAATAGATACTAATATTGAAACCACATTACACATCAACTTTAGGAATCACATCTCATGGTGAAAAAGCCTCTTAGAAGAGTATTTCATGCAAATGAGAATCAAATGACTCTGAGGAAGAGCTATCAATAATAGAGCCTAGACCAATCCAATTTTAGGACTACAAAATGTAATGCAAAATAAAACAAGGGCATTTTATATGACAAACCAGACAATTCTTATCTTAGGAACCGATAATAAAAATTGCTCCTAAGACTATAAAAGAGAAACTTATGAAATTAGAATGAGAACGTAGTCTGTGTTAGAGTATACACTTGAATCTCATCATGAAAGAACAAACCACCTCTATACAAAAGGAGTTTAAATGAATTAATATGATACACCTATTTAAAAATAATAATAGGAGGTCACGAGTTCAACCGATAAATGGGGTGTTCAGTTAAACAAGAGGTCTTGGGTTCGCATCCTCTTGGGGATGAATTAAAAAGGAAAATAACCTCCTGGTATGTTCACCAACTAGGGGCTAGCCTTGTGATGACATATCATGTTGTTGGATGGAACGAGGATGACTTGCCACCACGTGTCTGGTCCTAGTGTATACTTGTATGGGATGGGTCCAATGTGACCCTACCTAGGAGAGGTTCCTCGACATAATTCTTTAACAAAAATATAAAGTGCCACAATAATGTATAATTTTCTTAGGGAAAACATGATCATTATTTATAAGATAGTTTCAAAATACCAAATGAAATATTTTATTCTCATATAAAGATGAAAAAGATGTGGTATTAGTCAAAGAGGTTCAAGTATATTAATTAATTTATTCAAAAAGGGTTTCTATTGTAGAAACACATGAATGTCTTAAGAGTCAACCCTTGACCTATCGATCTAGTTTCTTGAAAATGAGACATATTGGATATAACTTAGGTATCACATTCTAAGAACATACTTGATTATTTAGACGACTCTCTAATTAGCTAAGTTTTCTAATACTGTGATCTAGGTTGATTAAAAACACCCTAGATTAAGGTGACCTAAGTGCAAGATGTGACTTGGTAGTATCCTCCGATAGTTCAAGGGGCTTTTCTTTCCTTTCCTAATCAATTTATTACTTGATTCAATTATATATACTTCTAAGTGTGGGAAAATGAACAAGATTGTGCATTGTAAGGAGATACCTTGGCTTTAGGGGTTAGAACAAAGAGAGTGAGTGCCTTAGGTAAAACACTACACTATAAGTGAATTTGAAGACTTACTCTATACTAGAATGTAGGGTGGGGTTCTGAACCTCTTCAAATCACTAAAAAAAGGTTGGAGGAATGATGATTGAACCATAATATTACATGAGGATATGCCATCATGTTCAGAGGAGTAGTGTGATGTCTCACTTGTAGAATCAAGGCACCACATCACTGAAAAATAATAGGACATATCAAGCTTTGACTTACCATCATGAAGTCTCTCTTTCATATTTAGTTAAATGGAAGGTATGGAGAATGTAAAATAACTATAAGTTGTTCCTGATATTATAACACAAAGGATAATCCTCTAGTAAGTATTCCACCAGATATATATAGAACCTAAAATATATAAAGTTGTTTCATTAACATCCCCTAATACTAAAGATGGTCCTTATTAAGTTTTTTGTTCTAGCTCATTGTCTGGATAAATTCGGATACCCCACTTCATTATTAGAGGTAAAACCAATTATCATCATTAGGAACTATCCCTATTTTTATAACTTTGTCAATTCTTGTAATTCACAATGAAGTAAAATATTATGTAATACACATATCTATTCAATTATGATTAATATTTATAAGTTGACTAGTTGTACCACTAAAGTCTATTTGAAAATGAAATATATTATATGTTTAATGTGTATATTTACAAATCATAAGATGTCAAGTAATTTGGTTCTAGATTTGATAGAATGAGAGTTATAATTGGGCTAGTACTACCATTGACAATGTAAATAGGGATAGACACATTATTGGAACTTATAATTGATATGGAACAAACAACAAACCATCAACTAGATTAAGGGATAAAGATATGTCAGGCGCTATGGACCCAAATTTATCACTACACCCTTGTGACCTTCATCACTATGCATTGAAATTGTTTTATTACTAGGAGCACATATATACAACATGATACACTACTACTAACCTCTCCTTTTTTCATTGAGGGATAGCACCAATAACATAACCTTATTCTTTGATTGCATCCAAGGGATAGAAACACCAAGAGATATTCTCCTTTCGTTGTCACAAGGGAGAACACCACCAACAAAGTATCCCCCTATACCTATGTATGAAGGAAACCTGAACAATTGAGTTGTCTCTTATACCTATGGATTTGGAGAATTTCTCATTTTCTCATGGATGAGGGAGACACAATATTTTCTTCTCTTTTTCTTGAGTTGAGGGGAAAAATTCACATTCATGACTCCTTTGTTAAAGTTACCATGAGGTACCTTATTCTCCAAAGAGGCTAATTAAGATTAACATTTAAATGAGAATAAGAGATAATTTGGATATTACAAATCAAATATTCTATAATAAGTGGTGAAATCTTATGTCACTAAGGAATTCCAAGTTCCCACTTAGAGGGAGAAGTAATATAGTTAAGGCACTTAGTTTGAACGCAGTCGATTCAAGTTGGAAAGGATGAGAGCCAGATGAAGTAGATGACCAATGGGTATTGCAAGTGCTCAAGTGTGTTACTATTGCTTTGAGATGTTCCATATTTTAAGAAAAAATGATAGTATGCATAAAATATCTATTGGGGACTTGAAATGAATAAACTAGTAATTATAGGTGGCCATTTAGTTTTCTAATGGATAGAAGAAGTGATTAAAACACATTTTTTAATCAAATTATAAGTTTGACAAACTAGTGATTAGTTCTAAGTTCAACTAAGGTTGACCAGAGTGTCTCAGTAAGAATTCCTAGATACCGTTCTCAGTCAAACTTTTGTTTTTATGGATCACCGCTTAGTCAAACTACGGGTTTATTGGAAAAAGTTTCTATTTGGCATCAAATTAAATGTTAGAAGTGGACTTGAATGAACACTATGAACTTGGTTTTTGTGTTTATGGATTACTTCATATATGAACAGTTAGTTTTCTAGTCCCTTACAACTTATCCTTCAATGATTATAACCATTTGGCACATGAAACCTATATGATATTGAATTTTTGACTATGTGGGTAATTTTTTCATTTATCTCTATATTAATCTATATACACTTGTTGTTTGATCTTCCATTTAGTTAAATTTGAACTATATCATAACGGAAATTTTATGCAAATAATTGTTATATATTTGGCATAATAAAATAGACATATTTGGTATACCTTGGGTTAATAATTCCTCCCTTTTGATGTACTTATATTTCCTAATAAGGAATTGAAATCATTAGTGATAGACAGGTTTACTAATGGATTGATATTTACTTATTAAAGTAAATAGTTTAATGTGTGCTAAATAAAATATGAGTGACCCCAAACCCAGAGATATGGTATTAAAACTCCATACCGAAGTTATACATACTTCATTTATTATATTCATATAATCTTTCTACAATCAAGAGTGGAGGGCATCAAACATACATGGAAGATAAAAGTAAACTCATTAAGTAACAAATATCATAAATTTAATAACATACATTTTATCCACATTTCTAAAATGTCCACTTTATTTCAAAACAATATAGATGTCTTTGATTATAAAAGGATCTCTCTTGATGTGATACACCCATTTTGACAGGGAGCTCCATTAGTAAAGAAATCATATGCAAAGGGAACAAGATTAAGGATAAATTCCATAATTGCAAGCAAGGCATAAAAATGGAGTTATGAGCAAGGTATATATCAAAAAACATTTGATGGAAGGAGGGCATGTAGGAATACTATTGGATACATGATGGGATCTAGAGGGGGGAACATAGATAAATGCACTTAAACAAAATTTATTAGACCTTCATGATATTTCTAAGATAATATGGCAAGTATGAACTTTGAGTGCAACTAATATATACATATTAAGGGAGAGAGAGACTGAAAAAGCACAAGAAAACAAGCTATGTAAAGTGGTTCGATACTCCAAATGAGGAGTAAGTCAGTCCACTACCTAGAGAGGTCAAGCTCTAGGATTTTGCAATCATTGTATATTTATATTCCATTATGAGATATACAATATATGACCTTCCTTTTCTGGACCAAGGATACCCAACCTTCCCTTTAAGGAGAAGGGAGCCAACAACCTAACAAAGGACTTACCTATCCAACTAAGAGTCTTCTACCTCACCAAGGACTTACTCACTTTTCAACGAGTCTTCCGCCTTCACCAAGGACTTACCCACTCTTGCACGTACAAATCTTCAACCTTTGAGGAATTACCCACTCTTCTTAGATCTTCTGCCTTTGACTTCACCTTCAACATGGAGAATCTTTCACCAAGGGACTCTTTCCCTTCTTGATTTTATTCTCTCTTAGACAAGAGAGAGAATCTTCATCTTCATCTTCATGGATATATTGAGATATTGGGAGGTGGAGGAAGTGAGAGCCTCACAAGATATATATGCAAAACTATCTCTCTTACAAATCTCCTACTCACTCTAATGGATGTAGCAAGTGATTAAGCTTACAGAGAGAGGCTCTTGGAGGAAATCAACTATAATATAGGGACCTTTATAGTGTTTGGGTAACCATGGGATGAAGCCCAATGGATGATATTTATAGTTAGGGATGCCTACTAGTCAGTGAGAACACTTAAGGACAAATTCTAGCCGTTTGGGGTGTTGCAACTTATTCTTTTTGAGTTTTGCAACATTCCAATGGCTAGAAACACTTTTTCTGCACTTTCCATACAATGTGATCGGTCAAGTTTTTTCCTAGAAAACTCGACCGATTACACTCTGCGGCAAAGAACATTTGAGTCATTGGTGGAGTTTATCTTGGATGAAACTCGTCCAAAATGATTAAATTTAATTTTATCCAGTGCAGGGATCGATCGAGTTATGTGTATAGTGTTGACTTGAGAGTTATACATTTCCCATATTTTGATAATGACTTAACCATTCAATACTTATGTATCTAATATGTTTGTTCAAGATTGATTTTAGGCTTTAGGTACATGAAAAGGATCAAATTACACAAGCCCTAGCCTATCCAAGTTCAAGTCAAAAGTAATACAAGTGCACATTTTAGGAAATCACTTCAAATGACCTTAGATGATTTTTGTAATCACTTGTATTGATTATATGACTTGTAACTAAGATGAGAAAAAATCAGGGACACTTAATTCTAAAATTTGATCACTCAAATGTCAATTTAGAAAATTTGTCACATGTTGTTTATCGGTCGAGTTGCAAACTCGACCAATCCAATGATGGATTTTTTGGAGAGATCAATCAGTCGAGTTTCATACTCATAGAAATCCACTGATCGATCAACTAAGAAAAATTTATTTTGACTCATCGGTCGAGTTTTCCAGAACAAACTTGACCGATAGTTTGAAAATTGGCTTAGTCACTGAGTGGATCATTTGAGTTATCTTTATTGAAACTCAACCGAATGTACTGTACATAAAACATAGAAAAAGTGATTATAACCATTGGTCAGTTGTTTTGAGCGAGAATAGATCCGTTGCAACTTGAAAAATGGCCAAATTTTCCCCTTAAGTGATCCCACACTCAAGGAAACACCCACAACTATAAATAGGAACCCTTGGAGTTCATTCCAAGTTTGCTCATTCATACTATTCTAAGTCCTTGCTATAGTTGAGTGTGTTGAAACTCCTTGAGCCCCTTTCTATCTCTTATTTACATAGCATTTCATGATTATGAGTGAGTTAGGCCAGTTGTAAGAGAGCTACCTTCATGTGCTTATAAAGCTCTCATTCCATTCCATCTTCCCTAACCCCTTTATCAAATAAGACTAGGTTGAAGCAATCTACTCCGAGTGAGGTGAAGTTGTTGCTATTCTTCTTCAAGGTTGAAGAAGAGGTGAAGATCTTCTCCACGTGAAGGAGAAGGGAAAGGACAAGATTCAAGAAGAGTGGGCAAATTCCTTCAAGGACAAAGATTTTATGCAAGTTTGGGTAAGTTCTTGTTGAAGGCTAAAGACATCTTGATCAAGTGGGTAAGTCCTTGTGTAGGGGGAAGACTCTTGTCTTGAATAGGTAAGTCCTTGGATGTATGGTGGTCTCCTTGTATCTCTTATGAATGAATATAAGTATACACAGATTACAAAGTTCTAGAGGTTGACCTCTCTAGGTAGTGGATTGACTCTCTCCTAGTTTGGAGAGTGGAACCACTCTAAACCACCTTGTCTAAGTGCATGTTTTCTCTCATCCTTGTTATGCTTGTTTAGTTAGGACTTCAAATTGCTCTTAAGCTACTGGTTTTTTTATTGATATAATTTGAAAGTCTAACTTATCTTGTGAGAATTTTGAATCTCTATTCACCATCCCTCTAGAGCCCTAGATCCAACATATAGGAAACTCGAGCGAACCTAGACATTCTCAAAATGCATCAAGGGGATCAATTGAGTTTGTCACAGGAGAAACTCGATCAAAAATACCCTATAATGAATTTTGAAAAATGTCATTAAAGTGCTTAAATATCTGATTTAAGTGATCCTAATTTTTTTGAAGCTTAATTACAAGTCATACAATCATTACAAGTGATTTACAACACGATTCTAATAGATTTACATCATATTCTACACAAGTACACTTGCATTGATTTTGACTTGTCTTTTCTCCATGTTAGGATGTGCAAGTTAGGGCATTTGGAGCGTGTCTATAACTAATTTGAAATCACTCAAGTAGAATCATCAAACACAAATAAGTAGAATGTAAACACAAATAAGTGGAATGTAAACACAAATAAGTGGAATGTTTGTCATCATCAAAATAAGGGTTTAGGCAATTTAGACCTTGAATAAACATTGACCTTGACTCAACATTCTCCCCCTTTTTGAAGATGACAAACCATTCCATAAATGTATCGTAAGCTTTTAAGTAAAATCATACCTTTGGAGAAATCTAGGGTTTACATTAGAATTGAGTTCATATGCTTCCCCTAAATTGATGCTCATGGAGTTCTCATACTCCCCCTCAGTTGATGTTATTTCTCCTGCATTGTTAGCTTTCACAACATTTATAGAAACTATGTCTTCTACTCAATATGTTCTACATATATGTCTTCTCCCTTTAACATAAGATATGCCTTCTCCCTACACATGCCTTCTCCCTGACTTACATAAGACAAGGCATGCCTTCTCCTCCTTTGTCATTTCAAAAAGTGGGGGTTTGAAGAGATAAAATGAAACATGTTAGAATAAGGAGATACCAAATGTTAGAAAGGAGAGTAGAAGAGAAAAAAATTAAGGCCTTTCTTAAGCAATGTATAAAGAAAATCAGGACATGCATTGGAACAACCTTGTATGTAATTCTAGCAATAATCAGAGAAAATTAATTAAAAGATAGTTGAAATTATAACATAATGTGCTGTAGAAAACTAATAAAGTATGATTTGACCCTCAAGATGACAAAATTTCCCCAAAAACATCAAGGCTCGTGTCTAAATCCATGATCCTTTCTCAGAAGTCCGTTTCTACATAAATAAACAATGAATTTGCACCAAAATATGACATTGGAGCAGAACATTGAAAAATACATGAATACTTCAGATGCTCCAATATCTGCATACAATGTAGTTCCATTTGTTTCTTATCATAAGGATATGTAAGCAAGTCAGTATAGTAGATCTGCAAGTCAAGTAACAAGATTAAGTATGAAATAAGATACAAGCATAGCATAAATTAGAATACCACTTGATCAAAAGATGAACAAGGCTAGAACTACATGTATATGAACTTCTAGTAGATTATATCACAAGTTAGGACTACTAGTAGGATATAGGTTATAGCAAAAAATTGAAAAGTTAAAGAACGAGCTATGAGTAGATGTAGAGATATATCATAACAACAAGATATATAGTTTCAGAAGCATGAAATGATATTACTCACTAGAAAATATGCATCATCACCAAAAGATGATTATCGCTAAGAACCTCAAGGTTGTATCAAGACAAGATATACAACTAGATAGATGTAGCAAGTTAGAATACAATGGAGTCACTTTAAGACACAACCAAAAGATCCAAAGATATCATCATCAAAACATGCATAACAACTCAAGATAGGTAATTCTAAGACATGAAGATAAATTCTTGGTGGATATGAGAAAGCTACTGGACAGATTGTCAACCGCAACAAATCCACATGTTTTATTGAGGGAAATAACTCACTTTCTGCTGCTATAATTGCTAACTCACTCAATATTGCTCTACAAGACGGACCCATCACATACCTTGGGGTCCCAATCATCCCTGTTCGAGCTAAGTTGGTTCGTTTTGAGTTTCTCTTGGAGAAAATGAACAAGAAGATTGCTTCCTGGAAGGCTAACCTCATATCCTTTGCTGGGCATCGTCTCCTCATCAACCATGCCCTCTCCTCCACGGTTGTGTATACTGCTGCTGCCATAGGCATCCCTGCTGGCATATGTGATAGACTTGATAAGATCATGTCGCATTTTCTCTGGTTCGGTAGAGATGCGTGCAGAAGAAAAGCTTGGGTTTCATGGCATAGAGTTGCTACTCCTACTAATTGTGGTGGCCTGGGTCTGGACTCCATGAGAATCATTGATAGGGCATTTACTTACAAGGCATGTTGGGAAATCACCAATGGTACCTCTTCATGGGCCTCTTTCCACCATGACAAATATCATTCCTCCCTCTCTAATAGAGCTGGGTTCTATCCTCCCTATCTCACGCTAAGCTCGAATGCATCTCCCCAATGGAAGCTTATCTGGAGCTCCTTCCCTATATTTAATTCCTTCTGTCGTTGGATAGTTGGTAAAGGCAATATTTCTATCTGGGATTCTAGATGGTGTGGTATTTCTCTTGCTGGTTATACTCTTAATGCGAGTGATAGAAGATTAGATTTTCAGCTCTCTGATTTCTGGTTGCCTGATTTAGGATGGGACTGGATAGCTCTCAGACACATCTTCAATGAGGATGGAATTGACATTATAAAAAGGTGCAAAACAATCATCTTTGAACATGATGATAAGATAATATGGGATCCTACTTCACGAGGGCACTTTTCCATCAAATCGGTGAAGATGCATATCCTATATGCAAATGTTACTCTTGTTGCCCCCTAGTTGAATATCCCTTAGAATCTCAATTTTCCCAAAGCTTGCACACTACTTTGGAAGATTATACACAATGCTATTCCTACTAATGACAACGTCTCTAGATGTCATATTATGTTTCCCTCTAGATGCTCCTTTTGTGACTCTCCCTATATTGAAACAATGCATCATTTGTTTTTTGAAGGACAAACCGCAAGTTTCTTCTGGCAGAAATTTACTGTGATCTTGACCGGCCTCCTCCCTACAATTTCATTGACATTATTCATATCTGCAGCCACTCATGTCGACAATTTTCCGCTAAGACATGGCTGCAAGGTCTATTGTGTGGCCTCATCACATGGTCTATATGGTGTGATAGATGCACACACAGGTTTGAGGATAGGAATTCTAACCTAATTTCTAAATGGAGTTCTATTGTTCACACCGTCAATCATTTTCTCAAAAATAAATCTTTTTCCAAAATGGAATCTACTGACTTTTATGAAAAGTTGTCAATGCATGGTTTCACAGAACCACAAACTAGATTAAGAAGCATCTTCTTGATAAGATGGACTCCTCCTGATGTTGCTAATCTCAAGTTGAATCTTACTATAGGGAGAGACGTTGACCCTAATGGAAGGCATAGACGATGGGCGGCGGGGATCATTCGGGACTCATCATGCAAAATGAGACTTGCTTTCAGAGTTTGGCTTGTAGAGGATAACTTTATTTGTGCTTATCTCACATCCTGTGCAGTTGCTCTTAAGATTGCAGATGATAAAAACATCAATATTTTGGTGGTTGAAAGTGATGATATCAAAGCGCATGACATTATCTGGGCGAATGCACCTGAGCCATGGAAAGCCTCGTCGATCACCAGGGACATCAGATTTGCTATCCAGGAGTGGACAATATGTTCATAAGCTTATCAATTCGACATCAAGAGAGCTGGGTAGATGGGGTTGCATGATGAACGAACCTTTTATCCGCACTGAAGCTGTGCTGCTGCAAATGAGAATTAGAGGCTTTCTCATTTTAGAAAGAAGAAATGTTCCTTATGTTGGCAAGTGAAGATGAATTGAACCATCTTTTTTGCTCTGCATGATCGTTCTTGCTTCTCTTTTGGTTGGCGCGGCTGGCCATTGGGGCCATTTTGTTCTTTTGGGCTGGGTATAACAGATGTGATGGTGTTTGGTTAATTTTCTTTTAGGGGGGAGATTACCTGTGAGCCTATAAGTAGGAGATGTATATAATTTATGATTGATTTTTCCCACACGAGAGGGGTGGGATGAATAAGAGGACCCCCTGGCTTCGAAAAAAAAAGTGCAATTAGAGAGATAGAGTTGTATGCAAGATAGGAAATTTGAAACATGGCAATATGCAGATTGTATAAAGGTACCAAGGAAGTGCTAAAGAATAAGGCTATTGTTTGAGAAAGTCTAGTTGAGAGGGAAATTCTCATACAAAAATCCAATTGTATATCCTATGCATAGTGTTGTCGGTAGAGTTCTGGGTTGAACTTCTCGGCTGACAACAGTTGTAGGCAATACCCATTGGTTATTGTCAGTCGAGTAACTCGACTGACAACAACAACTATCAAAAACATATATTTTTCAAAAGAACACATTTAGAGGCTAGATAAATATAAACCACATCCAAACATGTGTAAGCAAGTTAGTAATGCACTATGAAAGCATCAGAGGCAAGTTGTGAGCAAGAAGGTGATGAGAATCATAATATACCAAATTTGACATGTAAACCATATGTAAAGTACATACAAGCTTGCCAAGAACAAGATATGATTGGATATGAGAAAGAATATAATTACCTATATTCTTACCATTTCTTTTCCACTTGTATCGACCCCTGCACATCTCACCTTTATTCTTTTATGTGGATTGAGAAACTAATTCACAAATCAATAGCTCATGTCAATCCAATTGCATTTGACCTACAAGAAGAAAGATGAAATGGTCCCCGATCATATTTTGGGTCCGAAGGGGTTATCTTAGCAACCCAAGTCATACTATTCTTGAGTACTTTCCTAAAGGGGAAATATGTGGAATAATGACCAATTTCATTGCAATGATTAGATGATCTCCTAGACTTGGAACTAGAAAATTCTTCATTGAAAATTGAGGGTGCTTTATCTTTGTTGTTCCTTTGGTTATTTTCAAGACCAAAATCATCTCTACCCATTTGTTTGGTACTACAATCTAGGATTTGATTAATATTCCTTTTATAAACTAATAATCTTTGTATAGAATACATCAAACTATGATTATCATGCATAAGAGAAGTAATAGTAGAAGACAACTGATTGATATTATCTCTAGCATGCAAAAGATTCATTTCTAAGCAAAGAGCATTGGTCATATAAAAATCTTGGACAATATGAAGAGCAACAACATCATTCTCTCTACTAGTACAACTATGACTAAATTTAACAACATTGATTTTTGCAAGCAAGGAAGCATTCTCATTTCAAGAAAAGCAATCTTAGAACGGTAAACACTATTTTCATATTCTAATCCTTGCAAAACAAAATCTTTGTCCTCATTTTTAGTTTTAAGAACAGTGATATCAAGCATGAGAGAATCCACAATATTACTATGCTTTTCATTAGAGCTAAACATATGAGGTTGAGCTTCTAGATATCTAATCTTATCAAGAAAACTATCATTTCCAAGTTTAAGAGAATCTACCTACTAAGATAATCATTGTTTTCATCTAGCAAGCAAATATTAGTATGTTCAAGATACTCTTTTCTACATGAAAATTATCAACAACTATACAAAGCCTTTTCTTTTTCTTTTTAGAAGAATTAAGAGAGGAACAAGTAGAATGAATAATAGTAATTGAAGATTCTTCATCTAAAGAGTGTAGATTTACCTCATTTGAGTCTTCACTTGTTGATGCCATGAGAGAAAAATGACATTCTCCTTCATCACTAGAGCTTGAGCTAGATCCTCTACTTGATTCTTCACTTGAGCTTGAGTTGGAGGAGTCACTAGAGCTTGAGTTTGAGGTGTCACTCAAGCTTTTGTGCCATTTCTCCTTATTCTTGTGCTTCTATTCTCTTCTATTGTGATGATGGATATTTTTCCTTATGGACACTATTCCTTGAAGTGACCCAGAGTCTACCCTTGGAGTACATGGTATCTTCTTCAACTTGATATGATGGAGAAGCTTGACCAACAATATCCTTAATTTGTGATTTAATTTCAATCTTCTTCATTCTCTTTAGCTCTTTTTATTCTTCTATTTCTTCATCTTGGTTGTCAAGTTTGACTTCATGGGATTGTAGATTTCCCATGAGCTCTTTAATAGGGATATCACCAAGAGACCGTTTCTTCAATGGAGGTTACCTCAGATTTCCACCTCTCGGGGAGAGTTCTAAGGATGTTTGAGTTGATCTCTCATCTATCCATAGGATGACCTAGAACAACAAGACTATTCACAATGGTGTTGAGCCTTGAGTACATATCAAATATCCTCTCCTTTCCCATCTTTAAGTTTTCAATGAGGCCTTTGATCATGTATACTTTGATTTCCTTCACTTGCTTTGTCCCCTCATAATTGACACATAGCTTTCTCCATATCTCATAGGTTGTCTCACAAGAGGAAATCCGATTGAACTCAGTGGGGGACATGGAGGCATAGAGAACATTGATGGCTCTTGCATTCAAGGTTACTTTCTTCAAAGTAGATTCATCCCATTATTCTATCTTTGTCTATGATAGCTTGTATGAAAGGTCCACCATTCTCCATAGCTCAAGAATTGATCCTTGGATGTAGTATTGGATCCTTGTCTTCCAATAGAGAAAATTTCTCCCATCAAATAATGGAATGTTGATGAGGTACCTCATTCCTTAGTAATCTCCCATCTTCTCCTACTTGTGGAAGTATGCTTGGAGAATACCTACTCTGATACCATTTGTTGGGTCTAGGATGGTCTCTAGAAGGGGGGTCAATAGATCTAAATGCACTTAAACAAAATTCATTAGACCTTCAAGATATTTCTAAGATAATATGGAAAGTGTAAACTTTGAGTGAAACTAAAACATACATAGCAAGGGAGAGAGAGATTGAACAAGCATAACAACACAAGATATGTAGAGTGCTTCCATACTCCAAGCTAGGAGTAAGTCAGTCCACTATCTAGAGAGGTCGAGTTCTAAGATTTTGTTACTTATATTCCACTATAAGACAAACCATATATGACCTTCTTTTTTCGGGCCAATGATACCCAACCTTTCCTTTAAGGAAGAAAGGAGCGAACAACCTATAAAAGGAGCTACCTATCAAACCAAGAGTCTTATACCGCACCAAGAACTTACTCACTTTGCAACACATCTTCTACCTTCACCAAGGAATTGCTCACTCTTGCACAAGTCTTTAGCCTTTGAGGAATTACCCACTCTTCTTGGATCTTCCGCCTTTGACTTCACCTTCTCTAAGGAGAAGCTCTCACCAAGAGACTCCTTCCATTCTTGATCTTCTCCTCTCTTATCCAAGAGAGAGCTTCATCTTCATCTTCATGGAGGAAATGAGAGATCGGGAGGTGGAGGAAGTGAGAGCCTCACAAGGTATACATGTAGGGCTAGCTCTCTTACAAATCTCATACCCACTCTATTATATGTAGCAAGTGATTAAGCTTACAGAGAGAGTGGGAGGATCTTGGAGGCATGCAACTTTTATATAGGAACCTTCATAGTGCTTGGCTAACCATGGGATGATGACTAAGGGGTCCGATTTGTAGTTGGGGTTGCCTACTAGATAATGGTAACACTTAAGGACAAATTCTAGCCATTTGGGGTGTTGCAACAAATATTTATTTGAGTTTTGCAACACTTCAATGGCTAGAAACACTTTTTTCTGCACTTTCCGCATAGTGCGATCAGTTGTGCTTACTTTTGAGAAACTCGATCGATTGCACTATGTAACAAAACAAATTTGAAGCATTGATCGAGTTTATCCTGGATGAAACTCAACCGATTGCTTAACTTTAGTTTTGCCTAGTGTAGGAATCTGCCAGTTTTGTGTATAGGAAACTCGACCAAACCTAGAAATTCTCAAAATGCATCAAGGGAACCAGTTGATTTTTTTACAGGAGAAACTCAACCAAAAAATACCCTATAATGAATTTTGGAAAATTTCATTAAAGTGCTTAAATATTCAATTTAAGTGCTCTTGATTTTTTAAGCTTCATTACAAATCATACAATCATTACAAGTGATTTACAACATGATTCTATTGGATTTACATCATAATCTACAAAAGTGCACTTGCATTGATTTTGACTTGTCTTTTTTCCAAGTTAGGATGAGAAATTTAGGGAACTTGGAGTGTGTCTATAACTAATTTGTGATCACTCAAGTAGAAGAATTAGACACAAATAAGTGGAATGGTTAATCATCATCAAAATAAGGGTTTAGTCAATTTAGACCTTGAGTAAACATTGACCTTGAGTCAACAAATATCTGAACCATGTATGAAATACTATATCCAAATGAAGTTCATTCTTACTTCAAAACCTCCTCGAAATGCAAAACAGTAGACATGGTTATGAAATGAATTATGTCTAAACCATACAAGAAGATATGTAATACACAAGTCAGAATCAAGAAATAAAATCTCAATTGTGCAAGAAAGTTTCATATTTTTTACTTGTTCCAACATATGAGAAAGAAGACAATATACACTCCACTATAATATTGTTACATTATTTCAAAATTGGGACACTACATATCGATATAGGGAAATACACAAATCTAAAGATCTAGTCTAGATTCTAAAAGAATAAACGAGAGTTCCTATTTCACAAGCACATTCCAAAAAATGATTTGATACCATAATATTGAAAAATTTCAAACCAAATTAACAATATTGAATGCATAGGCCTCCAATCGGGTGGAAAAGTTTTCAAAATGATAAAGGCAGATGATGTCCTAGAGTTGAGATAAAATGCTATGACCTTAGGTTAAATTTGAATAGTTTAAAGGTTAATCATACATTTATACTCATTTTAGGGGTATTCCTATTGTAAGGTTGGGTTTAAAGCTTGCATTAGAGTATTTAGGTATTGTGTATCTTAGTGAGAGCATACGAAGTGGTGCCACACTTGGTAGAATAATTATAAAATTTAGGAAATACAATTTATAGGATCAAAAGAGTATTGGCCATGAGTACGATAAGCCAAGGGTTGATACTCATGTGACGGAATACTCTCCTCTTCCTACCCTTTTTGATGTACCCAAATACTATATTTTCTTACAGGTTGATTGGTTATATTTGAAATGTGATGGAATAATAGGTAGTTGTTTTAGATAAAGGATCACCCAAAAATACCAACTATGGGACACAGTAGGTAATCATAAGTAGGATGAGTTGAAAAGTTTGACATTTCACCCTAAATTGCAAGCTAAATATGATGATATGGACACATTGAAGAATGTAAAAGATAAGTTGTTGGAGGAATTTGAGGACCTTATTTTTTGGATCAAGGTTGGATTTAGTGAGACATTATAATATCAATGAATCTTTCATATTTTGTGTTGACATATGGTTGAAATAGTGTCGTAGGCATGATTTGATAACATGGTACAATTATTTATGACGTAGTCGGTGACAACATGATAAAGAAAATTTGATAAGACTCTAAGGGGATTGCAAGAAGATAATTTAAGAAAAGAGCCCCAAATGATAGTATTCATTCCAATTAGCTATAAACATTTAATATAAGCAAATGTGACATCCTTGATAGTTACTGTGGTGAATGGAATAATGAGTCTTGATCTTCACAATAATGGTTGGCATAGAACCACAACAATGCATTTTCTCATGAATGATGGTGGTGAGGGGTTTTAATATTCTCCATATGTTGAGTATCATTGAGATCAAGGAGATTGAAACTAGGGCCAAAGAGGTATAAATCTTTAGTGGACCAATGAGGACGAGGAGTACAAAAGTTAGATTCATGAAAATGTTGGTTTTCACTTGGTTGATGAAGTGCACTCATCCAATGATCATGACAAAAGGAGGCACCTTATTTCCCTTGGTCACTTTCTTGGCAATGATATAGGATGAAGACATCTTGGAATGAAGACTAAAAGATAGACACTCTACATCAAGAGTTGGAAAAGAGTCGTGAGTACAAGGGAATTATACATTAATATAATTTTCTCTTTTAAATTACAAGAAAAATATAAATAAACTCCTTCATAAAGTAACAAGCACTAATAGTTCTTTTTGGAAGGAAAACCCCAACTATATAAAGAAAAAATATGAATATTTAGACGATGGAAGTGTCATATTAATGCATATAAAATGTTGGGTGCATGACAAGATAGAAATTGAGTCATCAACATGAAAATCAAACATAAAGAGAAGGAAATGATGTTGGTTTGTTGCTCACATATTGGAAACCTCACAAAATTTCTATGTCGTTGTGTCAGAGCTTGCCTAGACTTCTTTGAAGTTATCTAAATATTTTTTCTCAATGGGGATTACCCACCAGTAACATCAAAACAAGTGTACTTTTCATCAATCCAATCAAACAACAATATGTCTACAGATCTCTAGGTGTGTAATCCATCATAACATGTCATAAGAAATGAGATTAGAGCTTATTTCAAGGATGTTATCCGTATGCGAGATGATTTCTAAGAGGACATCTCGAATGATATCATGAAAATATTGAATTTTGGGCCGACACAGACAATTCCTTAAAATAATCAAGATCTATCGATTGATAAAGGAGACAATGATCAATGCCAAAATATATAAGGATCATGATTCAATAATGTAGATAGCTCCATACTCAACCAACACATTGATAGCCCAAGACCATCAATAGGAATAATAAGAAGGAAATATTGTGAATGGTCATCCAAATGGAAGGGAGACTACCTCATTGTCATTATATTAGTTAGATGACTTGAAGCATAGGAAGACCATGTGATAGTTGGCATATTCCAAAAGAAACTCTAAATGATATATCTCCCTCCACTCATTTCTTCACCAGATTATTTTAAACACCTTTTACTCTTACCCTAAGGCTAGACATAATACACATATTTCTTTATATTCAAAGTTGTCATATACACCTTTTTATACCCCGATAAATTTGGGAAATTCTAAACTTGATGGATAACCTCCAATGGAGAAGGAAATTGTTGGATTAAAGGGATCTAGAGCGGGGGTGAATAGAGATAAAAAAACTTGCACAAAAAGTGTTAGACCTTCAAGTTTTTTTTGGAAATTGGGTAAATATATTCCAAAAAATCCCCAGAAGGGGACAAAGTTACAAGCCACACCCAAACATGTGACTACATACTCTTAAGAATTGGTTACAGCAGATCCCAATTCCTAATAACTAAAGGAGAAAATTCAAGACAAGATTTAAAGGTAAGATACATTCTCTTGATCTCAAGTGCAAGTCAGTTGAAGATGACGACAAAGTCAGAAGCACCACCATTGTGTAGCCTTTTATTACGCTCCTCCCATATGACGTGGACAACCCCAGTAATTTCCCAGAGTTCAATGATTTTGGATTGCTTTGATCTTTTACCAAGGTCCGAAAGATAATCATAAAGAGAATATGAGGATCTGATGTTGAGTTTAAGCTGAGCTCGACCCCAGATATATTTCCAATATTTGCAACCTTTAAATAAATGGGCAATCGAATCATTGTGTTGGCCACACAATAAGCAAGTTGGAATAGGTTCACCCGACCAGGAACTAATCTTTTCCATGGTAGGAAGAATATTCGAGAGAGCTCTAAAGGTGGTAAGCTCCATCTAGGATAGTGCTTTGAGAGCCAAAGATTTCCATAAGCCGTAAGAGGTGGAAGTTTTTGTCTTACATTACCCCAAAGATCATTGCCCTCACACACTGAGAAGGAAGGCCATAGAGCCACCATATGTCTATGGCAAGTGGTGCCATTTCTGGAAACAGTAGACAAAGAATCACCGTACCTACAAGAAAACCATGAGCTCCATATGCATTGAGTTTGGTTGAAACTTTTGATGCGATACAACATATAGTAATTAGCAAGTTCATCAAGTCTCTTTAGCCCCAAACCACCCTCACAAAGCGGATAAGCTAGGCGTTCCCAACAAGAGGGATGCACCGAGCTACCCCAAAGAAAATCAGAAAGTAGCAATTCCATCCTACATAAGACAACATGAGGGATGAAACCCATACGAAGCCAATAGCTGATTAGAATCATGGCACAATGCTTTATAAGAATAAGACGACCAGTCATAGAGATTTTAGAACCATGCCATCTCTGAATCATATCCCTTAGTTTATCTAAGCATTCATGAAAGTGGCGCCTCCTGAGATTGCCACCAGCCATGGGAAAACCAAGGTACTTAGTAGGCCATGTGCCTAACTGAATACCCAAGCAACTGATCAAGGCATTCTTGTTACGGTAAGAAGAGGATAAGAAAATATGTGTTTTCTTCGGATTTCACTTCATACCAGATACAAAACCAAAATCAAGCAGAACCTGTTTATGATTGGCAAGGCTGCGTAGGCGACCCTCAGAGAAAATAAGAACATCATCCGCAAAAAGAAGATGGCTAAGAGCCTTTGTTCTGTTGATGGGAGAGTTTGTTGTCATATGCCTCCTCAAGACATATGATGAGGCCTTCCATAGAAATTGTGAATAGAAGAGGAGATAACGGATCACCTTGCCTAAGACCATTGGAGCTTTTGAAGAAGCCAACCGAAGAACCAATAAGTAAGAGAGAAAAGGATGGAGCTTCCACACATTGTTTAAGATTAATGGAGATAAACTTCTCATTGAATCCCAAGCCATGGGGACAATCCCACAAGTAGGACCAATGAAAAAAATCGAAAGTCCTGGTGATATCCAACTTGATGCAGGCTGCGGGGGGATTGGATTTCTGATTGAATCTAAGAGTGAACTCAGTCGCAAGAAGAGAACAATCCTCAATACTCCTACCTTTAACAAAGGCACATTGGTTGGGAGAAATAATATTTGGTAGAAGGTTAGCTAGTCTTCTTGAAATGACTTTAGCAATGATTTTATAAAGCATCGAGCAACAAGAGATAGGCCTAAAATCAGATGGAGATGAGACAATGTCTTTCTTGGGAATAAGCGCAAGAAAAACATGGTTGACTTGTCTAACCATGTTTCCACCTTCAAAAATCCATTGAACGGCCTTAAGAAGATCATCACAAATAATGTTCTAGTTCCCCCTATAGAAGTAACCATTGAAGCCATCCAGACCCAGGCTTTTATGAGGACCTATGCTCCACACAACATCACGAACCTCATTCAAACTCGGAATAGAGAATAACATGGCATTATCCATCACAGAAACAAGAGGTGTCCAATCAGGAATACAAGTGTTTCAAGCAACTTGAGGATGATTATATAGTTGTTCAAAGAACTGTACATTGTCAACAAAAATAGCATCATTATCCTGTAAAAGATCACCATGAGAATAAAAAAGCTCAGTTATAGAGTTAATAGCATCCCGTATCTTGACAATGGTGTGGTAGACTTTAGTTTTCCTATCACCATTAGAAAGCCACTCCATTCTACTACGCTGCCAGAAATAAACCTCTTCAGCTTTAAGAAGTGAGTCCAGTCTTTCAAGGGTAAGACTCTCAGCCTGTATGAGATATGGATCTAGAGGGCATCTACAGACCATAGCTGAGATATCATCAAGCTCCATTCTTTCTCTAGCAATAAGGTTCTTGAGGTTGACATAATGTTTGGACCAAGTCTTCAACTTCTCTTTGACATTCTTGAGCTTATGACAGAACTAGAAGAATGGGTTGCCTATGATTTTAGTTGCCCAAGCATCTTTAATAATGCCACGACAGCCTTCCCAATCCAGGCAAAAATTGAGAAAATGAAAAGTTTTCTTCTTGAAAGTGATAGGTTTCATATTGATGTTTAGAGCACAGTGATCCGAGTAATTACAAGTGATGAAATTCGTTTTGGAACCAAGGAATTTAGACAGCCAAGCATCATTGACAAAGTCTGTATCAAGTTTGCACGCCACCCTTTTGGCAACACCTTGTTTGTTATGCCAAGTATAAACCTCATTACCAATGACAGGTAGTTCAGTAAGGCCATCATTATCAAGAGAAGCATTAAAAGAGATAAGGATGATAGAGGGCACCTCTCGACCCCCCACCTTCTCCTCTTGCTTCCAGATATTATTAAAGTCACCAGTAATAAACCAAGCATCATCTATACAGGTAGCAATCCTCTCCAAGGTATTCCACAGAATAGAACGTTCAGGCACATAGTTCCTAGCGTAGATAGCAGTAGTGTAGATGGTGAGACCGCCTTTATTAATGCATTGCATAGTGACCTGTTGATCATCCATCTCAATCATAGAAGTAGTCCAGCAATTAGGATTCCACCCAACATAGATGCGTCCATTATGATCATGCAGATGATTAGAGACCCATAACCAACCTTTAGGGAACATACGATCAGATGTGTGGATCATGTGAGACTTGATTTTAGATTCAACAAGAATAGCCATAGTTGATTTATTTTCAAGGATGGTTCTCCTCACTTCTTTCTTCTTACGTGGCTTCCCAGAGCCACGCACATTAGTCATGAGAAAGGTCATTAATGACCTCTGGTAGCCGAGTGGGTCTTATGAGACCCATCCCCTTTGGACACCCTGGAGGCCTTGTACGAAGAAGAAGAGGCACCAGTGGATTGCCTAATAACTGAATCATCGATCACACCCAAACCAGCAGTAGAAGCGTCCATTACTGAGCCATGCGACCCATCATTGACAGCAGCACCCGATTCATCATTGACAGCAGTGCCCGACCCTTCATTGACAGCAACACCCAAACCAACACCAACATTATCATCAGATCTGCAACGCAACACAGACCCACCGTCTGCTCTAACCGCTACCGGGTACACAACAACCAGAGGTGCAACTTTTGAAACGTTGTTGCCGCCCCCTCCTTCAACACTTGGATCGTTTCCGCAACTAGAGCCCTGCCCATGATCAAGTTACATCAACTTGGCATAATTGCAAATAGTGAATTTGAAGGTAATCTAAACATACATAGCAAGGATTAGAGATATTGAAACAAGCACTTGAATAAGCTATTTAGAGTGGTACCACTCTCCATTAGGAGAGAGTTAGTCCACTACCTAGAGAGATCAAGCCCTAGATTTTACAACCTAAGTATATGTATACTCCATTATTAGACATACAATTGACCTTCTTTTTCCAAGACAAGGATACTCGGCTTCCCTTTAAGGTCAAGGGAGACAAAAACCATACAACCAAGGTCTTACCTATTCGAAGCTAGAGTCTTCTACCTCAACAAGGTCTTACCCACTCTTACAAGTAGCTAGACACCTTCGCCAAGGAGATCCCCTCTTAGCAACAAGTCTTCTACCTTGTAGGATTTACCCACTCCACTCCCTGATCTTTAGCCTTGTCCTCCTCCTTCACTTGGAGAAGCTTACTTTCTTATATAGCTTGAAGAATCTTGCACCTTCACCTTCACTTGGAGAAGCTTTCACCAACTTGATCTCTTGAAGAAAGGGGTTGGGAAAAGAGAAGCTTTGAGGTCTTTACAAGCATTCAATGAAGTAGCACTATCACACATATCCTATCTCACTCATAATGACTAATTGGAGTGTAATCAAGAGAGAGAAAGGGGCTCAAGTGGACTGGATTCACTCAACTATAGCAAGGAGCTTGAATAGAATGAAGGAACAACCTTGGAATGAACCTAAGAGGTCCTATTTATAGTGGAGGGTGTCCAATAGAGGTTAGGAACACTTAGAAATGTTTTCTAGACATTTGGAGCATTGAAACTGATATAATTTCGAGTTTTGCAACACTCCAACGGTTAGAATCACTTTTTCTACATTTTCCAAACAGTAAGGTCGGTCGAGTTTTCATCAAGGTAACTCAACGGATTTCACTACGCGACAAAGCTAATTTAAAGCATTAGTCGAGTTTGTCCTGTGTGCATTCTTGAAATAAGTTTTGTAGAGTGCAGGGATCAGTCGAGTTCTGTGAGTGCAAACTTGACCAAACCAAAGAATTCTCAAAATCCATCAAGGGATTGATCGAGCTTGAATCTCGACCGACAAACAACTTGTAATGAATTTTGAAAAATCATTTTTGAGTGGTTAAATGTTTGAATTAAGAGTTTATGGTTTTTTCTCATCTTAGTTAACAAGTCATATCATCAATACGAATGATTACAAAAATTGTGTAAGGTGATTTGGAGTGTTTTCCAAAAAAGTGCATATGAATTACTTTTGACTTGAACTAGAACAAGCTAAGGCTTGATAAATTTTATTATTTTCATATAGCTAATGCTTGAAATGAACCTTGAAAAAAACATATAAGATACATATGAATGGAATGGTTAAGTCATCATTAAAATATGGACAATGTTTAACACTTAGGTCTACATTCTTCTCCTTTTTGACAATGATAAACCATTCCTCAACATATTGAAAATGATATAAAAATTTAAACCTATACCTTCGGGAAAAGATGTGAAAGTTAAACATTTACCTTGTGTATTGCAAGGGGATACATGGATGAACAATGTTAATTTATCCCCCTCATTTCATGCTTACATATGCCTACATGGTTAGTCTTTTCACAAATAACCATAGCACATGCATGTGAACCATATGTTCCTCTAGCAAGTCACATGATATGTAGAAAATTGATAGGAAAAGGATCAAATAAGCAATAAAACAATACATGTTCTCTCCCCTTGTGGTACCTATAATACATGTTCTATCCCCTTTTGTCATTTCAAAAAGGCAGGGGGTAGAAGATCTAAAAGTACACGTCTTCTCCACAAGAACAAACCAAAACAAGCAACCACATATTGCACACACAAAAAAAGACAAAATAGAGAGAAACAATAAATCTAGTGTCATAATCAAAATATGAAATAACATACCAAGAACTCATAAGATAAAGTTAATCATAGAGTTAAGGGTACATGTGATTAAAATTTCAACACCAAGCATGTCCTCTCGAAATAAAACTACAACCAACAAGAAATGATGAAATGATAAAATAGTATGCATCAAATACACAATGCCCATATGTCTAATACATGATAGTCTATATATATGTGTATATATATATATATATATATATATATATATATATATATATATATATATATATATATGGGCACTCGAAAGACTATAGAACTAAACATCTACACTATTTACGACATCAGCTACATCATCATCCTTGTCCTCAGGATGATAGTCCTCATCATCATCAGATGGTGCATCAAAGCCAGTAGTTGTGGCCTCACCATCATCACCAGAAGAACCACCAAAGCCTTCATCAGAACCATCATCTTCGATGCCCTCAACATCATTAGCAACATCCTCGTCTCAAATCTCCTCATTAATAGGAGGTCTAAAAGCATGACCAGGGCACCTAGCATTCTTCTCAGCCCATGACATACTACATGCATGTAATGCATTCATTCACTTGCTTAAAAGGAGCAGAAGTCCAATCAAGACTAGAAAGTAGAGTTACAACAGACCAACATGAAAAGCTAGCAAAGGAAAAATTCTAGGGGTAGGGGAAGGGGAAGGGGTAGGTCCACCATTAGTGGAAGGGGTGGTAGCGGAAGCAGTAGCAGGTAGAGGGTTAGGGTAAAACTGATTGTATGCATAGGAGGCATAGTCAGCTCCAGGGTACACCTAGTAGGTAGAGTAGGGATGGCTATATGGTATGTTCATGGTTAACAATGTTCTGGCCAAGGTCCTAGTGGAGATGATTATGAACATGAAGATTATATGCATGTTGATGAATCATGTATCCCATGAGGACTTCATTGGGTATAGGGAAACAACCACCATCAAGATGAGGTGGTGGTGGTGGAGGTGGTTGGGTGGATGTGGAGGCTACATGAGTGGTAGGGGGTAGGAAGAAAAGGCTTCTTGATTGTAGTCTCACTGATGCTTACTCATTTCTAACTAGATTTGTAGTGGTAATAATGGAAAATGGATTTCTGAGTTAGAAAAGCAAAGAGACCACGAATCAAGATAGGATAAGGAGGATGGGTGCCAAAGGTGTTCTTCCCAGAGTCACAACAGGTCATGTGATGAAGAATTTAGCAAGACCACTTGACTCTGATATTCTTAAAAAGACAGTACATTATCACAATGGTGTTTTCTACAATGTTTATTTGATTTTTACATTATCATAATGGTGTTTTCTACAATCTCTATTTGATTTTTATTTGGATGGATATTGTAGTTAACCACCAATGTAATAATATGATTTTTGATATCTAGGGAAGAGGATGGCAGGGTTGACTTTTTCCTATAGGAACATTGGGCTTCTTCAACAATGAATGAATGCCAGGAAGTGTAACATCATTGATTTTGTAAAAAGCCTCAGGGTCAAGTAGGTCATAATAGTTAGGGTAGTCAGACCTTCATGAGTCGGTAACCTCAATGCCATTGAAATAAATATTCAAGGAATCTTCAGAGATGGTAAATTTGGTACTGGCTATCATAGAAGTTAGAAATACATGAGTATCATGTGGTTGCACATTTATAGTGCAGTTCAATTAGAGATTTTCATAAAACTCATGGAATAACTTAGTACTAGTGATAGAATTTGAGTAGTATATGCGTTGTACAGACAATGCACTAAGGTGATGGGTTGAAGACAACTCAACGACCTCCTTAATAACCTCACTCGTGGTGAAACAAGGTTCATATAATGCTAAAAAGGGAAGGGATTCCTATGAAGGAGTTCCTTATAGAGATTTTGAGCTTGAGAGGATAAGAAGGAGGTGCCATCATATGTTACGGGGCGAGAAGAAGAGGAAGAAGATGGTGCTCCAACTAGCACAACTCTTTTCCTTCGGTTTGAGGCCATGAGGGCAGATGGAGAAGAAAAATTCACCGAAGAATAAAGAAACCACCACAAAATGGTCTTCTAGCTACCTAGGTTGAGGTAGGAAGAGGCAAGGAAGGCCAAATGGGGTTTGGGAGAGGAAGGTCAAACCTAGGTTTGAGAATTAGAGCATTAGAGCTTGGGATCGGTTGATTTTTATTTAATTAAGAGGGAGAAAAGTCAGTCGATGCCCTATTTTAATTTGGTCCAGTTGCACGATTGGTCGAGTTCTATGGGTTATAAAATTGACCAAACAAGCAGTTCAACTAAGTTCTCAGAAAGTCGTGTTGGTAGCAGGACAAACTTGACCGAATGATCAACTAGTCCAAACCTTAGAAAATTTAATTCCAAGCCTCTAGGGTGCTATATAAATGTAGTTTTCTATCCTACCATGTATTTTAGACATATTGAGGCACATTCCATTCATCCTAGGGTACTATTTTGTGATAAAATATTTGTCTATGAAAAATACCCAAAAATAAGCAAAACCATACATGAAACATGGCCAATTAGCACATAAAAAGCATAAGGTAAGAAAGACATGAGAAAGAATATAGGTAAGAGAACAACTAGCTAGAAGGAATTTCAATATCATCAAGAGTAGTTATAAGCAATTTTGATCTAATAAAAGCAAATTGCTATCTAGATAGATGTTTACTGAAAATGTCTACAAGCTAATTTTTCGTGTCCACACACGTGATGTAAATACCCTTATTGGCAATGTGGTCATAAAGAAAGTGATGACATTCCTATAAATGTTTATCTCTACTATGCAATATAGGATTGTATGATAGTTTAATTTCACTAATATTATCACAATAGATAGGAGAAGCATCAAAATGAATGTTAAAGTCTTGGAGCATTTGCTTCATCCATAGGACTTTGGCACGACAATTCCCAGCTGCAATGTATTCATCCTTGATAGTTGAAAGATCCAAAATTCTTTGTTTCAGAGAGAACCAAGAACTAGGCATGGTCCTAGGGAAAAGAAAGTGCTTCTTGTGCACTTTCTATCAATAAAAAAACCTGCATAATCAACATCACTATAGATGGTAAGAGTAAAGTCCCTTGACTTGGGATACCATAGTATAAAATTTTGAGCTTTGGCTAGATACATCAAAATCCTCTTAACCTCTATGAGATGTGATTTTTTTGGATTTGATTGAAAGCAAGCACATAAGCTAACACTAAACATTATATAAGGTCTAGAGGCAGTTAAATAAAGTAAACTTTTAGTCATACCTATATAGAGATTCTCATCTACCTTTTCTCCTTGTTCAACTCTGTCAAGCTTGGCGTTGTTTGACATGGGGGTTTCCATTGGCTTGGTGTTCTCCATCCTAAAGTGCTTAAATAGTTCACTGGTGTATTTTCCTTGGTCGATGAAGTTCCCATCTTTTATTGTTTGATTTGAAAGCTAAGAAATAAAGTAAGCCCCCTGTCATGCTCATCTTGAACTCACTCTGCATAAGAGCACTAAACTCCTTGCAAAGATCAAGGTCAATTCCACCAAAGATAATATCATTAGCATAAATTTTAAATCAATTAAGAAATTTCTAGAAGTGTGTTTAAAAACTAGGTAGAATCGACTT
Source organism: Alisma plantago-aquatica (assembly GCA_963693085.1). NCBI lineage: Eukaryota > Viridiplantae > Streptophyta > Magnoliopsida > Alismatales > Alismataceae > Alisma > Alisma plantago-aquatica. Next base: position 593,418,908 of record OY856411.1, read on the forward strand.
TGCCCATTATATAGCCATTGTCTAGCAAAAAGTTTTTTAGTTTCTCATACCAAGATTGAGGTTCTTGTTTGGGTCCATAGAGAGCTTTTTTGTTACAAATAAGCATGGTTAGATAATTTATCATTTTCAAAGTCAGGAGTTGGAGTAGCATATACTTCCTCCTCAATTATACCATTCAAAAATGCCCTTTCAACATCCATTTGATAAAGAAGAAAATTCTATTGACTAGAAAAAGCAAGCAACATTCTAATAAATTGAAGTCTAGATACATTTGCATATGTTTCCTCAAAATCAATACCTTCCTACTGGGTGTACCCTTGAGAAACTAACCTTGCTTTGTTTCCTACCACTTTTCCACTTTCATCAAGCTTGTTGCGGTAGACCCACTTGGTTCTATTGATCTTTCTATCACTTGGTCTTGGCACAAGAGTCCACACTCAGTTCTTCTTGTACTTTTCCAACTCTTCTTGCATGGCTAGGATCCATTCATCATCCTTGAGAGTTTCTTTGACATCTTTTGGCTCAAGTTGAGATATGAAGGTGCAGTCTACTTATTCTTTGTTGTCGGTAGCCTACGTCTTCACCCTTTCAAAAGGATATTACCTATGATGATCTCTTTAGGATCATGCTTTCCAAAGTGGGGAGTAGGATCCTTATTTTCTTCTTCTTTCACTTCTTCATCAATCAACACCTCTTTTCCTTTATCAACAATGTTGAGCTCTTTCAAATGAGGGATGACCTCATCTGCAACATCATCATTAACAATATTCTTGGAAATAGAGGGGTTAGTTTCAACAAATCTAACACTGATAAATTCTTCTACTTTACCCAATTCAATATACTTTATAAGACTTGCTAGTAGTGCTACATCCAAGAAATAAAGCCTTGTAAACTTCAGATCAAACTCGTCGAGGGAATCCTTGGTGTTCAAAACAAAAGAAGGACAACCAAAAGCATAAAATAAATCAATAAAAGGTTTTCTACCATGCCATAGATCATAGGGAACCCCGTTTTACACAAAACATGAAGTGCTAACAACTTCGCCCAAAACTTCTTTGGAGTATCATACTCTAGAAGCATAGTCCTAGATGTTCCTTGTAGTGACCTATTCTCTCTAAAAACCCATTTTTTGAGGTGTTTGAAATTAAGAAAAGTTATTTTCATACTCGTATTCCTCACAAAAATTTTCAAACATGTCATTTTCAAACTCTCCCCCTTGATCACTATGGATAGAGACAATATAGAAAGAAGCTTTGTTTTCAACTCATTTGTAAGAAGTTGATAAAACATCAAGAGTGTCACCTTTTGAAACAAGAAAGAAAGTTCAAGTATAGCAAGAAAAATCATCGACAATTTGAAGACAATACTTGCTACCTCAAAGTGATTGCATACACATTGGTTCAGATAGATCAATGTGAAGAAGCTCAAGGACTCTTTTGGTGCTAAGTACTTCTTTGGATTTAAAGTATGACTTGGTTTGCTTTCCTTTGGTACAAGGTTCCTCATCCTTTTCAAAATCCAATTTAGTAAGTCCCTTTACCAAATCCTTTTTTCTCAACTTCTTCATTTGCTGCATATGTACATGACCAAGCCTACAGTGCCATAAAGAAATATCATTCAAATTGGAAACAAGACATCTACCAACAATAGGTCTAATAGAGTCAAGAACAATAATATAGAGATTACCATTTCTAGTTCCCTTATATATAACATTATACGAGAGGGGATCTAGAAGAAAGAATTCAAGTGAGGTAAAGAGAAAAAGATAACCATTATCACAAAGTTGACTAACACTTATTAAATTGTGATGTAGACCATACACAATAAGTAAATTCTTGATGCATAGTGAATCACCTGTTGACTCAAGGTCAATTAGGTCAATGTTGACTCACGTCTAAATTGACTAAACCCGTGTTTTGATGATGACTAACCATTCCACATATTGGTGTATAATATCTCTACTTGAGTGATTTCAGATTAGGTATAGAAACACTCCAAATGCCCTAACTTGCACATATCAAATTGGAGAAAAGACAAGTCAAAGTCATACAAGTGCACATTTTTGTAATATGATGTATATCCATTAGAATCATGTTGTATATCACTTGTAATGATTGTATGACTTGTAATTAAGCTTAGAAAAATATCAGGAGCACTTAGATCGAATATTAGAGCACTTTAGATGCAACTTTGAAAATTGATTACAGGCACTCTGTCGATCGAGTTTCCCAGCCTGAAAACTCAACCGATCATCCTTGATCAATTTTCTAGAGATTGCATCGGTCGAGTTGTGTTTACATAGAACTCGACCGATGGGGTAATTGACCAAATCGATTTTCATTGGTCGGTTGAGTTTCCTCAGGACAAACTCGACTGATGGTCTGAATATCGGCTTTGTCTTTTACTCTATCGGTCGAGTTACCCTTATATAAACTCGACCGATTGCACTGTACGAAAAAGTGCAGGAAAGTGTTTCTAGCCGTTGTGGAGTTGCAACAAGTGAAAATATATCCGTTGCAAGCCACAAAATGTCTAGTTTTCGTTCACAAGTGTTCCCAAAGGCTAAGAGGTATCCCCAACTATAAATAGGACCCCTTGGGCTTCATTCCAAGGTTGAGCATTCATTGCAAACTCTATGTGAGGTTCCTATTCTGTAGTTGAGTGCTTCCTACAACCTCTTCTCTCTCTCTAAGCTTAATCACTTGCTACATCCATTAGAGTGAGTAGGAAATCTGTAAGAGAGCTAGTCCTACATGTATATCTTATGAGGCTCTCACTCCACCACCTCCCTATCTCTCATTTGCAATCATGAAGATGAAGGTTCTCTCTCTTGTCCAAGAGAGGTGAAGAAGAACAAGGGAAGGAGTCCCTTGGTGAAGATCAAGGCTGAAGACTTGGAGCTAGAGTGGGTAAGCCCTTGGAGAAGGCAAAAGACTCAAGCTCAAGTGGGTAAGACCTTGGTGGAAGCTTATCCGAGTGAAGGTGAAGTCAAAGGCGGAAGATCCAAGAAGAGTGGGTGATCCCTGCAAGCCTGAAGACTTATGCAAGAGTGGGTAAGTCCTTGGAGAAGGCCGAAGACTCTTGCAAAGTGGGTAAGTCCTTGGTAAGGTTGAAGACTCTTTGTATTGGATAGGTAAGTATTTTGTTTGGTCATGCATTGTATGTCTTATGAATGAATATAAGAGTGCAATAGTTTGGAAGTCCTAGAGGTTGACCTCTCTAGGCAAGTGGACTAACACACTTCTAGTTTGAAGTGTGGAACCACTCTAAATAGCTTGTCTCTTGGTGTATGTTCAATCTCTCTCATCCTTGCTATGTATGTTTTAGTTGTACTCAAATTACCTATTTAACAACCTTATCTTGTCATATATCTTGAAGGTTTAATGAGTTTTTTTTAAGTGCTTTCAACTCTATTCACCCCCCTCTAGAGCACCTAATCACCCATCTAGGATCCAACATCACCTACATCACCCTCACCTATCACCTTACCCTTGTTTTTGTCACTAAAATTCACTGATTCTCCTTTCTTCTTTGTGAATTGGTTGAAGTGGATGATTTCACCTGTCATATGCTATGAGCAACCACTATCAACAATCAATTTTCCTTTTACCTAGAAGAAAGGAAGATGTCAGTGCCCAATTTAAACTTTGGGATCTAGTGTTATATTGGTGACCCATTTCGTCTTTGGGTTGGTCCCCTTCTCTCTATAAGGACAATCAATAGAGTAATGGTCATCACTCTTGTAATTCAAACAAACCATAGGGTTTTTAGAGCCAAAAGACTCTTCATGGAAGACAGGAGGCCCCTTGCTCTTTTTCTTACTCTTACCCTTTCTCTTTCTCTTTGGAGATCCCCCTACATATCCAAACCACTAGTACCAACTTGTTTGGTAGAGTAATCTAGAACTTCATCGAGGGACTTTTTTTCCCTTTGAGGAATTCCTACAAAAAAGCTCTTAGTTTGTGATTATCATCACTAAGAGTAATGATAGTAGAAGATAAGAAAGAAAGATCATCTTGTGCATGAAGTAAGTCGGCCTCCAAACAAAGGGCTTTTATAAGATAAGTGTTATGACCTGTTCCAAAGCTTATTGGTAAGTTTTATAATTTGAGCCTAATTAAAGTTAGTTGAGTTAACTTATGTACTTAGGATGTGGTCACGAGAACCAAGTAAAGAGCTTAGGTTGAGTTGTCAAGGACCATTAAGTTAGTAAGTTAGAGTCCTAAGTGTGGCAGATAGGAGATGTTTGATGTTAGCTTTGGGGATTTGAGTATTTGGATATCCTGGCCCGATATCTGAGTACTTGGATCAGCCAGTACAAGCTACTCTGTCTATTCTTTCACGTATACCCTGGCCAGGTATACAGTGGAAGAATGGGCTAGAGAGGAACCCTAGAAATGTTAGGGTTAGAAAACAAGAAAAGAAACAAGAATTAAGAGCATAAATGTAAAAAGAGATAGAACTTACATTTCATAATGTTGTTTTTGTTGGAAATGTACAGAAATGCTCTTATATGTTTGTATTGAAATATTCAATACTTTGAAATATGGGTCTTTAATATCTGTTGTACACTATGCAATTGTAGCATTTATTGATTTTATTCTTTGTAACAAGTAGACTAGAATTGACCTTTGAATGGGCTTTTGTTTCTATAGTTTTGCCCGCTGATTCGAGTGAAATTGACATCAGCAGGTCTGTTTAGGTTTTCAGTCTGTACGCGATTCGGCCGAGTTGTATGTGATTCGGCCGAGTTTCCTTAATAGGAAATCGAACAGCAAACTGATTGGCCGAGTTGTATGTAATTCGACTGAGTTTCCTTTTTCAGGAAATCAAACGGCAAGTTGATCGGCCGAGTTTCAAGCGGATCGGCCGAGTTGTGAAGCAATCGGCCGAGTTTCAACTCGACCGAATCTGCTGCAGACTGCAATATAGCAGTGCACTGTTTGATTTTTAATTATTTATTGGTAACTAGAAATGATCTCAAATTTTTATTGGAGGTTTGAAACTTCATTATGTATAACATATAAAATTTCCAGAATTTTTGGAGCTTCTGTTAGCTATTCAGTAGGCGAATTACAGAAACTATTGTGAAACTAAATATTCAGCCAATATGATTAAAGTTGAGTGTTGGGTCAATATGCAATTGACCCAAGCAGCTCAATTGCTCTATATGTTCGAACACACACACTAGCAGCTCTCATAATTCGCAATTCATTCCAGAGAAACGAGCTCCTAGAGAGAGAGGGAGAGTTAGGGTTTGAGAGGAGAAAGTGGTGGAATTGCTGAATTAGGGTTTTGCGGTCCGAGGAATGGTGAAATCAAGTAAGTTTGGATTATTTGCATAGACTTTTATGGTGAATCTTCTCTCTCATGTCAAGATTCCGTCCATGCTCTGATTTGATCCAAGATGATGTCGAAATTCCCTCTTTTCTCACCCTTTCTTCATAATCCCTCATTTTCAAGGTTTCCGAGTTGAATGGAAGAAGAATTGGGAGATTTGCTAGGGATTTGATATGAGTTCGAGATTCCCTGAGTTGAGCTGCAGTTTTGAGGTGTTTTCACACCTTAGGGTGAGTGGGTATTTCCTTTAAACAGTATAATGTACGAAATTTGATTATAGCATCCAAATCCCTAAATGCTTAGTATGTGATTCTAAACCTTGAAATGTCCGTTTGATTTAAGTTGTTGCAAATTGATATGATATGGATTCCTTCTCTGTTTGAATGACTCTTTGATGGTAGATTCACATTAGAAACGTATACAACACATCCTAGTAAGAATGATTTTCAGATTTATACCATATGATGTAATTAGGGTTTAACCTAATTGAGATATCACTAGAGTTTCAACCTTAGTGAAGAGACATTTAGTCTTGATCTAAGTCTAGATCTTAATGCTCCTATTAAAGCGCATGTCTAACATATTTCAATATCCAAGCCCATTTGGATTCACCATTAAGTCTATGACTTTTGATTTCACTAAGTTGAAGCTCAATCGAGCTGTGACACGGACGTGGTGGGTGACCACGACCGTGGTGAAGGGTCTGTGCCACGGGCGTGCTAGGTAGCATGACCGTACTGAATGCTTTTGAAACTCTGATCTCTATATACCACGACCGTGGGGAAGAGCCATGACCGTGGTGAGGTAACTGTGCCACGGCCGTGGGGTGACACCACGACCGTGTTGAAGCAAACCCTAAATGAATACTTAAAGGTCAAAGTTAAATGAAGAGGACTAGTAATCTTATAAGTGGTTAGCATGTACCTCATGGGTTACCTTATTTGAATTTTATTCTTGGTGCATGATATCTCAGTGAATAGCATGGAAACCTAAATTTAGTTCAATTTCCATGGTTTCATACATATATTGATTGTATATGGTTGTTGAAAACAGTCTTTAATTTGTAAATGTTATATCGTGTGAAATCCTTATGAGAGCCATGTGATAAGTGAATGAGGAAAATGAAACCCTAAGAGCAGGGTGTTGCCATGTGATAAGTGAATAAGGAAAGGAAACCCTAAGGATAGGGTGTTCAATGAATCAAGTTATGGTGATATGAAAGGTTTCCATATGAGATGTGGTTATGCTTAACTGTTGAATTGTATGTTTCTTGTGCATTTAACTTTACATGCTTGTTCTCTTTGAGCTGGTATATATATACTACAGGGTTTCTTATTTTCACAATACATATCTCGTGAATTGCAGGTGATGAGATATGACATGCCCTAGAAAGGGATGTTACTGAGATCATGCATATATGTATGAAATGTTAGAATGAGAATACTTGTTGGGCAGACATGATATACGTTGAATACATGAGCTATGATGTTTTATATGATATGATATGGCAGGACGTGTGAGCCTTGTGAGAAATGTTAAATGAGTTATGATTTCTATCTAAAATGTACCCATAATGTTAATGTTAGACTTAGGTGCCCTGAACACTGTAGAACCCCTTTGAGAGGTCTGTGCCTTAGGGGTGAAACGACCTACCTAGCGTGTGTCTAGATGGTCGATGACTCGTGTTCAACAATAATCCGTGCGTGTGTCACGGTGGCACGAGGACAGAGAGGCAGTGTTCAATAATAATCCGTGCGTGTGTCACGGTGGCACTGGAGTAAATAGGGGTTATTCAACAATAATCCATGCGTGTGTCACGGTGGTAACCCCGACTCTCCGTCTGTGTACTCAGGTAGGAGGAGTCCAGTTTACACTCTTTTGAGAGTGTAGTGAGGCCGTGTGAGCCTGAGGTTCCTGACGCAGACCAGGACAGCAGTCAGACTTAGCATTTCCCGGGTGTGTTGCTAAGTCTTGTACGGTGTGGCCGTAGTGCACTGCGAGTCTCTATGTAGAGTACACTGCATAGATCAGGGCATAAGCTAAAATATGATCATATAGGTTCACAGAGTTCCTTATAAATGAAAGAGTTAAGGAAGACTAGAGCATAGTCTTCTAGTAGTTATTCTTTGGATGCAATATTTACATTCTTTGTTATTTCAATTATATTGTTTTAGAACTGCTCAGTGTAGTATTTATTGTTGTTAAATTTCATATCATTTACTCAAAGTTATATCTATAATCACATTAGTGCCTTAGACTGTTTCTTTGAAGTTCTCATTCACTGAGCGAGTAGGCTCACCCCTCTACTCAAACATTTTAGGATTAACCGCGTGGACTTGAAGATGGTCAGAGCGTCAGAGTAAATCTGCCACAGGAGTCAAGTATGAGATTAGTTGAGTCAGTCAGTCCTTGTCACTCTAGGTCCTCAGTAAGAGATAAGAGAGAAAGTTGTAATTACGATGTGTAATATTATTCCTCTTTTGAAATTGTATGCTAATTAGTAGGTCTTATGTGCATAAGGTGTGAGAGACATCATGAATGTTTATACATGTATCTTTACTATTAAAGTCTGATTAGTAAAAGGAATGTTCAGATTCCCTTGTTAAGAGGATTTATGTGGTTCAATGCGAGGAAACAAGAGTTTTAACAGGAAAGAAAAAAAAAGTTAAGGGTGTTCTTTGTATTACATATAAATCCTAATTTATGCTCTAATCTCATGATTAGTGGAAATTGTGAGATCGGGGTGTAACAGCTTGGTATCAGAGCTTAGGGTGAGTTGTCAAGGACCATTAAGTTAGTAAGTTAGAGTCCTAAGTGAGGCAGATAGGAGATGTTTTGATGTTAGCTTTGGGGATTTGAGTATTTGGATATCCTGGCCCGATATCTGAGTACTTGGATCAACCAGTACAAGCTACTCTGTCTATTCTTTCACGTATACCCTGGCCAGGTATAAAGTGGAAGAATGGGCTAGAGAGGAACCCTAGAAATGTTAGGGTTAGAAAATGAGAAAAGTAACAAGAATTAGGAGCATAAAAATAAAAGGGGATGGTACTTACATTTCATAATGTTTTTTTATATGTTGGAAATGAATAGAAATGCTCTTATATGTTTGAATTGAAATATTCAGTACTTTGAAATATATATGGGTCTTTAAGATTTGTTGCACACTATGCAGTTGTAGCATTTATTGATTTCATTCTTTGTAGCATGTAGATTAGAAATCATCTTTGAATGATCTTTCCTTAGTGGATAAGTTTTCTTCCACACTTTTGAGATGAATAGAAGTTGAGTAATCCTCAGTAGTTCTTGGCTTCAGGACTTCAGGTTTGGCCCGGTCCGGCTGGCAGGATGCGTTACTGGATTCTAATGACTCCTATTAATAGTATAATAAGAATAGACTCTGGATAATTAGACCCACATTAAAGTGAGAATGTACATACAGTAAGATGTTGAAACAGATGGGCAAGATCAGAACAACTAAGAATCAGTTGAAACTGGTATCTGAGGTTCAATTTTGGGGCCTCATATGAGAAACCCTTAATTGGGAATAATAGAACATGATATGAAGTTCATAATCAGTTTATTGATTAATATTATATGAGCTATACATATGAAATATGGAAAAGATATGTGAAATGTATGTATGGTTCTAGATAGCAAGAATCGATCATGAAGAATGGATCGTATAATTGAGTATAATGCTTTTATGAACTCTAAAGGAAAGGCTAAGTAGAAGAGTAGAGTTGAGCATTCAATAGGTCCATAGAAGTGAAGAGTCTTCAAAAGAGTAAAAGTGAAGAGAATCATATGATCATATAATTCATAAGACTAGAACAACAAACTAGTTCCTAAGTGAAGAACATAGGTGTAGTTTAACGAATGAATAAGTCATACAAGGGTAGACTATATTCAGGAGGGAAAACCTGATTGAAAGAGAAACTGTGTTTGACCCATGCATGATCACTTTGATTTAAAAATGAAGAATATTTAAGGTATTAAGGGAATGTTTGAATACAAGAATTCTAAGTCTCGAAATCATCTTCTCTCTCATATATTCCTTAACAATAGCAAGGTGGGGATGAAATGATAAGAAAATAAATCATATATGATGCATAACTACCTTGGTAGGGTCATCTAGTGAATGTAATAGTGACATATTTTACGATGAAGTGCGATAAGAAATAAATTCTTGTGTGATAGCAAGAATGATGAATAATCTATTCTTACCTTGAATGTTTTAATGTTAAGGATGTTTATTGTATATAATCATATGAAAAGGATAGGTAGCAAAAAGTAAAGAAGTAATGAATGAGGAGAGAGATAAAGGAAAACACTAGCTTTGTGTAATATGTGAACTCGTTTTTAGAAGTATGCTTTGTTGAAGGCATACTAAGGTATGTAAGTTGGTTCTACATATGATTTCAGTGTATTTGTGCAAGCCATATGTCAAATTAAAGGCGTATGACAGTTGTAGTAATTCATACCTGATATTAATCTTACTATTGTGTATTTGTGATATGGTGATACGGTTTGGATGATGTCAGAACACATGGAGAGATACCCTGAACAAGGTAGTCATACTTATTCACTCATATTAATAGAAAGGGATGATAATCAGGTTGTCTGGACAAGTAACCCTAATGAGGTGTAGCTTGTTATACCTAGCTCTAATATAACTGAGTGATGGTAATTGAGTATGATTAATGCTTGAATGACTGATACAATTGTGGATTACTTTATTACTGTGGTTGAAACCCTAAAATGATATAATACGATGGTTACACTTTGAATTGTGTGTGGGCCCATAACCCACAGGTCCCAGGATCGAAACATGATAGTATGGAATGAGGTGGTAATGCTTCACCTCATGCATCCATGACCCAATGGGGATGCCAAGAGTAGTATTGTGCAATTGATTGTTGAATCTAGTCTTTTAATTCAAGACTGTTTTGCTATATGAGTAGCACGTTATTAAAGTTTAAAACAACATGGTGAACTCGCTTTTGTCACTTAAAGGTGATACAGAACAATAGAACTTTCTGAGCCGCATAAGTTGAGATAGTTGTATCAGAGTATCAGAGTTGCGCAGCGAAAGCGTGGTGGTTTATCTTTGCATTCTATGTTTGACTGTGGCATAAAGAATTTGCTTGATATCATTGAGAACTATTTGAAATATGTTGTGATTTAGTAAAGAATTAAAAGATCTAATGTTGAAAACTACATTCAGGTATGAAATACAAGAATATAATGACATGGAAGGCTTTAGAAGCTTAGAATAACCTTGAATGTATCTTTCTTGTAGGTTTATGTTTCGAGGACGAAACATTCTAAGGGGGGGAGAGTTGTTATGACCCCATCTGAGCTTAATTGGTAAACTAGGGTTTACCTAGACAATTGCAAAGATTAATTGGAATAATCATTCTTGAAATCTAATTAATGACGATAACACAATTAGGATGTTTTAACTATGATAAGAAGTCTAAATGTTCTTTTGTCTTGAGAATTAGGGTTTGAGAAGCATAGACCCTAATCGGCCCAAAATAGGGTTTTAATGATACATGGATACAAAATTTGATAAGTATAGTGTCTCGATAAATGATTTTTAGTATATTATGTGTAACTCTGATTTAGCTCAAATTTGGATATGATTTGGATACCTCAAATAGGAACACTACTGAAAAATATCAGAATTTATGAAGAATGTTCAGACCTGTTTGTCGGTTGAGTTTGCAACTTGACCGACAAACAGGTCTGAACATTCTTCATAAATTCTGATATTTTTCAGTAGTGTTCCTATTTGAGGTATCCAAATCATATCCAAATTTGAGCTAAATCAGAGTTACACATAATATACTAAAAATCATTTATCGAGACACTATACTTATCAAATTTTGTATCCATGTATCATTAAAACCCTATTTTGGGCCGATTAGGGTCTATGCTTCTCAAACCCTAATTCTCAAGACAAAAGAACATTTAGACTTCTTATCATAGTTAAAACATCCTAATTGTGTTATCGTCATTAATTAGATTTCAAGAATGATTATTCCAATTAATCTTTGCAATTGTCTAGGTAAACCCTAGTTTACCAATTAAGCTCAGATGGGGTCGTAACAACTAAATTAAGTTAATGATTCACTGACCACATCATAAGTACATAAGTTAACTCAACTAACTTTAATTAGGCTCAAATTATAAAACTTACCAATAAGCTTTGGAACAGGTCATAACAATCTCCCTCCCTTATAAGAATTTCGTCCCGAAATTCCTAAAAGAGAAAAGGAAACTTGTTACGCATCTCAGATTCAAGCTCCCACGTAGCTTCCTCTAGGTTATGATTCCTCCACAAAACCTTCATTAATGATATCTCACGATTCTTGAGTTCCTTGATCCTTCGATCAACTATCTGAATTGGTCCCTCAACATAGGATACATATGGTCTGAGCTGAGCAGATTATAGATCCACTATCTTCTCTGAACCAGGATAACACTTCTTCAACATCGATACATGAAACATATCATGTAACTTAGCCAATTCAGATGGCAATTCCAACCTATAGGCTACAGGTCCAATCCTCACAATGATAGGATACAGACCCATAAACCTAGAAGTCAGTTTGCCTCTCTTACCAAACCTCAACACTCTTCTTCATGGTGAAACTTTCAAATACACTTCATCACCAACCTCAAACTCTAAGAGGTTAACGTCTCATCTCAACATAACTCTTCTGCCTATCCTATGCAGCTTTCTACTGCTCTCAGCATGTCCTCAAGAATCTGAATGACCCTTTCTGACTGACCGATAGTCTGTGCATGGAAAGTTGTACAGAATCTCAACTTTGTGCTCGAAGCACGATGCAACGGATTCCAAAATCTGGATGTGAATTTAGGATCTCTATCAGATATAATTGAAATTGGGGTACCATGCAACCTGAGTATCTCATCCATATATATCTTAACCAACTTTGGGACATCAAAGGTTGACTTAATATGAAGATAGTGAGCAGACTATAAGTCTGCTCACTATCTTCATATTAAGTCAACCTTTGATGTCCCAAAGTTGGTTAAGATATATATGGATGAGATACTCAGGTTGCATGGTACCCCAATTTCAATTATATCTGATAGAGATCCTAAATTCACATCCAGATTTTGGAATCCGTTACATCGTGCTTCGAGCACAAAGTTGAGATTCTGTACAACTTTCCATGCACAGACTATCGGTCAGTCAGAAAGGGTCATTCAGATTCTTGAGGACATGCTGAGAGCAGTAGAAAGCTGCGTAGGATAGGCAGAAGAGTTATGTTGAGATGAGACGTTAACCTCTTAGAGTTTGAGGTTGGTGATGAAGTGTATTTGAAAGTTTCACCATGAAGAAGAGTGTTGAGGTTTGGTAAGAGAGGCAAACTGACTTCTAGGTTTATGGGTCCGTATCCTATCATTGTGAGGATTGGACCTGTAGCCTATAGGTTGGAATTGCCATCTGAATTGGCTAAGTTACATGATATGTTTCATGTATCGATGTTGAAGAAGTGTTATCCTGGTTCAGAGAAGATAGTGGATCTATAATCTGCTCAGCTCAGACCATATGTATCCTATGTTGAGGGACCAATTTAGATAGTTGATCGAAGGATCAAGGAACTCAAGAATCGTGAGATATCATTAATGAAGGTTTTGTGGAGGAATCATAACCTAGAGGAAGCTACGTGGGAGCTTGAATCTGAGATGCGTAACAAGTTTCCTTTTCTCTTTTAGGAATTTCGGGACGAAATTCTTATAAGGGAGGGAGATTGTTATGACCTGTTCCAAAGCTTATTGGTAAGTTTTATAATTTGAGCCTAATTAAAGTTAGTTGAGTTAACTTATGTACTTATGATGTGGTCAGTGAATCATTAACTTGATTTAGTTGAATTAAGCACATAAGATCAATTAGTGCATAATTAAGATGATTAATTTGAGTAAAGTGATGATTGGATGCAATTTGAAACTTTGAACCAGTGAACTAGTAAATTTAACGTGATATATTGCTTTGAGGGCGTAGAGAATTTTGTGCTTGAAATATTGCAAGAAAAATCGATCAATTCGGACCCCCGAGGCCATAGCTATGGCATTTTTGAGAATGTTGGACTTGAGATGCAATTTTTCCAAACTTTCACCCCTTTAGTGGGTCAGTTGATTTTTCTTTTCCTGTAACTTATCTTCTTTTCTTTCCCACCCGATAGAACAGGAGAAGCGGCACACAGCGCCGACAGAGCAGAAGTAAGGGGGGAGCCGCGAGAGGGCGATCTAGGGTGGCTTAGGGCAGATTAACTAGCCTTGACCTCCGTTGACCTCCGTCCTCCATCCCTCCACCTTCCCTACCTCCTCCCATGCCCATCTGCAGCGCCGACCAGCTGAGCAGTGCCGGCGGCCAGAAGTAACAGCTGCAGCTGCAGCGGCGCCCTAACAACTTCCCAACCTGCTGAAGCTGCTGCGGCCGGCCAGCAGTTTGCGGAGCCGACTAAGGGCCCCTTGGCTCGGGAAAATGCCTCCAACTATCAAGGATCAACGAGCCATCCTGTTCCGCCCAAACCCGCAACCTGACCTCCATGGCCAAGCAGCCGATTTGCAGCAACAAGCTGCTGCGTACGGCAGCGGCCAGGGAGCCCGATTAGGGCGCGACAAACACAAGGAATGTCAGCCAACTTTGGCCGTGAAGCCAGACCACAAATCCGCAGCCTCCCAAGCCTCGAGCAGCTCCTAGCCGAGCTCTCCTCCAAGCTGAGTGTTCCTGCGTTGAGCTGCAGTAAGCGGCAGATTTATTTTGGGCAAATCCAAGGTTGAAGATGACTTGCGTGTGCCCAGAAACTAGTATCTGGACGCAATTCCAGACGAATCCAGACATCCCGAATAGCTGTGAGTAGGGTTTCATTTATTTATCATTAATAAACTCAGGCGTTTGAATACTTTCTGTTTTGTGCGCGAATTACACTGATAACAGGCGTTATCAGGCGTCGGGCAGTGTTTGGCGTCGCCTGACCTTTTTAGTTCATAAAATGCTTCTAGACACTGTTATATGATTAAATTTAGCATTTGAACAGTATGGATTGAATCAGTAGATTTATATGGTTCATTGGAACCTAAATTGCTCATTTGAATGTTGAAATTATAAATTCATGTCTAAAAATGGTATGATTTGGGTATGAACCCAGACAATGAAGATTTCTGATAAATTATCATATGTACGATTTCAAAGTTGATATGAATAAATAAAATATGCATGAAAACCCTAATTGCATATATCTTTTGACGTTAATATGTGTAAATTGATATTTACATGAAATGGCACATTTCTCTGAAATATTACCAAAAATTCTCAAGTATTGTTATTAAATTGTATTGTGATATGTAATTAACTCTTAATTGAGTTAAGTGATGCACAAACCAGGATTAGGGTTAATGTGCACGTTTTTCGAGAATTTCAGAGAATTGACAAATGTTACGTATGAATTCTCATATGTGAAGTAAATTACTCTTAGCAGTGCACTAAGATGTACAATTGAATGTATTCAATATGCATGTGCCAAATTGACTTGAGTTTGGGATATTTATGAATTTTAAATCTGCCTGCATGCGTGATATAAGGATAGGGTGTTGCCATGTGATAAGTGAATGAGGTAACTGAAACCCTAAGGATAGGGTGTTCAATGAATCATGTTATGGTAATATGAAAGGTCTCGATATGAGATGTGGTGATACTTAACTGTTGAATTGTATGTTTCTAGTGCATTTAACTTTATATGCTTGTTCTCTCTGAGTTGATATCTACATACTGCAGGGCTTCTTATTTTCAATACATATCTCGTAAATTGCAGGTGATGAGATATGACATGCCCTAGAAAGGGATGTTACTGAGACATGATATATGTTGAATACATGAGTTAAGATGTTTCTTTTGATATGATATGGCAGGCCGTGTGAGCCTTGTGAGAAATGTTAAATGAGTTATGATTTCTGTTTAAAATGTACCATAATGTTAATGTTAAACTTAGGTGCCCTGAACACCGTAGAACCCCTTTGAGAGGTCTGCACCTTAGGGGTGAAACTCGTGTCCAACATCAACTGGTTGAGTAATTCTGGTGGCACGAGGACAGAAGGGTTATCCAACACCAACCGGTTGAGTAATTCTGGTGGTAACCCAGTGTTGACTCCCTGCACCTGTGTACTCAGGTTAGAGGAGGAGTCTAGAGTACACTCTTTTGAGAGTGCAGTGAGGCCCTTGTGAGCCTGAGGCCCTTGAGCGCCTGAGAGTCCTGTGCAGACCAGGACGAGAAGTCAGACTTAGCATTTCCCGGGTGTGTCGCTAAGTCTTGTACGGTGTGGTCATAGTGCACTGCGAGTCTCTATGCAGAGTACACTGCATAGATCAGGGCATAAGCTAAAATATGATCATATAGGTTCATAGAGTTCCTTATAAATGAAAGAGTTAAGGAAGACTAGAGCATAGTCTTCTAGTAGTTATTCTTTGGATGCAATATTTACATTCTTCTTTATTTCAATTATATTGTTTAGAACTACTCAGTGTAGTATTTCTTGTATATTAATCTGAATAATAAACTTGACGAGTTGTTTAGTGATAGTTAAATGAAAAACTATTCACTGAGCGAGTAGGCTCACTCCTCTACTCAAACATTTTCAAGTCAGCAACAGTTCCAGGAATCTGAAGGATCTTTCCATCGTAGTTTTTGGCAGTAGAAGGTATATGTAGTTAGTTTAGTTAGAGGTCTCTTAATCCTTTCCCCTCGGTCCTTGGGACATGGTGTGGGTGAGAGAGAGTATGTATGGCGAATGAGTAAAAGATGTAAATTAACTGTTATGTTTTACTTTCTGTTAAACAATGATACATGTTGTAAACTCTGTTTATGTTCTCTAGCCAGTTTAATTGAAATGCTTCCGCAATAGTTTATTATGTTTTAGTTTACAACAATAATCTGGATATCATTATGAGGGTTTAAAAAGAAAAAGTTCTTAGTGATTTGTTTATGTGATAATCCCTCCGTCGCGCCCTAATCTCGTGATTAGTGGTTAGTGTGAGATCGGGGTGTGACAATAAGACTCTTTTTCTAAAGTAAGACTAGAAACTTCATGACTAGGAAATAAAGGTCTAGAACAAATATCATAACTTGAGAAAGCAATCTACCATTTTCCAAGATCATAAAGATAAATTCTATTTTGTTCTTTAGTAGCATCACAAGCGATCTTGAGATCTTCATTTTTAGTTTTAAGTAAAGCAATCCCATCTACTAGAGCTTGGTGGTGCGCTCCTGCCAATGACGTTATAGACTAGTCAATTGAGATTTGAATAGATGCAACTCCGCGGACAAAAGCACACAATGGATTTACTTTCAAAATTTATAAACCTACACCAACACACCTACATCTACTAAAACACTACCCCGCAAGCACACAGTGTCGTGTCGTAGTATAGGTAAGGTGGGAAGTATAGGGTCGATCCACATGGAGAAAGGGGGGGCACTAGAGCTAGGTTCCTACTGCGTAGACTAGGGTTAAGGGTTTGAAGGTTGTTTTGATTGTTAAACTAAGGTGAGCAAGAAATCAATTAAAGGAGAGAATGAAATCTAAGTTAACCCTAGACTAGATTAAGACTAATTAAGCAGGAAAAGACTAAGCTAGATATGAAAAGGCAATTTACACTAAGTCAAGCAAGAGAAAAGCAAAAGAGCAAGTAAAGACCTAAGCTAGCAAGAACAAAGCAAGAACAAGGCAATAAGCTTTTTTTTTAATTTTGGAAAATTTGGGTAAAAATAGGGCAAGATGCTATCTAAGAAAGAAAAGAGATAATTAAGGTAACACTATCTAAGCAAGATGGAAACTAGGGTTTTAAAGCAATTAGGGGAGGTGTGGGATGTTTAGGAGATGTACCTATCACTTAAGTTGGGGGTGACATATGAACATTATGATTTGATTCATATTATCAAACCAAAGAACAAGTTAGAGTCTAAAGAATTATCCTAAGCCACTAATTGGCCATGGATATGCTAGGTTGTGTATAGGGGAACAGTCCCTAACACTCCATACTACCTTTGCGAGGCTCATTCGAGTTAGGGCTTAGGTGTAATTCAATTAGAGTCTAAAAAATCCTAGGTTTCTAGGTTAGATGATCTTAGGATGAGTAGGGCCTGAGTTTAGTAAGGGGGTGGAAGTGAGGTTTTAGGCCTCCCTCTACCCACATTCTAACCTTGAGAAAGCTCCATGCAGAACACACCAATATCATCTAAACTAGCTACTTAGATCTTGCAACTAGGGTTAGGAGAACTGATTATGATGTAGGAAGATGGGTAGCTATCTAGGGATACAAGAATTGGACCTAGGAGCAAATCCCAAAATTCACACATATAAGCAATTTTCCTAAATTCCCAATTGATTTCAAGCACAAATCAACAAGCAATTTACAGAGAATGAGATAGAAATAGAATATAATAATCATTAGAACATAGAATTTCAAAGTTTACATATCATTTTCCCCCAACATGGTATCAAAGTAACATATTACATCCCAAATAGCCCACCCAGGGGACCTAGCTACTCATAACAATGCAAAGTACAAAAAGAGAAGAGAAGGAGATAGAAGAATCCATGGAGATCAGTGTAGATGAAGAAATCCTCCACTTCAACTACTGTACGGAATTCTCCTCTCTCGTCCAAGGGATAGGAGCATGGAATTATGGTGGAAATGGGTGGAAATTGAAGGAAACTAGAGGTTTGATGGTAGAAATGGTGAAATGGAGTGAAATGGAGGTGGAAATGGTGTGGAATGGATAAGGGGGAAAATGAGGATCTAAGAGGTGGTAGGAGGTAGCTATGAGTGTCCAACCTCAACCTCCAACCACCACCCACATATATATAGGTGGGGAGGAAGCAATAGGTCAAGTAAGGGTAAAGTGAGAAATGTAGTGGAAAAGTAGCTAGGTTTTTGTGAGTAGCACGCCCGTGCTGGGTAGCATGGCCATGGTGGGGTGTGAGTGGAACAACCATGGTGTATGGGAACGATCGAGGTGTAAAGTGGTAAAAAATGTCAGGTTGTTTTGGGGGAGTGGCTGGCTGGTTGCACGGTCGTGATGGGCAGCACGACCATGGTGAGGGTTAGGTAGAATAGTCATGTTGGGTAGCACAACTGTGGTAGGTGAGATTATGGTGGTTGTGGTGTAACACCACACCCATTCTTCAGTGCTATATCACGTCCATGCTAGGTGGCACAGCCGTGGTGGCTGTCCCTTGTATGACCATTCCTTGTGGCACGACTGTGGCGTTGTCTGCATCTGTACTTGGGCTTGATTCTTTGGATTTTCTTGGACATCTTTGCTGCTATGGATCTTTGGCCACTAGGGGTGGGTTGAGGGAGCATTGAACTTCACTTTGGGCCTCTCTAAGGGTAGAGAAACCCTAGGATCACTCCTTCTCTCTCTCTTCCATAAAGCATGGTCCAAATGCCTAAAAAACATGCAAATAATGTCCATAAGTGACTTTTTCACAAATATGCGTATTGAGGGAAATAACATGTAATCTAACAGGTATAGATGTGATTGAAATGCACTATGACACAAGATAACGCCCTAAAATAGGGCTGAATCACTTGGTTTTCTTCCTTAACACTATTTATGTTCTTGAGGTAGATGCCATTCTCTGCTTCAACTCCTTGTATTGGAGCTAAAGATCAAGAAACTTCCCTTATAAGGAATCAATGCAATCAAGATGCAACTTCCCATTTTGATAAAAAATATCAATTTTAGAGTGCATATCATCTATGCTATTACCCAACTTCTTCTTTTTAGATTTTCAATCATAATAAGAAGAACAAATAGCATTCAACATATCAATAAGAGTTTCCTTAGATAACTCATGCAATCTTACCTCACTTACCTCACCAATGTCTTCACTTGTAGAGGCCATGAGTGCAAGATGGAATTTTACTTCATTAGAGCTTGAACCACTAGAGGAGGATTCCTCCCAAGATGCATGAGATGCATCCTTTCTCCTTTTTTCCTTCTTGTCCTTCCTCTTGTATTGGCCTTCCTTCGTGTAGGCATCCTTCTTCTTGTGGTTGCTCTTGTGGTAGGATTTCTTTGTCATAGGAAAATCATTCTTGTAGTACCCCTATTGACCACATTCATAACATCTATGAGTTGAGGATGAGTAATACTTCCCCTTGAAGTGCTTGTCCATGGAGTAGTTTACTTCATGATCACTAGGGCCATTATCTTCACCTGAGGAGGGAGGAGAGGACTGACAAGAAAGTTGTTGTTGGAGAATCATTTCCTCCACTTGGGCTTTGAAGGGACTATCTTTAATCTTCTTCAATTCCTTATCCTCTTGGTTATCATCTTCTTCTTGCTTGTCTAGCCTTTTCTCATGAGCTTGAAGGTTGCCAATGAGCTCCTCAGTGGCTAAGTCACCAAGATTACTAACTTCTTCAATGGAAGTTGTAAGGACCTTGACTTGGGTTTTGGGCTAACCCTATTTGATTTTATTAATTAAGTTACTTAGAACTTTAATCTAATAATGTTATGTGCTTTGTTATCATGTGACATACTTATGTTTCAAGTTTGGTTCTATTTGAATGTTGTTTGAGCAATGTTTGCTTATTTTGGACTAAAGTGCAATTTACCCAAGATGAGGGGTTATCTTGCAAAATGTCACATGATGTGTGTTCCCTTAGAGATTTAGCATCATAAGAGAGAGATAGAGATTCTATGGGGTGTCTTGTGGAAATCCTAAGTTTCAAGTTGAGCTTGTATGGTTGATGCTTGTGCTTTATGTGCTAATTTTGGTGTAAATTGCAATTCACCCAAAGTGAAGGGTTAACATGCAATTTACCATCTCTAGAGTGTTCCCTATCTTAGAATCATCCAAAGGAGAGAGTAGTAAGTGGGCATCGTTTTTAGATCTTGGTTGTATGGTAACATCTTTGGTGATATATGGAGCACATGAGTGAGGTATGTTTTTCTCATAGTTGGGTTATCTCGGGTTAAAGAACCTTGGAGAGGCTGCCTACCGGTTTGTGGATTGTTCTTTGTCAGTTTTTGGGTGTGTACTGTTGTTCTCTATCTATTTGTGAGTATGATGGGTTTTTCTATATCGTTTTGTGAAGGGTGTAGAGCTTTGGCATATCGACCATGACCTTGGTTGGAGATCAAGAGGATGAGATCTAGCCTAGATCACATCACCATGCCTTACATGTTTTTGCTTGTACCTCTTTTCTTGTGGAAAAGTGTCACCTAAACTCCTAAGGTGATGATACCTCTCCTTTTATCTCTCTTCCTTCCCTCAAGTATGTGACCCCCTCCTTCTTCACACAAGTAAACCCTTTCATCCATCCTTGTTCCTCTCCTCTTGGTGGATGAGCTTGTGAGCTTAAGGGGCTAGAGGAAGTCTCCATAGATCTTGGGAGGTCGAGTTCCTTTCTCATGGTGATTTCTTGTTCAACTTCCATCTTGATGAGTTATGTTTCTTTGATGGCTATTCCTTTGAGCTCTCTTCTTCATCATCTTCTTCCCCTCTCTACCATGGATCATACCTTGGATGAAGGTTGAGTAGGATGTGCTTCTCTCTCCTTCTTTCCTTTCTTCTTGATCTATCATAGCCATGACATCTTCTTCTTTTTTATTGAGGTGATGTTGAGGTCGAGTTAGGACTCCTGATGGATCATCTTCAATTTGAAGAACGTGTGCTTTGGAGATTTGATCATGGAAGCTTGAACTCCTGATGAATACATTCTTGAGGTGGGTTATATAACTCTTAACCTCCTTTGTTATTATCACTCTTTATGTGCTTAAGTTGTTCTTCATCTCTATATTGTGTGACTCTTATATGTTAGTTGTTAGTGATTTGTTTTGAGGACTATTTTGATGAAAGAACTCCATTTAAGTTGTTTCCCATGTCTTTCTCTTGCTTGCATTGATTAGTAGATGGACTAGTGACTTAGTTCCTAAGGTTGAAGATGACTAAGTCGACACTTATGCTGTGAATGGTCGTCATGACTCATGATGCTTAAATCGACATACATGCTGCAAATCGTCATGACTTGGGAGTTCTTAGGCCAATAAGTTTAAAAGGATGCTAAACCATCATGCCCTAGCAGATCCCTAAACCGATATGATGGGTAGACCATAATAACTTGATGAGGTTAACTCATTATAACCTAGAAGCACCTAAACTGATATGTGCAGTTAAACCAATAGGCTTGGATGATTGCAACCTGACATGCCCTAGATGGGGTTAAGCTAATATGCCTTGCTAGCCTGTCTGACCCTGAGGACATCTTATGTAGCCATACTGTTTTGAGTGCTAACATGGGATGCCCATGATTGTGCAAATGGATAGCATGACCTAACCATAACCCTAACCTTAAACAACCCATCACACTATGTGTTGGCCATCACACTATGTGTTGTCCATCACACCATGTGTTGCCCGTCACACGTTAGGGTGGATTTTCCCGTCACACCTTTAGGTGGTGTTGCCCATCACCCTCTCAAGAAAGGCTAAACTGATACACAAAGATGGGTTAAATCGATACACTTCTTATGTAGTTAATCTGACATCTCAAGTATAACTAAACCATCGCCCCTTATGTGTAGTGAACCCAACATACTTGGATAAGATGGCCCAAACCGATACATCTCATGGTGGTCCAAACCGATACACCCCAAGAGGGTCTAAACTGATACCTTGGATGAGCTAACTCAACATACCATAATGTGGTCAAGCCGATACAAGTGAATGAGGTGAAATCAATATCACATGATGAGGGTTGAAGGTCCTGCTTGGATACTCAATGATGTACACATATGAGCAATGCATGATATAGAGGAGTGTCATTTTGGATAATACATGTGTAATCTTAATTGCTTCTCCTACAACTAGCGAACCATAATATGATGTTATAATGAGTGGTCCATCCTTAACTTAAGAACATAGCCCTAAACTCTCCAACTATGTGGGATGTATTGGATGTAGGGTTGCATATCCATATGATAACCTTAATCATGGAATAATATGACCCATGTGTTCATCTTAAGGAAAGATTGTAATCCATGGTAAGTGTCTACTATATTTCCTTTTCATATAATCTTAATTTGTGGAGTAAGGTTAATGATACAACTATGTGAATATACATGAGGGAGGCGATAAACCTTGTTGCAATAAAAGGTGACAACTTTTGTCTAGAAATCATATAAACAAATCTAATGACCTTATAAGTGCCTTTTGGATAGTTTGAATTGAAACCCTATAATTATGTAGCCTAAGGTTTGACTCTCGTAAGTATGATATGTGGTTAATGATTCATAAGAAGTAATAATGTATGGGTCCCCTAATGTTGAAGCATCATATTGGTGCAATGGTCAATATGTTATTATAATGCATTGTTGTAACCCACATATAACTTAAAGAAGATGATACACAAGCATTTATGAAAGGGTGATACCTGGTATTGATGGTATGATGATTGATTCATATCTAATTAATGTTGTTTAAACCTAAATTAGTTTCAAGAAAGTGGGAATTGGTGTAATCAGGGTTTGGTGGTGTAACCATAAAGTAAAACTTTAATCGGTTCTATGTGAAGAGCATTGACCCTAATTATAAGGGCATGTCATAATATTGAATAAGTATGAATTGAAAACATGATATTGTTCCCCCTCTTAAATTACATGGCTTTAACCTAATGGGTTAATTGGGTGTTATAACTTGTGAGTATTATGAAGATGGTTAAATAATATTAAGCTTTGTATATGAACCTTGATAAGGGAACAAGGGAAGTGTGGATATGTGAATGTGCACACTTAGTTACATTGTCTAATCCTTAGCCTTATAAACTCCAACTTATGGGAGGTAGTGCATGGCATAGATTTGAGATAGAATGATGCTTGGGGACCTCATGTGAAATCAACATGAATCCCAATCCTAGATTAGAGATCTTATGATGTTTAGCTTGCTTTAGTTAAAGGTGTTTAACGTGTTTTAATATCTTCTCTCTCTAAACACAATGGCTATGGTTGTTGTGGTAAGTACATGTGATGTGGCATGAGTAATGTTTATATGCTCAATGAGGCATGATGAGTTAACCATGAATCACAAGTGTGATGTGATGGGTCTTAGGACCTGGTAAGGGATTAATGCCTGGTTGAAGTGAAAAACTCTAGTACTAGAATGAGGAATTGATATCCCAAGATAATATGTTGATGATAGCCTTGTGAGTAGCAGTAATATAGTGTTATGAGATGATGGGAATCAGTTGTAGTTTGAATGATGATATTTGTTGTTGTAATACTATGCCCCTTTCTTTTGAAGGAATTGGTTGTGGTTTGTACATTGTAACTTTATCGATTCTAAAAGACACTTTAATTGGTCTAATTAATCAATTGGAATTTAATTGTGTAGTTTGCTCTGTGCCATAGATCCATTCAGTGTCCGCAATTGTTGGATGGTGAAATGAGTAACTCCTATGGGAAACTCAGAGCGCATACAGTTGAGTATTTGGGGATAACTTGGTACCCTAATATCAAGCAATTGAGGATGACTGTGGCCATGCGTGACCCTCGGATCATACCTCCAGATATGTGACACAGGATGTGTGGGCCATACCCTGGAAAGAGTGCGACTTTGGGCCTTAGACTCAGTGATTTTATGTTTATGAGATTTCACAGGATTGGCTACAGGCTATACCCTGGAAGAGTGTGATTGCGGGATGTAGCTTAGTTTCACTAGCATCGTGACCTATACCAAGGCAGGCTAGGTTTGCACAGGTGGACAATATGTCACTGGAAGCAGTTGACATGTAATGTAACTACATGTTCACTCGTACTAACCGATTAAGGTGAGGTCATGAATTTCGGCTCTTCCACTAGACCTTGTATGGTACTGATTTTTACTTAGCAGTGGTTTGTTGGATTTGGGTGGTACAACTCAAATATTAGGGAATAATAATAAATACATAATAAACCATGTAGTCTGCATGTATATGATCAAACACGGAAATAGTGGATGAATCATTGCCTTGATTTTATACTATAATAGTTATACTTGTTCTTCATATTCCTTTTTAGATAATTAATTGTTATATTACTCATTGGAAAGTGCATATTACTGCTCTATTTACTTCACACATGAGATATATGTCCTTTTGTTAATTCTTTTCAATCTTCTTAGTATGTTAATATATCTGCTTAGTTATCTGTGATAATAATAGAGTTGGCAGAGAGTTATATCTCTCACTGGGACTGTTGTCTCACCCTGTTGTTTAAATAACTTTTTAGGTGAACGTGCATGCGTGTTAAAGATCATGTAGTTGAGGACATAATACGAGAAGAAAACTACAACCAGTGAAACTTAGTATATGGATAGTGTCTAGTAATAGAGTCCTTTGTGTTGTCCATGTACGCTTAGGTCCTTGGGGGTGTTCTCGATGTGTTTTGTAGACATGATGTTCAATATGTGTTTTTTGGATCATGTGCCTTTAGTGGTATGTACATACATGTAGAATTGTTATTTTATGTAACAAGTTGATTGGAATATGATGATGTAGCACCTTGAATATATGTTATGAAAGGCAAGTATTGGCTCTTTTGTAATAATTCTCAACTCATGGTATTTTTTGCAAATATGTTTTAATTTCCTGTGATTTTTGGTAATCTGTTGTTTATGGTTGATCATGGTTTAAGCTTTGAGTAATATCACTTTGTGTGACAAAGGGTGTCACAGAAGTCACCTTAAATTTCAATCTATTGGGAAGAGACCTTAGGATCTTGGAATTGATAGTTCCTATATCGAAGGTGTGACCCAAAGCAGCAAGCCCATTGATAATGGTGTTGAGCCTTGTGTACATCTCATCCACTCTTTCCTTCTTTCCCATCTTGAAGTTTTCAAGAAGTACATTGAGCATTTAGATCTTTGACTATTTGACCTGTTGTGTGCCTTCATAGGTTATGCACAACCTGTTCCAAATCTCATGGGTTGCGTCCCAAGATGAGATTTGGTTGAACTCATAGGGAGTGAGGGCAACATAGATGATGCATATTGCCTTGGCATCCAGTTGTGCTTTCTTGAGTGTAGATTCATACCAAGTAGCTACATCACCTACTAGCTTCTTGTATGGAAGAACCATCACTTTCCACATGCCATAGTTCATCCATTGGAAGGTATAACTACATCCACCATTTCCAATAGAGGAAATTTGTGTCGTCGAAGACCAGGGGTCTCATGGAGAAGCCTCCCTCTAGGTTGAGGGACCCAAGTAAGTCGCCCATCTTCTTGTCTCGTGGGAGATGTGTCAAAGAAGATTGTGGCTCTGATACCACTTGTTGGATCAAAGGTCTCTAGAGGGGCGTGAATAGAGCTAAAAAACTTGCACACAAATCATTAGACCTTCAAGTTACTTCATCTAGGCACAATTGCTAATAGTGAATTTTATGGAAATCTAAATGTACATAGAAAGGATGAGAGAGATTGAAATAAGGACTTAAATATGATATTTAGAGTGGTTCCACTCTCCAAACTAGAAGAGAGTCATTCCACTACCTAACGAGGTCAAGCCCTAGGATTTTGCAACCTATGTATACTTATACTCCATTATAAGACATACAATTGACCTTCCTTTTTTGGGACAAGGATACCTAAGTTCCCTTTAAGGTCAAGGGAGCCAAAAATATTATAACCAAGGTCTTACCTATTTGGAGCTAGAGTCTTCTACCTCACCAAGGTCTTACCCACTCTTGCAAGAAGTTGGACACCTTCACCAAGGACATCCCATCTTAGCAATGACTCTTCCACCTTGTAGGATTTACCCATTCTACAGCTGGATGTTTAGCCTTGCCCTCCTCCTTCACTTATAGAAGATTTTTGCACCTTCTTCTACAGCTTGAAGAAGCATCCACATTCTCCTTCACTTGGAGAAGCTTTTACCAACCTTGAAGAAAGGGGTTGGGAAAAGAGAAGCTTTGAGAGCTTTACAAGCATACAATGAAGTAGCTCTCTCACACATATCCTATCTCACTCATAATGACAAATGAAGTGTAATCAAGAGAGATAAAGGGGCTCTAGTGGACTGGATGCACTCAACTATATCAAGGATTTTAAATAGCATGAAGGAGCAACCTTGGAATGAACTCCAAGAGGCCCTCTTTATAGATGAGGGTGTCCACTAAAGGGTAGGAACACTTAGGAACATTTTCTAGCCATTTGGGTTGTTGTAATGGATATAATTTTGAGTTTTGCATCACTCTGACAGTTATAATCACTTTTTCTACATTTTGTGGTACAATGCAATCAATCGAGTTTTCATAAAGGTAACTCGACCTATGCGACAAAGTCAATTTGAAGCATCATTCAAGTTTGTCATGTGTGCAACTCGATCGATCGCTTGAAATCAATTTTGTAGAGTACATGGACTGGTCAATTTCTATGAGTGGAAAACTCGACTGAACTAAAGAATTTTGAAAATCCATCAAGGGTTTGGTCGAGTTTGAATCTCGACCAATAAATATCCTGCAATGAATTTTAGAGAATTCATTTTGAGTGATCAAATGTTTAAATTAAGATTTCCCTAATTTTTTCATCTTAGTTACAAGTCATATCATCAATACAATTGAATACAAAAATCATCTAAAGCGATTTGGAGTGTTTTCCACAAAACTACATTTACATTGCATTTGATTTGAACTAGAATAAGCTAGGGCTTGATAGATTTGATCCTTTTCATGTACCTAATGCCTGAATCAATCTCAAACAAACATATTAGGTACATATGAATGGAATGGTTAAGTGATTATCAAAATATAGACAATGTGTAACACTTAGATCAACATAAATGACTGTAGTTAGTTTAAGTGTGAGAAGGTTTGTAGAACATATGTTGCTTGATCTGCTAGTTTGGATGAGATCCTATCACTCAAACTATACACTTGACCCACATTAATTATATTTAACCTTTCAAATTTTTACTTATTTGCTTATAATGATTTGTCTAAGTATAAACTAATAAATTTTGATTTCTAGGAAGTGTTGTGGTTATTTATGGAGAAAAAGGACATGTCAATAATATATATGGAATCAATTAAAGACATTTATGGTAGCTCAATTGCAAGTATTATGACTACTAGAAAGAGATACCAAAATTTCTTATTAGTTGGTGTACATTAAGGACCAACATTGAGTCTATAAGATTTCTATAGGAACGAGTTTATAAAGCAAGTTCAAGATGATATTCCTTGAAGTGTTGTTTATTGATGATATTGTGTTGATTGATGAAACTAAAGAAATGTGAATGATAATTTTTGAATGTAGGGGAGATGCGTTGGAACAAATGAATTTAACATCACTATAAGAAAAATAGCATATAATCCATTGCATATTCATATTCAACCACTCTAGAAGTGTGAATGGTAGGGCCAAGTTAGAAGAAGTGGATTTACCAGTATATGAAATATTGTTACTTGTATTTTGTTAATTAGATATGTGGTTATTTAAAGATGATGTTTTTTATTGGATCATTAAAGGATGGTATAAATGGAGGAGTGAAACTGGATTCATATGTGAATGGGATATCCCTCAAGAATTAAAAATTGAGCTTTATAGATCAACTACAACATCAACAATGCTCTATGGGAGTGGATGTTGGGAAGTCAAGAAACAAGGTCTCAGATATATGAATATGCTTTAAATTCATATGTTGATATAAATGTGGTGGAGAGATAAGGAAAGATTTCTTGAGAAATGACTATATAAGGAGAAAAGTGGGAGTGGCAAGTATTAATTACAAATTACATAATGGTCTCCTCAAATGACATTGAAATGTGAAACATAGATAGACAGATGTACTGATTTGATATGATGTGTCTTAGTTGAGCACACTTAATAGAAAAAGAGAAATACCCACATTAACTCATGTATAACTTATAAGGATATATGTGAATCCTTAAATCTTGTGAGAGTATGGCCCATAGGAGAACTAATTGGAAAATAACCATTCATGTAGTCCACCCCTCCATGGTCAAGGTTGAGGGTTATTTGGTGATGATGATGAAATTTATTTCTTTAGTATTATTACAGAATGGAAAACATCAATTTCAATTTTCATATATTTACCAACTTTTGATTGTTTACTACTATTAAGCAAAAATACCATATTCCAGAATAGAAACATAAAATATGTCAATGATAAAAAAAATCTAAACTCATTTCTATTGAATTCATCAATTTAAATTTCATGATGGTTATAGTAATATCAATTTTAAAATAACATGGATGTCATATTATTCATGTTGGAGTAGAGTACTAAAGAAATAATATGTAAAAAACAATTTAAGAGAGAAAAGACTATCCTATTTCTAATAAATGTGAATCATGCAAAAGGTAATTGTTTGGTAAATATATAATCCAATTGATTTGGTGTGTTTACCCATTAACAATTGTTTCATCGTTAATGATGTTTTCATTAAGGAAATATGTATAACTTCTATGCTTTTAGAATAACTATGCAACAGTCATGCAAGCAGCTCTAAATCATCTCTCGGTGATGTACATTGCTAGAGAGTTGAACCAAGTTGCTGACAAGCTCGCAAAAACCTCTTTACTTTCTCGCACCCCCTATTCTATTCATAATGATAGGCCTTCGTGGCTATCTGATGTACTCAATGTGAAGCTCTCCTTAATTTGGCCTGTCCCAGAGTACAGGATGAATAAAAACTAGACTCTGATCTCCACAAAAAAAAAAGAATAACTATGCAACACGAGGCTTCTATATACCATGATGCCTTCTATTCAAAGATAACTCTTGTGAATCATGTAAAAGGTAATTGTTTGGTAAATATATCATCCAATTGATTTGGTGTGTTTACCCGTTAACAATTATTTAATCATTAAGTAAATATGTATAACTTCTATGCTTTTAGCATGACTATGTAACATTAGGATTCTATATACCATGATGCCTTGTGTTCAAATATAAAATTTTAAAGTTCAAAGGTGTTTTGCTTTATATACTATGATGCTAGTTCTCTAGTAAACAAGATATAAGGTCCACTAATGCTAATCCTCTCTAATCTACAACTACCACAACCAACATAAATGTTTTATATAAAGTGAAATTCTTCTTTACTTACCGTAATACTTAACTAACCATCATAGTAAATTATCTCAAAAACCTCTTGACTTGCAGTAGATGGGGATTTTTAGGGTGAGATACATAAAATTTTATTTGACCCTCTAATAGGTCTATTAGTACTTCTACAACCTTCCATGTTCAAAATTTTAAATTATCTAGTGCCTTTTTTGAATTAAAAAGATTCCATTTGGATATTATTTGAATCCAAATATGAATAGGAACATAAGTTCACCCATTAAGCATATTTGTAATTCTTTTGGAATTTAACAAGAGTTTCATAACATTATATCTCATTATTTACACTAAAATGATATCATTGCATATCTTTTTCAATTTTATAGTCACACACATTGCTCTCAGGAACTAAGGTAGAATTGACTTTATATAGTAATATCCCCTCTAATAATAAAAGCTTAAAGATACATGCACAAAAATATTGATTCTTATTTTAAACCATATAAAAATTTCTTGATTTCGTATATATAACGCTGATTTTTTATCTTCAAATATAAGTGGTTTTAAAAAGCTTATTATTCAATTATTCATGCACTCCTATCATAAATTTCCAAATGTATGCTCAAGAATATTGGATAGGGGTAAGACATACAAAAAGATTCTAATCGATATAACACCAAACAAGTCCCATATAAACGAATTCCATCTTGTTCATTACATCCTTATTCCACGAGTCATACTTGAGTCTAGTGATATGATTCTTCATCAAGCTTTCTCATAAACCCTTGTGGTTTCATTATGTGATCTATTAACTAAGTCTCAAACATCTTTTCTAGTGAATTTAAATATATCCTCATCCTGATGATGATTCAATGTTCATCATTTAAATCATCAATGACGATCTTTTTTTTGGTGACTGAGAGAACCCACTTCAGATGAGTCTGACATGGTAAACTCTTGAGGCACCAATTACGATCTTTGCCTCAATTTTAGATATAAATGCCATGTTGGGTTGCTCTTTTACATATGTATAGTTTTAACCCTGTCACTATAGTGGCATATTATTAGTTCTTTAGGATTATATCATGTGAGTCTAGGGATTTTTATGATTGGTTGAGGTTCATTGTCTTTGATATATATAATTGTAATTTACCAATTCTTGCTCTTTATTTGTCAAGAACACAATTCTTTGGTTAAATTGTGTGATAATCAATGAGAATAATTTAGTCATTTACATATATTTTCAAGGGTAATATTTAATCTTCCACCTTTTTAGTTTTTAGGTTAAATATACTATATGCATCACTCTTGAGAGAGTAATCAATAAAGAAAGCTTGTTTTGCCTTCACATTCAATTTATATTTGTCAAAATTGGTGTTTATATCCATTTGTGTGGATATAATCAACTATAAGATTCTTATTATAGATTATGTGAAAGGATTTGTACTTTAGGTAGGCATGTATGAGCACACATTCTTGAACATATCAAAAAGTGATGTATCCTTCAACCCAAATGGATGGGAAGCTTTGTATTAAAAAAGGATGGCTCTAACCATTTCTTGAAGGAATTCACTATTACTTTCTACTAAAACATGTTGGTAGAAAGTTTAGGTAGATGTTAATTTTTTTTTCTCATAACCATGTGTGTCACAAAAATCTAAAATTATTGATATTTAAACTCCGAATCTTGATCGTTTCCATTTGTTATAATACTATATTGAAGCTCATTTTCCACTATATTGCTGATCTTGATGAATATTTCAACCATGTTGTGTTTAGAAACTAAGAAATGAACCCACATGTAGTTAGTGTCATAACCCGTTATCAAAACATATATGTTTTTCCACCAATGGATTCTATATTTGTTCATCCAAGTAGGTACATGTATATGATTCAAAGAATCTAGAGGTAAATAAATTTCTCTTAGATTTAAAGGAGGCATTTATTTATTTCCTTTTGTGAAAAGTTAACACTCTTATTGTTTTCCATAGAGACTCTTTAGTAGTATACGACTACAACATTATTTTCTAGTTTGTGAGGAAAGTTCATGTTTTCATGGAAGAACCTCATGTTCCATATGATTGCATTCTTGCTTTTCCATTAGACACTTTACTTGAATGGGTACAAAAGAGTTTTTTTATATACACATTTATGATTATTTTTTAATATAGAACCTCACTTATGTTTTCAATTATATATCTACATGATTTTAAAAAAGTGAATCCAAATCACTAACACATAATCCATTAACACAAATCATGTTTTGATGTAGTCCATCCACTAATAAGACATTTTTGTAGAAACTTTCTTAACTATTTATTCAGTTCTAACAATGTTTTCTTTTTTCTATATAGGTGATGATTCCTCATTTCTTGTTTTAAGTTTTATTTAATATCTTCTTGATCAAATTATGTTCTTTGATATATTAAAACCAAATAACCAATTATGAATATAGAAAAATTTCTACCCATTTTGGGTGCTTATAGGTTAGGACATGTAGCATGATCCAATAGTTTGGGTTCCTGAAACATGAAGAGTCATTTTTCATATTTATTTAGTTATGAAATATATTTCATTAAATTGTCAACATGATAATTTATTTTATAAATCATATAAGATAAATCATGAACACATACAAATTTTCTTATTTTAGTCAAAGTATTTTCTGACCATTCTTAACTTGAAATATCAATTCAACCGACTCTTTTCCCATTTGTACTTACACATTAGTGAAAATAGGTCTACCTTGGTAGGTAAATACTAAAATGAATCAGCCAACACTTACACAATACACACATATATTATATTATACTATACAAAAATTATATTATATTATGTTATATTATATCATATCATATTATATTATATTATATTATATATATCCATGTCTGTGTGGCACCTCAGCTCCCTTATGGGCGTAGAAAACTATGAGCTCCCTGTTAAATACCTAGGTGTGCCCCTATTTTCTAGTAGACTCACAAAAAGGATGTGCAACCCTCTGGTGGATAAGATAAAAACCAAATTGGAAGCTTGGAAAGCGAAGTTACTATCCATGGCAGGGAGGTTGGAGCTCATAATCTCGACCCTCACTATATACCATCTTTATTGGACGGGTGTTTTTCCTCTACCTAAAGCAAAAATGGAGGAGATTGAGTGTCTTTGTTGAAATTTTTTTGGGGTGACAAGGAGGACAACAAACATATACATTCAATCTCCTGGGACATTGTGTGCAGGACGAAGTTCGAAGGTGGGCTTGGAATCAAGAGAGTTGAAGACTGGTGCAAGGATGTGATCATAAGAACCTTGTGGGATATTTTAAATGAGAACAACTCTTTGTGGATTAGATGGATACACAACAAATACATCAAGGAAGACACCTTGTGGTCATGCAGACCTAAGCAATTGAATAGCTGGATGTGGAATAACATCCTAAAGGCTAGAGATGACCGTCTGCTTTATGTGAGATTCCAAATTGGGCATGGAAATAGGGTAAAGACTTGGAAGGACCCGTGGGTCAATTGGCAGTTCCTTGACATGTGTGTCAAGGACCCTGGCTACTTGCGACTAAGATCAAATCTTGGCCCCAACAGTTGTCTTAACAGTATTATTACAGATGGAGATTGTGATGTTCAGCATATCAGGGGGACTGAAGAACTCGAAATGGTGTGCAGGAGCATTAAGCTTGGTAATGGTGAGGACGAATGCACACTCATGAACTTAAAAAAGGTGTCATTGAAGGATGGGATTTCTGCAGGGTGAAGCACGCTAAACTAGTGTGGTCCAGATGGATATGGAGATCTAGAGCACCTAAGAGAATCATTCTATGTTGCTGGAAAGTGTTGCATGGAAGACTAATCACAGAAGATATTCTATAGAGAAGGGGATTCGTTATAGCTTCGAGATGCAGCTTATGTAGCAAAAAAACTGAGTCCAACAATCACATCATGTGGGGTTGTGAAAAATCTACTAAGATTTGGAGTAGGGTTGCACCTATGCTCTCCTTCATCCCAAGGCACACTGATGAGTTGCACTTGTTGACAAGTAAAAAGGAAGGCTTGCTTGCAACATTCATTCTTTACCATATATGGATACATAGAAACCGTGTCATTTTTGAAAATGCTAGGGTTGACCCACATGGAGTGTGGTGTTATATCACTAGTGATTACAGAAGCCTACATAGATAGGTTGAATTTTGTTTTAATTTTTATAAATCTGCATAGATAGATTCTATTGAGCTATGCTCCCCCACATGTACATTTTGTGATTATGGAATGAGAAGCACGCTTAACGATAAAAAAAATCCATGTCTATGTGTGCATGTCTGTGTGTATATCTAAAATATTTGTATCAAATTTTCCATTTAAATAAATATCGTGAATGAAAGTAAATAATACTATGATAGGGTTTGAGCATGACACTTCGATGACTCAACACGACCATCCTCTTTTGGGTACGGGCTACTCACTAGGGTCACTGATAAACCAACAATGTTGTTGTTGTTTGAAAAAGACATTTGGTCTAAAAATACGTATTCTAGGATAATCAATTAACTTTCCAGCAATATAATAATTACAATGGACAAGTAGCATGATTGATGGGAATATTCCTAGAACTCAAGATGAGACTAGTCGTTCATGATTAATCCAATGATACATAGATAAAAGTTGGAGCTACATATCACAAAATTTACAATTAAAAGATAGAATATAGGACGAGGAGGATTCTTGGAGGAATGTGGATATCCAATTGAATCTAGTGTAAGAGATCCTTGTGGACTATATACCATTTTTATTGAATGACCGTACCACCAAGTGTAAATTTGTAAGGAAATACAACAAGTAACCCAACCACCAAGAAGCTCAATAGCACGACCGTGTCAGGAAGACCTCAACACATCCAAATTAGTTGTGTTGTTAAGCACCCGATATGCACATGCTCAAGGAAGTGACTACACTCCTAACCCCTCACAATGATTGTGCTACTCCGAACAGTCGTTCTACCCCAAATTCAGCATGATTGTGTTGTCCAACAAGACTATGCTACCAACTAGGGCTGGCAATCAGGTATGGGTTGAGTGGGTCCTATTTTGGGTCAATTTGGGTCAGATCATATATAGTTGACCCGAACCTGACCTGAAAATAATTTTAGGTCATACCTCCTCGACTTGAACCTGAACAACGGGTTTGTCACGATGGACCCAAAAATATTATATTATATGCAAACCCAAAAAACTCAAAAATACAAACCCAAAATCCCAAAAATACAAACATGTTAGTCCTAAAATTGTTGCAAGATTTGTTAATTAATTATTGTTTTGCAAGCAAAGACTTATATAAACTATCATATTTTTATTTTTATGTGTTAAAAATTTATATGGCTAGAACATGGGAAATATACATATATATACATACACACACACACACCACACACACCACACACACACACACACACACACACACATATATATATATATATATATATATATATGAAGATATTTTCGTTCGAGTGGGCTTTGTGGGTGGAAAATTGCAAACCCAGGCCCGACCCACAAATAATTTTGGGTTTTTCGGGTTCAAATCATTTTGGGTCAGATCGAAAAAATCAAGACCAGGACCCCCTTTAGTCGGGTTGGGTCAGGCCCATTGAGTCAGCTCTGGTTTTTGCAAACCTACTACCAACACCCAAAATTCATTTCCCCCTATGTTTTTACCATCACCATCACACCCCTTCCTCCTCTACACACACATTCTACAACCCTACCACCACGTTCGTTCTACCTAGAATGGTCGTGTTGCCACCCAAACCCTATTGCTTCTCTGCTATCTTTTCACCTAAATGCCCCCACTCAACCCTTTTCTTCCCAAGCCAATAGATAACCTATTTTAGTCTCTAGGAACAAAAGGTTAGCCACTCCAAGCATTCAAGGCACCACCTAATTATATCCTTCTTATTTTCACTTGTTGACAGTTCATTTCACCTTTGTCCTCCTCAAAAACCTATTTTTCTAGGATTTTGATCATTTCAATCCACATTCATATGCTTTTCATCCATCAAGGATAGAGGAGTTCATGCATCTACAACTAAATATGAACAAGTAAGATTCTTGACCAAGCATCCATGGAATTTTTTTCTTCAACTCCATCTTTTTTCCTTTTTATGATATGATTATCTAAGCCCCTTAAGTGGGTTGTTTGGGGTTGAAATTGTGATTTGGATACCATATTGGTGGGAAATAATAGTAAAGCATGGGATTTCATTTTTTAATTGATTATTATCTACTTCTATCTCATTTCTAACAGATGACTTGATGGCTTGTGCTTGAAAACACTTATGTAGTAGGAGAAATAGGTAACATGTAGCTATTTTGGGATTTTGCTCCTAAATCCAAGTAATAAATTCCTATCTAGATACCCATTTTCATAACCATTCACTTACCTCTAGGTGTGAGATCTAAGTAGCTATTTTGGATATACTTAGTGCTATTGTCTTGGAGATACTTAAAGGCTATATGGGAGGTGACATGAGGTGTAAAACCCTCATCTACGCCCTCCATTACTAGCCTTGTCTCCCAATTACCCTTTATTCTTCCATACTAGAAACATAGACTTGTTATATCTTAGTTTAATTCCAAAAATACCCTGATCAAATGAACCTCACAAGGTTGGATAGGTGGTGATAGGGATTAGTTCCCATACATACACCCTATTACATACACAATTTGTAGTCTAGGACAATTGTCTATTATCTAAAGTGCTTGTTTGGTTTGATAATATACATGGATGATTTATGTTTTCATTCTATGACACCAACCTAGTTTATAGTCACATTACTCCAAATGGCCCACACTTCCATTAATTGATCAAAACCCCAATCTCTATCTTACTTAGATAGTACTTGCTTAATTAGTTTGTTTAATTTCTTAATTTGTCACTTGCCTTGTTTATGCTAGTTAAGTAAGGCTAGGATAGTTAGTTATAGTCTTTAGTCCCTTCTATTTATTGTTGATAGTAAATATCTAGTGCAGTGTAGTTCTTTGCCTAGTTTATCTAATTGTCTCCTATTGTGCTAATTAGGATTACTTTTATAGTTTCACATTTAGTTTTATCTTTTTCTTGCTTGTCACTAGTGTAATTGATTTTTGTCCTTGATTTGTCAAGTATAAAGAATTTTATAGGGTTAATTTAGGTTTTTTTCTTGTCATTTTGTTAATTGCTTGACCAACTTAGCATAACTCCAAAAATCAAGATCAAACCCTTGAACCCTAGTCTTTTTTTGGAACTTTGAATAGCCCAACTAAGCTCTGTTGCCCCCTCTACTCCTTGGCTTTGACATTTTTCTATATTATTATACAAACACGTGCACTTGCATGAAAGTATTTAGTATTGAGCGTATCGATTAGGGTTAAAAATTTTGTTAGCCCAAGTTTGTGTGTGTCATGCATGCATCAAGATTTGTGGTACCATTACCAAGGAGATAAGTGTTCGACCTAACTAATTTGTTTCACTTTAACTTTTTCTATTGACCTCACCAGCTCTATTCATTATTCTCTGAGTTACTCTATGCATATGGTTAACTTGTCTTTTATTGGTTAACTTGTCTTTTATTGTTGGTTGTGCTTGCACATGTGGCAATTGGTGCATATTTGGACGTCAATATCTCTCTATTGACTACTTCCTTGTGGATCCAGAGATAGAGAGGTGAAGGAGATGGAACATGCTCAATAATCTGTAGAAAATGAGATGGGAGACATGAATGAACAAAATCATGGGGAGGCACATGAGAAACATCTACCTCCTCCACCTTTCCACATGTCACTTCATGATTTTTGCATGCCTGACAATTATACTCCATGTATTGCAACTATATTTGAGTAGATGTCGGGGCATCGATTCTCCATTCCACCGACTCTTCTTGGACTTCTCCCCACTTTCTACAAGCTTGAAATGAGAATCCTTAAAATCATGTAGACACCTCCCTAGAGATATGCTCTACATTCATAACTCTTATAGCCATGATGAAACCATTGGGCTCACCTTGTTCTCATTATCTCTTAGGGACAAGGCTAAGGAATTTACTCCTCAAAGACAAAAAGTGTCACTTTGGAAGCAATGAAGAATGAATTTCTACAAGAATTCCATCATGTTGCTAACCTTACAAATATGGGAGATATATCACATCTTTTATTCAAAAGGATAATGAGAAGTTCCACAAGATATAAGAGAGTTTATAGAGGTTATTGAGAGATTGTCCCCATCATGAGATTCCTATATGGACCTTGTTTTAATATTTCTACACTAGGTTGTTTGAGATGGGTCAAAAAATCGAGACTATCATGTAGTGGTGCTTTCATGGGCAAACCTCCTAAAGATTCTTGACCTTCAAGGCATTGGGCCATAGGTATACATACCCATTGTGATAGAAATATGGGAGTTGCACCTTCTCACGCCAAGGATGATACCAACTCTCAAATGATGAAATTCTTGGCAGATATGATGAATCCAATGAAGATATATGTGGGTGTCTCTTCTAGCCAATTTGATCACTGTGTCAAGGATATTGATGAGGAGGTTAAAAAGCTCCAATATTATGGAAACCACGGTAGTTAAGGCCTTATGTATTGAACTTACATTCCAAAATGGGGAAATCACACTAACTTCTCATGGAAGCAACAAGGAGAAGAAGGACAAGGAAATCTAAGGAAACATCAAGGACAAAGGTACAACTCTAAGTTTTAAGAAGATGTTCTTAGAAGATTGGAAGGCCTAGATGTGGTGATTAAATATGTGACCTCCCATGTACAAAATATTAGTATGCTTTAACAAAGGCTTGACCAAATCTATTTGTCACTTTCTCTCCACGAGAAGGGAAGACTTCCCTCCCAAAATTTGGTTAATATAGATAATGCTAGTGGATTAATGGGTGATCCTAAAGGCACCTATATCCCATAACAAGGGTGGTGTGTTTCTCATACTCAACAAAACAAATTGGAAAAGGATAGTGTTTAAGGGGAGAGTCAACACTACAACTAATCGGTAGCTATGGTGCTTTTTGTCTCCGTTAATGGTGCCAGAAAGCTCCGTGCATTTTTACACCTAGGGCCACACACTAATCAATTGAACTATGACTAGATGCAACCCTAGTCACTTGAAACACACTTGGGTCTTTCAAATATTTATATAGGTCCCTATACTAGCACATCCACATAGACTAAAATATATCACCCACAAGCGCACATGATCATATTAAAGTATAGGTGAGTGGTAAGTGAGGGGTCGATCAGTAGGGAGAGAGTGGGAACTAGAGCCTAGTTAGATTAATCTATGTTCCTAAAGTGTATATTAGGGTTTTTAGGGTTTGAGGTTGGTTTTGGTTTGATTACACTAATTTTTAATGTAAGAAAAGAAAGAAAGGAGACAAAACAATCAAGACCCTATTCTAACCCTATACAAGTTCATTCTAGATAACAAAGAAATACAATTAAGTAAACAAGAGCAAGATACTAAAACAAGGTTACACTAGTAAAACAAGTTACATACTAAAGCAATTAAGGACCAATATTATCATTAACTGGCAAGATTAACACCAACAAGCTCAAAAGAGCACTAACTACTATAGCAATACCTAACTATCTTTCCACCGAGGTTGTAGCCTACTAGAGTGGACTGGGGCTCATCACCGAGAGGTCCCAAGTTTGATTCACGCCATAGAATTAATCGGGGCGGTAGGTGAGTGGTCTTTGGACCCCTTAGGTTGGGCCTGACGCAAGACTTACATGTCTCATGGGTCACCCAAAAAAAAGACCTAACAATAAAACAAGGCCATTTTCTAACAAAGCAATTAAATCAATTAACCAAACTAGCATGAACTAGCTAAGAAAGTAATTGGGCTTTTAAATGCAAGTGATGGAGAGGTGGTCCATTTGGGTATGTTAGTTGGGTTCTAGTAAGGATAAAACATGCAAACATAACCATTCATTTTAGATTGGAAAACCAAACAACTATCCAAATGCAATGAAATCACTCTAAACTATTAGTAGATCATGGATAGAATAGGGAGTGTGAAGGGGAACCACACAAGGTTTAGGTGAGATTCCAATAGTATTTGATTAGCCTAGGTTTCTAGGGTGGTAATCCTTAGTGTAATTGGGAGGCAAAGGTAGTAATGGGGAGTAGACACAAGGGTATTTCACCTCACATTGCTCACCATCTAGATTTCAGAATAATCTTAAGACGATCACAATAAACACTCATATACTAGCTACTTAGATCTCACACCTAGGAGTAAGAGAAGGGGCATATGTGTGGGAAGATGGGGTGCTAGATAGGGATCCACTAGTTGGACCGAGGACCTAGGTGGTTTCTATCATAGAATAACAAGAAATTTATGTTTTCATACACA
Organism: Alisma plantago-aquatica; assembly: GCA_963693085.1. NCBI lineage: Eukaryota > Viridiplantae > Streptophyta > Magnoliopsida > Alismatales > Alismataceae > Alisma > Alisma plantago-aquatica. The sequence continues at coordinate 593,458,761 of OY856411.1, forward strand.
AACCACAAGAAGAATCATGGGAAATAAGATAGAGTAGAAGTCAATCATCATAGAATCAAAATATGTAGTTTAAAAGTTATATTCCTCCAACATGATATCAAAGTAACACTTTTACCTAAAACAACCCACCACAAAGGGCTTGGCTAGACAAAAAACAAGAAAAAGAAGAGAAAGAAAGAGTAGAGGAGTATGGGGCCATAGAACATGGTGAAGACTCCTTCTTAACCTCCTATCTATTGTATCTTGCACTTCTTATCCCAAGTTGGATAGGTGGCATGGAATGGTGGTGGATTATGGTCAAAGCCCTAGAAAATTAGGGTTTTGGGGGTGGAGGAAGGTGGAAATGAAGTGGATGTAGGTGGGAGTCTGTGGGAGATCCTTGAATGCTCAGAGGTAGAAATTAATGCTATGGGGTTGTAACCTCTTACTATGTATATATAGATGGTAGGAAAGTACTAGGTTAAGTTGGGGCAAAATGGATAGAACAATGCAGAAAAAGCTAGGTGTTGGGTGGCAAAACGGTCACGATGGGCAACACGACCATGGTGGGAAGGGTGTACCAGGGCGATGCTAAGAGGGAACAACTGTTCTAATGAAGGGAAAAATGATACATTAAAAGTGGGGGAAATAGAGGTTGGTAGCACGGTAGGGGTGGGGGCTAGGTAGCATGACCGTGCTGGGTGAGTTGGGGGCTTGGCCGTTTTTCTTGGAATGCTCATTTTGTCTCTATCCAACGTGATCGTTCTTCCTGGAAAGATCATACTAGAGGCTTATGGGCACAACTACTCTAGATGGAATGGTCTTGGTGCTGAGGTTGTAGTAGCTTGTCAAATTTTATCATCTCCCTATAATTGTTTATGTGTGCAACACGTTCGTTCCATTTCACCATGACCATTTGGAGTCCCTTGCTTGCACTTTAAACTTCATTGTTTGAGATCCATGGACACATTTCCTTTACCTTGACCCTTGGCCACTAGGGGTATCTTGGGGAGATTTAGGGCCATCTTTGGACCCCTCCATGGGCGGAGTAATCCTAGGCACCTTCCTTTTCTCCCGTCCATCTAAGGTGTGGTCCAAGTACGTGAAAAACGTGCACAAAGTGTCCATAAGTGCATTTGATAGAAAACCATTTGTTATGGGAAAGAACTACATTCTAACATGTCTAGATGTGAGTGAAATACAAACAGAAACAAGATGAATCCATAAAATAGGGTTGCATCACCCCAAACTTAAAACATACTTTTCCTCAAGTATGCTCCCAACTTAACCTCTCTTCAATTTTTTTCAACAAACCAGAATGATAACTGCATTGCAACGGGTGTAGATTGACTAAATGAGATCAATGATGACCAAGTGCATGTACTTCACCTCTTCATCCCCTCTTTCACAAACCAACCATGATCAAATCACTAAGCATACAAACTCAATATATAGAGCATAGAATGTACAATCAATCTATATGGCTTTCATAAAGCATTGGGTAAACCATTTCTTGATGGTTACAATAAAAAAGGATTAGGCTTGTTGTTTTACTTTCATGCAGTCAATCTCATATGTCATACCACACTAAGTGACCCACACACCTATGAAAAGGGGAACAATGAGCTAGGTTATTGTTCCAAGATCAATGGGTATTCAAATAAAATAAAGGGTTGTGGTAAGAGGTTGGAGCGGTATTACATAGGAGCAATCATCTTTTATTTATTTAGATGTTATTACATATGAGAATTTTTTATTTTGTCTTTCTCTCTCTTTTCTTTTTCTTTGCCCTTAATGTAGGTAGGGAATATGGTGAGGAGAGTGAAGTTGGTAGATATAGATATGGTTGCCCCAACTTTTGGGGGTGGCCAAGGCTAATGTGTACACTTTGGCATCCCTTCAATAGTTGGAGAGGTAAGAAAATGATGAGAGAAAAGTGATTTAAAGAGGGACCACTAGCATGGTTTTCAACATGATATTTCCTGCATGAACGATACTCCAACAACGCCATCAAACAATGACACACCAAATGAATGATCAATATGAAAATCACACCTTTATCATAAGATTCCACAAACCCTAAGTGTTTGTGGCTTGCTTAAATCACAATTCAACCAAACATTGTACATGCATGAAAGAGGTGATTCACATGTAAAAAGTCAAGCATTGAGACCATCTAGAAATTGACATGGGAATGTAGTACACATCTATCGAAGATCAACATTTTCAATTCATTAAGTAGATATTGAGTCAAAACTTTCTTGAAGGCCAAAATTTCCAAATTTGGTCAAAATTGGTTAACATGGTTCCAACTTGCATCCAACCACATCTAAACCTACATTTAGGGAATGAAAATCATAAAAAAAATCAAATCCTAGCTACACACACAAACTACCAAAATATGCATGCAATGCAATGCATGACATGAAAAGAAAAAAATTATGCAAAATGTATGAAATTAAAATAATTGGTATGAATGAATGCAAGTAAAGAAAAATATACACTAGATAGTGTGGTGTCAAAATCATCCAATAAAAATAAGTGAAGCAGGGTGAAACAGATGTAATCAAAATGAGCTAAAAGAAGAGGGCATACCACCCTGCCACCCCAAATTTTTTGAATGACGACATCCTCAGCATGAAATTAAACTTAGGAATGATATAGTAGTTTTCATTGTTGTGGTGATGGTGGATTCTAAGGAAGTCACCCATATGGTGGAGGGTTCTAGTATTAGTTGCCCTAATAGTCTGCCTGTGGAGGCAGGTATGTCTCCAGATATCCAGACAGAGCTTCCCAAAAGTCCTCCCCTTTGAGAGTTTCTATAAGCATTCACATGTTGATAGCAATACATGAAGTTTATCTAGTAATGCATCTTCTACTGGTCCAACCACATGGATAGGTGTGTCTACTGACTCCCCTCAAACTGTGCATGAATGACTAACATGTCATATGCATTTGTTGGAGGTGGTTGCACATCAAACTCATCTTGTCTCTGTCTCATGTAGAAAAGCTACTCTAGAATGTGCTACTTATCAAGAAGGCCTATCTCTCCCTCTCCTTCCAGAAAATCTATAGGTGATTCCATGTAGCCTTCTTTGGGATGATCCCTCTCCCAATTTTCCATTAACCCCAAAATGTCACTCGTTGGTCCCAAATTCTCAATCAAAACACTGGTATGATATGGGAACTCTAGAGTGATACCAGTATAACCAGGGATCAAGTTGTAGATGATATTTTTCTTTCTGAGGGAGATCATTTGGGACCTCACTAGGTAGTTTAGATCAATAAGTTTTATTCCTTCTACCTTAGAGAGGCCCTCAAAATCACAATATACAACTTTAGCAACGGTGGTGATTATTCCCCCTCTGATGAAAGGAGGCTTTTCTCTTTAAGGGGTTTGTATTCAGATGGTGAATCACCATACTCCCTATGTCGACAAAACCACTACTTTTTATTGTGGCCATCAGAAAAAGATCCTTTTGTGAACACTAGCCTTGAGTATCATATTGACAAATGATAGTATTTGCTAAGACCTTCTAAAAATATCTTATGAAAGGATTATGCTATTTATGGTCTTAGACTTTCCTACATTGAATGTCTCATGGCCCGTGAAAGTCTTCCACATTTCTAAATACTTTGCCTTGTCTTACCTATCAAATGCCCCCTCATCAAATTTCTTTTCCATCTTTGGAGTCAGGGGGAAATATCATTGAGTTGGGAGGCCCTAAGCACATGTGTAGAATCATTTAATGTAAATTGCATAGCATCTTCACCTTTATGCAACACATTCTCCATTGAACCAAAGAACTCATGGGTTATTTGAATATAGGTTTCTTTATCCTCGACTAGTAGCTTGTACATCCCACATTGAATCATTCATTCCTTGAACATACAGTTGATTTCCTATAGCGTGCATAGTAGACATGCATGCATACCTAGTAGGAATCTCTTCCGGTAATGCACTTAGGGTGGAGAGGTTTCATAAACACCTTTCTTGGTGTCTTTCTCCCATAAGTGGTCCCCTTAGGTTGTTTCCCTATGAATTTCAATCTACCTTCCAATTTGGACAAGAAGTCTATCTGTTCATCATCTACCTCTTCACTCTCAGTGTCTTCCCCCTCTTTCTTTTGATAGTTGTGGCACCCCAAACTTGTATCCAAGTTCAAGGGAACCATCTCAATCGGTGCATCTTCATCTTTTTCAATCAACAATTTTTGCCTTGCAGATTGTTTAGTAGCATGGAGTTGAGATGAAGATGTAGAGTGTTTCACTGGAGTAGGCCATGGAGGCAAGTGTAAGACGACGTGACAACAATCCTCGTTTCCTTTCTAATGGATTGGTTCCTCAACATCAATGGAGTCAACAAGATTCTCCATTTCCTCTTCCTCCTCCTCCTCCTCATCAGGGTTATTGTTGATTGGATCTGATGTGTGATGGCTTAAGAAGGAGTTGAGATGAGGCCACTCATCAATGCGGAACACCTAGGGGAGCCGAATATTGAACTTGACAGTGATATTGTAGGGTTGTTTGAGGGAAGGGGGTGTCTTTGGAGGCACATTTCATGTAGCTTTTACCTCCGGTGAGGATCTTCATAGTGTTTTCAACTCCCTTCTTGATGGAGTTCCCAGTCTTCTTCATCTTTGTAGATGAATCAGTGAAGAGCAAAAGAAAAACAAGGATTTTTGCCCTTATGAAGAGTTGGGGAAAAATCTTCTTGTGGGTGGAGAAATAGAGATGGATGAGGAGTGGGAAGAGTTGTTGGAGGTAAAATAATGCTTGAGGGGGCTTCAAGGAGCTTAAATCTGAAGTTTGGGACGAAGAGATATTGACTTGGGGGTGATCAAAGGTCGCTCTAATTGCTTATGTCTGTGGCATGGACATTTTGTGTAGATAGAATGAACTATTGGTTGTGTTGTGGAGAGAACTGTCAGGGCACTTAAGTTGTGGGTCCATGCTATCATGGCCATTATGGCCAACATAGCCAAGTTGGCATAATTCCAAAATGGTCATGTTGGTCAGAACAATCGTGCTGACCAAACCTAAAACTTCATTTTTCCCTATTAAATTGTTCAAACCCAACATGGACGTTTTACCCCAGGATGGCGTAATAGCTTTCCCAATTTCAAAAACTTCCAAAATTTATCAAATCTTTCAATCAATCATACTTCAAACAAACCTTCGATCCATTTGATATTTTCTCAATCATTTTCTCTGAAATTTACCATCTCTTTCAAACTCTAACATGTTTCACCTATAGTATTCAAAAACTAAACAAAAAGTATTAAACACAAGTGTATGATTGTCTGTTTCTTGGAGTGTGTAAAAATAAAGCATAACAAAACAAAAATAGTTTTAAGAAAAAGAGTCGCAAACCGAAGTGGGTTGATTCCCACTAGTGCTAAGTTTAAAACCTTCATCTAGGCTTGTTGTTTCTTGATTCAAATCAACCATTATCCAAAAGCAAAATGCTTTCATCCTCATCATAGGAAATCCTCTCAAATCTCTACACTACTTGATCTTCCTCCCAAGGGTCATGCTGACTTCTCAAGTGTTTTTCTTCATTTTTATCTCCTTCATGATCATCATCATAGATCTCAAAGTAAGAATCCTCGTCAACGAAACTTTTCTTCTCAATCAAGATGATCCTCTTAGATAGATTCCCTCTTATCTTTCTCTTGGAGGTATACACACCCTTGTGGAACTTCACATAAGTTGGGTTTTGCTTGATTATGTCAAGAAATAAGGTGTTTACCTTAATCATCCTTAAGACCTTTACAATTTGCATGCCATAGTTTTGCTTTCCCTTTAGCAATGGGTCTTAATAGGCATCAAAAGAGGTGTCTCAATCATATTGGATACTTGAGAACCTTGAAATATCACACTGGGATGTCTTGGATCAGCGATTGGGGAACTTGGTCATGTCATCCCAAAGGAATGTGGGACATAAGATAGTATCTTCTCAAAATCCAGTGGGACTACAAAATTTTTAGTGCACTTGGCACTCTCACATATTGGTGGGACACTTGGTATCATTGCTTCAAAATGAGGTGGAACGAAATATTTCCTAGTGCCCTTGGCACTCTCAATAGAAGGTGGCACGACAAATCTCTAGTGCACTTGGTACTCTCACAAGGACTTTCTGGGAAGGGTTCTCCATCATGATCTTTGTCAAATTTCTTCTCTCCCTTGTTGAGATTCTCGACAACCTTGTCACACCTCAATACTGAAACCATATTCACTTGATCATGGGGATGATGGGGAGCATGTGATGCTTGTGGTGGTGGTGGTCTTTGGTGTGGTGTATGGTTCTTGTGGAGGTTGTTGTGAAGGCGGTTGGTATGGGGGTAGTTCTCATGGTTGATATCATGGTGGTGGTTGCGAGGTGTGTTGGAAGTTATAAAAAGGTTGAGGAGGTGGTGGAACGTTAGGGTTAGGGGGTCTTAATATTGTTACAAGGTAGATACTTGCCTATTTGGTGGATGATAGATGCCTTGAGGAAGAACCAAAGAGCCATTTTCATTGTTTGGATTGGCCATGGTTTGGGAAGGGAGCCTTCCCTCCCGATGAGGGGCAAGTGAAAGGGAAAATTGATCCAACCTTTTCTCAAGTCAATCAATTGTTTATCCATGTGTAAAAACCTCTCTCTTCACTTCATCAAGGTTTCTTAACCTTGCAAGAACTTCTTATCCAAACATGGAGCTATTTCTTAGCCCTTGGTCTCTTTGTTTCTCCCATGAAGAGTTTGGATGATTTCTCCATTTTAAAGTGTAAGATATCTATGTGGGAATATGGTTACAAAATAGGAAGTGGAAACAAAATTTTATCTGCCATATTCCCCTTTAAAAAATGATCATGTCAATAACTATGTAATGGGAAGGATGGTTTGCAAGGTCATACTTGGTCCTAGAGCAAGTCCAGTGATAGTACCCTCACAACAATGAATGTATTTCTTATAGTCACACTCAGTCAACGTCAACAACAACTCTTGGTTGATCACCACTGACAAAAGTTGACCTTATCCTCCTAGTAGAAGGCAACAACCTCTTGTCACCTATATAGTAGTCCACAGGGTCCACCAGGAACTCCTGTCATTCTAGAAGAACAAACAAGAAGAGTAGTCCTTTCTAGTCAATGTACTAGCACCAACTTTCTCTCCCACAATTGTTCTCCCTTGTTGTTCCTCCCTTTATCGGGTAGGACTTGCTTGTGTTCTCTTTGTTACCACAACCAGAGAAGACAACAATTAATAGAGAAATTTTTGTTGTGTTTGAGAAGCCCCCCAGTACTCGTCTATTTATAGGAGGGTCAGGGTCAGGGTTCCCAGTTTGAGTGGGAGTCAAAGTGGGTAGAATTTCAAGAATTTTCGCATCAAGCAAGTGGAAAAATGGTTGGTTTATAGGTAAACCAATTGGTTGACATGTGAAATGATTGGTTCAACCCTTAAACTGATCATTTCATCATGTTTCCCAATGATAGTTGTATTAACAATTAATATCTAATTAATGCACAACATGACGTCAGCACTAATCCTTGATCCAATCCAATTGATCAATGAACTGGACATTCATCATATAAACTGGATGTTTGAGACATTGAGCCGATTAGGTCATGCCCAAGCTCAACCAATACTCAGCCTATGAGGTTCCAATTAACCTGAAACTCTAATTGGTCATTCAACACTTAAACCGGTCGGTTCAGAGTCCAACCGATCAATTATTTAACCATTGTTGTATAAATTGAATACCTAACTTTTCATTAATAAAGTTTAAACTATACTTATGAATGAACTCATATTGCAAGTGTATCCTACGTATGTGACCCTATAGGTTCTAAGTTACATTGGCAGTGAGTGTCCATAACTAATTTATGACATCACAAACAATGAGCGGTATATAGCAACACATCATTTCTACCCAAGTAATCAAAAAGTTGGAGAGCAACTTCAACCTACAATCCTTGATTGGTGTTACAGTAATTGTGTAATTCCTTTGTCATTGATATCCATATTGAACTTGAGGCATGGAATCATCAACCTATCGATGTTCAATGCATGTTCCTTGAACTAGAGCATATTTTCTGAGATATATATGAACTCAATATCATACATTGATTCACATGTGCATGTGCTTGCTTTTCTCATACTCACTTATCAAGTGGTCTGGATATCAAAATACTATAGGAGGGACAGATCCCATCTATATCACTCACAATCATCGCCATGTGTCACAATGCACCTGAGCACCACCTTTATGGAAACCCTTATTCAAAGTCACTGTCAAAGATGTCAAAGTACATCAAAAAACATGTGATGAGTGTAGTCACTTTAGGTCTAAGAACCACAATCATCACCATCACTGTGAAAGATGATTCTCACTACCAATAGTGCTTTCCATGAGTCGCGCTCATCGTGGGTCTGTCCAATACATCATTCTCCAATGAATATCTATGTGTTTGGTTTGATATCATATATCATTACTGGTGAGATTCTATCATCAACCAACACACACTCTAGTCTTATGTGTTATTGATGTCTATCAACCTTCCAGAATAACATTTGACTAGGGACATAACAAGAATGTAAATATTGTTGACATTTGTATGATCTTATTGTTCAGGTCATCAACATGAAGACATACATAATTGATTAATGTTATTACTTAGACCATTATGTTTCATCATTATCTCATAAATGAATGAAATGGAATAAATTGGAAGACTTCCTTTAGTATTAATCAATTTTTTTACAAGATATGCCATCACAATCATCATATTATTGGCTCTTTGGGCATACATACCAACAAACTCCCACTTGCACCTAGAGCCAATCAATGACGAATCTTATTCTAAGTGATCTTAAACATGTCCATCATGCTTTTATTGCGTAAGTTCTAATTCAGTAGGTTAGTAACATTTGCCTTTAGTCTATGTATTTCATGTTCCACATCTCTTTAATGTACGACATTTTTTATGAGGTGGAATTGTCGCAGTATGCTATTTTAGATTCCTTTCCTAACCAGTAGCTCCATTATTGTTATAGTATTTCTATTATCTCATCAATGGTTAGAACATCCTATAAGTTCATATATATGAACTTCTAGTCCATACAATATCCTCTGTCGTGTCCATAACACTAAGATACTCAGCTTCTATTGTAGCATTAAACAAATGTATATTGCTTGGAACTTTTTCAGCCAACAATTCTTATTTTAAGGTCAAACACAAGTTTTGGATTGTGATCATTATTTTTTTTATCATTTTTGAAGCTTGCATCGGTGTAAACCTTTACACCCAACTCTTCCTAATTACAATAATTTAAGAACTAAACATTTTAGTGCTTCTCAAGTACTTAAGGATGTTCTTTATGGCATTCCAATGACCTCCATTGGATCTGAATAATATTATCTCATCAGTTCCAATACATACAAGATAATGGGATGAGTACATTATATTGCATACATGATAGATCCAATTATGAATGCATATGTCATCTCATTCATGTCTTTCCCATTCTTCATAAGAATTGGAATACATGTTTCTTGAGAGACTAATCCCATGGAACATGAACAAATTTTCTCTTAATGAATCATGTATGTTGAACTCCTTCAATATATTGCAAATGTGTATGCTCTTATTTAGGTTAAGAAGCTTTGCATATCTATCTATATAGATCTCAATTCCTATCACATAGGATACTTCACCTAAGACCTTCTAGAGAAGATACTTTCCATGCCAAGTTTCAATACTTATAGTATTGAGATGTTATTCCATGTCAATATGTGGAATAAAAATATGCTCCCACTAAATCTTTTATAATCACACATTTCATTTTGATTTTGACTAAAGTCAAACTCTTTGACTATCTTGTCAAATCAAAGAATCCAGGTCGGTGATGCTTGCTTCGATCACATTGATTGGCTTTTATAGCTTATATACTTTATCTACATTAATGGAGTTGTAAAACCTTCAAGTTGTGTCACGTACACATCCTCTTAATTATTCCTATTAAGGAATGTGGTTTTAATATCTATATGCCAAATCTCATAGGTGTGATATGCTACAATGTCAAGCATGATCCTAATGGACATAACCATGGCAATTGGTAATGAGATTCCATCATGTCCAACATCTTAAACTTTTTTTGGAAGTTTGATCAACATCTTGAACTTATTTGAAAACCTTTGCAACCAATATGCTCTAGTAGATTATCCATGTTGGTCTTCTTCTTGAAGATCCATTTGTATCCTATGGATTTTACCCCTTTATGTGGTACTACCAATGTCATACATTGTTAGTGTACATGAACTCCATTTTGGATACAATGGCCTCAAGCCATTTCTCAGACTCTGGTCCCTCAATCACTTCTAGAAAGCTTGTTGGCTCATCATTTTATGACCAACTCACTCCCTTTGTGAATTATAAGACATCACAATCTTTCAAACTCAATGTGTTTATTACTATATTAATGAGGTCTGTGTTAGATAAGGAACTTGAGATTCTACAACAATGTGTGATTCTTGTTGATATTATCATACCTCCTTAGGTTCAATGTTTTTCTTATTGATCTCAAACTTTTTGAGTTCTACTATTCTCCCATTGATTCCTTTGGAATTAAGTTTCTCATTGAATTCATCTATTCTGGTAACACACACTTTCGTTGTCAGATTGGGATGAAACTAAGTATTAAACAAACTAACATTATGCGATTCATGGATAAATCTTTTTAAAGAAAATATTTTATTATACAAGCTTTCAATCCAAATCTATATAAAAGACATACTGGGACATTTCCCATGTCATATCTCATGTGATGTCTTTTAAACCTTTTTAGATGGTACATTATTTTAGTGTAAATCATGTGCCTAAAGGAAATTAGAAAATAGGTTGGATTTATTGATAGTCACACCATGACTCATTAGGGTGTGAATCCTTCTTTCTGATCCATCATTATGTTTTAGTTAGAGTTCATTGTGATACACTATCACAGTCTTCCCAGAAGGTCCTCAAATTCTTGGTGTAAAATATCTCAACATGGATCATATCAAATTTTCTTAATACTTTTACAAAGGTTGTTAGCACTTCTTTCATGATCTTCTTGAACAATTCAAAAGAATCATTTTTTTATTTCACTAAATACAAATTATTGTGTCTAGTGAGGTAATAAAAACAATTCACAAGGTTACTATCTTTAGCATTTATTCTTAAAGGTCTATATACATCAATATGTACAAGCCCTAATGGAATAGTTTCTCTCCCACTACATGTAGTGAAAGGTGCTTTTGTAATATTGCACATTAGATAAGACTTGCATGTCCTATTGGTTCAATAACCAAAAGAGTTTAGACAAACATCATTATGTATTCTATAAATGCAATTCACATTTATGTGCTATAAATGACAATGCTATAGGTATTCATTTGTTTGAGTTATCAAGTTTTAATCTTTGGTAATAAGTGTTAGAATATATATTTTCTGTATCTAGCAAACAAAGATCATAAGATATCAGTGGTACTTTCCATAAAAGATCACATCTTTTTTAAATAGAACATTGACTATTATTCATAATCATCCTTGTCCATGCAAAATGTAGAAAGTAAAAATGTTTCTATTATTGGCATATATGAAATAGTAGTTCATAAACTCTATTACATGCCCTATGAGCAGAGATAAACTATAAGTTGTGATTTTTGTGGAAGCAACTCTTGCTTCATTTTTTATGAACATTCCAACCTCACCCTTTCATAAAGGTTTAGTTCTTTTCAGATCCTACATATTCGAACATACATGAAATCTACATTGGGTATCATATATCCAAGATGAAGAAGATGTAATATTTATCTCATAATGTATATACCTAAAGTGGAGATCTTTCTCCCCTCCTTCTTTAGTTCCTCCAAGTAGAGAGGGAAATTCCTTTGCTTGTGCCAGTGGTAACAATTGTCTCCCTTATTCACCCCTCCCTTTGCTTTGAGTGTTGGAGACATGGGCTTCTAGCCAACTTTAGAACTCTTCTTAGCTTTTCCTTTGCCTTTGCCTTTTACTTCCCCTTTGATCTACCCATAATCATCACAGACTTGGGCTTGTCTTTCTTCATTTGTGCCTCATCTATTCTCAACATGCTTAGCAACTCTATCAGTGACTTATCAAAGTCATTCATGTTGTATTTCATGACAAATTGACTATATGATTTTGATAGATACTGTAGAATAGCATTAGTGTCCAACTCTTGACCCAAGGGAAATCTTAGTCTAGCAAGGTTCTCCACATACCCAATAATCTTAAGCACATGAGGACCTACTAGATCTCCTTCTACCATGTTTCATTTAAATAATTATTTGGAGACATCGTATCTCTCCTATCTTTCCTGATCTTGGTACATGTTCTTAAGATGTGTGACCATCTCAATAACATACATGTTCTAATGTTGATTCGGCAACTCATAGTTCATTGAGCACATCATTAGACATTTGACATCAACGACATCTTCAATATGATTCTTGTAAGCATCCATGTCAGCCTTTAGTGCAGTGGGAGTATGTTCATTTGGCTCTGGTGTCTCTAGGATATAGAGCTTGTGCACCTGTATGAGAACAATTTTCAGCGTCTAGAACCAATCATGGAAATTATTCCCATTTGATTTGTTCTTCTCAAGGACTAATTATAGAGAAAATGTGTAGTTTTTTGCCATTTGATTCTACAATAGAAAATTGCAATTTTGTCAAAACAATTTTTATTTGATTGAAATAAAATTTGACGATATTTAGTTAGGCCTTTAACTGCTCATCATTCTAACTATATTGTAAAAATTGATAACCTTCACTTATCAATTTGGAAGATTGCAATGTTCAACCTTCTAGTGACCCAAGATCCAAAATAATTTAGTTATTACCTGGCCAACGCCAATGTACATAATCAATCATTAAAGTAGACAACTTTTGCCAATTACATCTTATGCAATTCTTGGATAGAGGGTATGTGAAACTCTTTTCCATAGTCATCTCCATGCTTCTAACTGCTTAATCTCATTAAGATCACTTAGTTAAGTCTGACCCAAAAGCCAACATGATAATAATGCACCTTGCTTTGGTAGGCCCAAATTACCACCATCACATCTCCATGAGACAGACAACGCACAACGTTTGGTGTGCCAATGCATGGTCGATCAAGATTTTCATGTATGTTGCTAATGGAAAGCATCTTAGAATTAATATGTATGACTGAGGGGTATTATATTTGCTAATATATATACATATCCAATCACCACATAATATACTACATGTCATATACATGTTATATCCCATAAGTGAAAGCATGAATTAAAACATGAACGGTGCTTATGACCATACTATTATAATTCCTTGGATCCACAAGGAATTACTACCACCTAAGGTCTACATCACATGCAACAACCTATTATTTTTTAAGATTTGTGGTTGAATCAATCTAGTTTGATCAGTTCAACCCTTGAATCGGTCGGCTCGCCTCCTGGTCGGTCAGTTGGTCATAAAAATGGTCATCTAGTCTCTGGTCCAACATATTCTAGTCCCCTCCAGTCGATTAGTTGGGCCACCAGTCAATTGGTTCGTCTCTTGTTGTCATCTATCCTCCTTGGTCCTCCAGTCAACCGGCTCATCATTTGAAATGGGTGGCTTGTCTGTTGATGAATGTCTTCTTCATCGAAACAAGAACTAACCTAATGCTACAAAAAATATTACATGGTAATAGAGAAACCTCAAGTTACATTCGAGGGCATCATAGGAAGGAGAGAATAATACGTTTACATGTTGAAGAAGAGGTAGAGGATCAATATGCAAACTAATATATAAACATGAATAAATAACCACAACCAAACAAACACATACAACTAGGGCTATATGTTATAATCATGCTACAAATCCCCATCAAAACCAATTCTAAGGCAACATGTATATATCACATATATATCATATCATAATATTAATTAGGATCATATGTGGTATTTAATCAGACATGTACATTAATCATTTAAGTATTCACATCATATACAACAAATATAAGATGAAAAACCAAAATTTGATCATATCGGTAAATCCCAAAGCATAGTAAATTGGCATAACATGTAGCAGAAACAAAATTGTATCTACCATATTCCCCTTTAACGGATGATCATGTCAATAACTATGTAATAGAAAGGATGGTTTGTGAGATCATACCAGGTTCTGGATCAAGTCCATTAATAATACCCTCACAACAATGAGCGCTTTTCTTTAAGTCACACTCAGATAGCATCAACAACAACTACTTGTTAATCAACATAGACAGTTGTTGACCTTGTTCTCCTAGCAGCAGGCAACAACCTCCTCATCTTAATAGTAGTCTACATAGACCACCAGAAACTCATGTCATTCTAAAAGAACAAACAAGAAGGAGATGTCCCTTATAGTCGGTGTACTAGCACCAACTTGCTTTCCCACAGTTGTTTTCCCTTGGTATCCCTCCCCTTATCAGGTAGGACTTGCTCAAATTCTCTTGGTTACCAGAACCAGAGAATACAACTATTGTCAGAGCAATTGTTGTTGTCTCTGAGAAGCCCCCTAATACCCCTCTATTTATAGGAGGGTTGGGGTCAGGGTTCCTAGTCTGAGCGGGAGTCGAAGGGGACAAAATTACATGAATTTTTGCATCATGTGAGCGGCGACACGGTCAATTCATAGGTGAACCAATTGGTTGGCATGTGAACCGATCATTTCAAACCTTGACTGGTCGTTTTATCATGTTTCCCAATCGTAATTGTATTTGCAATTAACATCCAATTAATGCACAACATGACGTCAACACTAATCTTTGATCCAATGGAATTGATCAATGAATCAGGTGGTTCATCATATGAACTGGTTGTTTGAGACCTTGAGCCAATCGGTTCGTGCCCCAGCTCAACCAATATTCAGCCAATGTAGTTTAAATTAACTTGACACACCAACTGATCAGTTCAACACATGAAATGGTCGGTTTAGAGTCTAGTTAGTCAATTATTCAAGCGTTGTTGTTTAAATTGAATATCTAACTCTTTCATAGTCAAATTTCAACTATATTCATGAATGAACTCCTATTCCAAGTGTATCCTATGTGTGTGACCCTATAGGTTCCAAGTTATGTTGGCAATGAGTGTCCATAACTAATTTATGACATCAGAAGCAATGATCGGTATCTAGAAGCACATCATTTCTCTAAGTAATTAGAAAGTTGGAGAACAAACTTGTCACAGAACCATTCTTACCCTAATCCCAATCCCACTTCCTAGATAGGCAGTGTTAAAGGGAATAGAGTGCCCATCTTTGAGTGGCCCGAATACCACACACACATGATATGCAAAAAGAAATAACACTTCATTTTATTGAAAAGAACAAGTTATTACATCAGGGGCCATAAGGCAATAGAAAATAAATAACAACAAGAGAAAGACTAAAACTAAAAACTACATACCATTTACATAATCTCCCATGTAATGTTCTAATTGATGTATCATTATTTATTTTCACTAGATACAATGGATGAAACAACATATTGGTAGGTGCATATTCTTCAGTTCTTTGCATGGCCTAAAATTAATAGATTCAAGACACAATCAATGTAATTGCATGGTATACTATTTAAAAATAAGTAAATTAGTTTTATATCAAAATAGTATACTTATTTTAGACGGCTAAAACTCATGTTACTTTTTTCATTTTTGAAAGTGATGATATATACAATGACTTCATTTCTCAAGATGAGCACTAGAGGAATAAAAAGTAAGAGACCATATCTATTCAAGTATGTATGATGTCATATAGTGAAACTATGGTATTAAATAAAAGACATCCACCAAAGTGAGGAAATCTTCACATCATCCAAAAACAACAGTGGCCAACTCCCAAACATGAAAAACCATAATCAAATACCACATTGCAGGGACATTCCATTAGATCCAAGATAGAGCCTTCAAGATCTTCATACCTTCTGGAAAAACCATCAGGTAAAAATTAGAATGGTGAAACATACAAGACACAACAGATCCCTAGCCAGCAACTAGATTGAAGCAGAACACCTCAAGACATAACTCCAAACAATCTTCTACCCAGATGCAATGCATAAAAGACTAGAGAACAAAAGACTAGGTACAAAATAAAAACCTCAAAAAAATCCATAAAATTAAGTGTCCAACTAAGACAAGATCAACACCAAGAACACTAACAAGAATAAAGATAGCTTGGGAAACACTAGGATAGAACACATCAAGATCTACTCTCACATACTTCTAGATACCTGCAGCAGACAAGCACACTTTAACTCATCATCCTCCATATATGAAACTTTAGACCAATTGTGTGGCCCATAATAGTCATTCTTCAGGCATGAAATAACCCAAATTTTAGAAATAGAGGAGCAATCAAACAAGATATGCAAGGTACTTGCATATCCATTTCTACATAAGAAGAAAGTGGAGGCAAGCTGAATACTTTGTCTTCTAGCATAATATGAGGTAGGAAGCTTGTTATGAGACACTTCCAAGCATTTGAAATCACTTTTCTTGAACCTTTACAACTCCATAACCAAACAAAGATATCATTAACTCCACTTTAATTTCTAATCACATTCCACACTGATTTGAGGTTGACATACCCTTTACCTTAAAAAAGGATGGCACCAGAATTATGAAAAGTAATATTGAAATAAACTAAAAACTCATTAAGATCTTTCAGATTCCTAGAATCACTAAGACTCCATGATCCATTAGAAATAATTCTGCTCAAGCTAGAATCAGGAGGGAATCCAGATTTTATATAGTAGAATCACTAAAAAGTCTAAAATACATTTTCCATTAACCCAAGGATCAGTCCAGATATTAAACATTGAACCATCACAAATACAAAAATAGTATGAGAGATCAAAACAATCCTGACTCTTGTAATACTATTAAACAACCAAGAAAAAACATTAGAAACTTCAATAGACCAAAAAGAAGCCTTCCTCTAATACTTCTCATTAATCCACTTGACCCATAGGGATTCCTTCTTAGCGATATCCCAAGCATTAATAATTAGACATGCTTGAGAAATATCTCTACTCTTCCTGATACCTAAACCACCCTCATCCTTAGGTAGAACCGCCATCTCCCATTTAACAAGATGAAGATTATTATTTGTGTCGGATGATCCCCACAAAAAATCCCTACATATTTTATCAATGTCATCCATAACTGAGCATGGAAGGGGAAAGGATAATAGTCAATAAAGATGCAAACTAGAGACAGTGGACTGGATGAGTTCAAGTCTAGAAGCCATAGAAAGAAGTATTGACTTCCAAACCTCCATCTTCCTTTTAACTTTTTCCAAGAGGCCAACATAATAGTGTTTAGATAGATTCCCTATAAACAATGTAATACAAGTTACCTAGAAGGAAGAGATTATTCATTGACACCCAGATCTTTGGTAATGATATTACTATCTGAGTTTTTACTCAAGAAGACAACACTTTTTGTATAGTTTACATGAAGACCAGAGATAGAACCAAAATCGTCTAGCATCTTCCCAATATTCTTTGCACACTGAACATTAGCCTTGGAGAATAACATGAGATCTTCGACAAAAATGAGATAAGAAACATGCACATATTTAGAAGCAGACAAAGGAGAAAATTCACCTTTTTGAACAGAAGACTTAATGAGCTCAAAAATGCCTTGCATAGTAATAACCAATAAATAGGGAGCAATTGGACCCGCTTGACAAACTCCATTTGAAGGAGAAAAGAAAATAGATGGATCGCCATTAATAAGAACCTGATAATATGAAGAAGTTAACATCTCTTTGATCCAGTTGATCCATCTAACAAGAAAATCCATCTTGAATAGAATAGAAAATAAGTATTTCAAGCTAACTAAATATTAGCCTTTGAAATGTCGACTTGAATACACATCTTGTTTTTGGAATTATTAAAATCACTCATGATTTCCTTTGTAAGGAGGATCACATCTTTTATTCTTCTACTTTTCATAGATATGCATTGATTTATATCAATAAAAAAAGTAACATAGTTTTTACTTGATTTGCCATAATTTTGGAAATTACCTTATACAAGTCATTACAGAGAAATGGAGTGTCAATTACTGATGTTAGAGGTACCATCACTCTTCGATATCAAAGAGATAAAGGTAGAATTTGCTTCCCTGAGAAGTCTACCATTAGTAAAGAATTCCTTAATGGCTAGACAAATATCATCACCTATAATGGGCCACATTTTCTTAAGAAAACAATCATTCAGACCATCAGGACCATGCACCTTGTCATCTTTAAGATTAAAAATAATTTCATAGATTTCTTTTTGAGAAACATAAACAATAAGAAACTCCTTTTGTTCACTACTGAGAGTCAGACCATTTGATTTGAGAGGCCAAGCAGAACTAGAATCTAGATGGTTAAATAGACTAGACCAATGATGTGATCCTGTATATCATCAATATCACAGTTCAAGGTATCTCCAATAAAAAGATTTTTGATATGATTATGACGCCTTCAATTTTTCATAGATGAGTAGAAAAACTTAGTATTTGAATCTCCCTTGTCAATCCATTGGACTCTAGATTTTTGTCTCAAGAATGATTTTTCATCTAAATCAGCTTGTTTAGCCAATTTCCTTTTCTCAGAAGAAACCACACGTAAATCAACATTTAAAGGGTCTAGATTAGAAGCTACTTGAGCTTCAAGAGTAGCAACATTAGAAATATGTACATTGCCAAAGAAATTTCAAAGTAGTATACTTGGCATGACTTATATTCAAATAGTCAACAAGCATTTTCAAAACATTATTTATTTGACATGATTTTATTATGAGCATGCCTTTATGCTAATATTGACAAGCATGCTTGTATATATGTGGCTCCATCTCCGCAACAAGATGGGGTAGGTCACCATGCTCCATATCTCCATGTTAGGGAGGAGACCAGCGATTTATACAAGTTCCACCCTTCGAATGAGGAGGTCGCTTGTACCCAGTATCAACAATCATTATTACTGATAGTCATAATGGGCAATATCATTTATGTTTCAAGTTTGTTCCAAGAAATAATATAGAAATTTAGAAGACTAATCAGTAGGGAACAAGGTACCTCAAACAAATACATAGTCAAGTATACATTTTCAAGAGGTACATAAAAGTTCATCAATACCGCTAGTATGCTCAAAGAGGAATTATAATATCATACCACTTTTGCAGTCTTGAGTATTATCAATATCCAAATCAACAAGTTTAAAGAGTATAAGATCTTGGTACAACATGAGAACAAACATGGATACATATATGTGATTCATTGCTCTGATGACCTACTAGGCATTTATTCATGTTTTAGTAGGATTATTTCATTTAGTGTCCCATAGTCATTAAGAGTATTGATCCAGGGCCATATGATTACGATTAGAGTATGCTATTTCAAATTAGGTCTGATCTGATGTGCAAAAATATCAAGGATTAATGACAATAAATCGCTTAAGTAATTTTAATGTACAAACATGTCAAGACTATATTCGTTGATCATCTAGTAATTTCAATCATGTGATCAAGTCATTAATAGAACATCAGAGTATGACATGGTTGATATTTGAACATGTATCATGTAAAACAAGCTTTTAGAAAGGTTAGGGTTTGAAATATTAATGGAATACCTAATTAAGATGTATGAAATAGATATTAGATATCATCATCGAGTAATACTATAAAAAGATAAGTAAACGGGTTCATGTCAAACTAGACAATTTTCTGAGAACATCGGTATTTTGTGGGCATTTTTCTGATAACTGAGCTATTTATAATTGATTTTGCAATCCTAACCATCAAAAAAATGCTAGATAATAGAAACAAAAAAGGATCCCCAGCCTAGTTTTGCATATCAAGGAATGGATCTGACTTCATGGATCCTCCCACTAACCCACAAGCTAGTGCTCTAGATACATATGTTGCAAGAAGCATTAAAATGGCAAGAATGCCCATCAAGAATAAATAAAAGGCATGACAATGTCTAGGCATATTTGTAAAACGTTGTATGTAATTGTTTAATCAAAACAAAGACCTAGTCTCTGCTCGGGCCATGTAAGCAGTAAGGAAAAGAGACATGCACAAAGGGATGGGGTGTGAAGCATCTACATGAGGCTTAAACGATGGTATGGTTGGCCTCGCAAGATTTTGATGATATCAAATGAGCTATTTGTGGCCAAAGACGACCAATAGAACAGAAGGTGAAAACACGTGGTTGTAGGTGGAAGGAAACAAATATGGGAAGGGATTTAAGGAAAATACCATTATATAACCAAATCTAGAAGCCCTGGGAGCTTCTCTGATCCTTGTGGAGTCAAGCTTTGGTTGTCGCATCTCCCCAGGCATTCACACTGGTCCTGACGATGAATAAACTCTAATCTCTTAAGGAGTTTCATCAACCCAAATATTAGGGATACTTTGGCTCCTCACAATCATTGGGGATGCCTCGTCAAAGTCCAAGGATGGTAATTTCATGAGGAATTGGTGGGAGGAGTATCGAGGTAATATTTGTAGTCTCTGGTTCAACAGAGGGGGTGACTCGAGGGTGGAGAAGATGGGAACATTTCATGGTCATTTGGCTGGGTGTAGAGGTTAAAAGGAGTGTGGTGAAACCCACTAGAACCATTAAATAGATGTGTCAGGGTATAGGGTTGCACAGAGGAGGCATTTACATGTCAAAATTTTGAGAAGATTTGGTCTCAAAATACTAATCACAGTGGAGAGATTTTAATGTCGTCAAATAGCAGAGGAGATCTTAGATCTGAAGCTACCATCTTGACAAAGTGAGGATTAGTAGCGAGGGAGAGTTAGGTATTTGAAATCACGTACCACTGTGTGCCATATCACCCATGAGAGTTAGGTAGGGGATTCGACTCCCCTAACCTCATCTTCCCTGGATCTAGGTTTGGGTCTGGGATCCGGTTATGATAGGTGAAGGATTCAACTATCTTGGACTATTTCTAGATTACTTCTTGTATAATTTATATCTTTCAATTACATAATACCAAAATTATGAAATTTTAAACACTTCTTGATAGAATTCTTATAAAGATACAAAAAATGTTTGAGGTCCATATGATAATATTTTGTCCATAAATAAAATTGGTTGAGTAACAATATAGTTCAAGCTAGGTTTTGATGTCACAAGGTGTACAACATTCAAATTAGACATCACATCATCAATTTTGGTGTTACAAACATACAAATAATCATAAGGTGATGAAGTGGGATCAATTTGAGGAACATTAGATAATTGAACGGTATAATTGGTCATTAATTGTGGAAAAACAAACTTCATCATAGACTTCAATGTACAATTTGTGATTAGTGTTACAATGATTGTGCAATTCCTTTGTCACTAATATCTAGATTGAACTCGAGGCATGGAATCATCATCCTCTCAACATTCAATCCACATTCCTTGAACTAGAGAAGAATGTCTAAGATATTTGCGACCTCAATATCATATATCAATTCACATGTGCATGTGGATGCTTTTCCTAGTCTCGCTTAACAAATGGCATGGATATCAAACTCATGTAGGAGGAACAAATACCATCTACATCACTCACAATCATCCCCATGTGTCACAATGCACTTGAGCACCACCTTTATGGAAACCCTTATTTGAGGTCATGATGGATGATGTCAAAGTACATCGAATGACATGTGATTGGTGTAGTGACTTTAGGTATAAGAACCAAATTAACCACCATCACTATGAGAGATGATTCTGACAACCAATAGTGGTTTCCACGTGTCACTCTAATGATGGGTCTGTCTGATACACTATTTTCCAACAAGTATCCGTGTTTGGTTTGATATCATATAGCATGACTGATGATATTTTGTCATCAACCAACATACACTCTAGTTTTATGTGTTATTGTTGTCTATCATCCTTCCACAATAACATCTGAGTAAGAACATAACAAGAATGTGCATACTCTTGACATCTGTATGATCTCATTGTTCAGGTCATCAACTTGAATCATACATCATTGAGTAATGTCATTGTTTAGACATTCATTATGTTTCATATTATATCATAACTAAATGAAAAGATTGCCTTTATTTTTTATCAAATCATTTACAAGATATGACATTAAAATCATCATATGATTGGCTCTCTAGACAGACATACTAACAAGCTCGACATGGAGCCTTAGTTGTTGCAGATGCCATAGGATTGTAGAGCTTGCACATCTTTACAAAGAACCTCCATGGAGTTGGATGAGTGATTATAAGAACCTCCCACATGAATTTCCATGAGATTTGTGATGTTTGAAAATATCTTCATCATGTATGGTAGTGGAGGAATTGGAGGATTTTGTGCATCTCGGTTTACCATATTGACTTCAAAGGGTTGGGTGTCATATGCATAGGGCACAACCAAACAAAAAAAGATAAGTTAGGAAACAAAGTTGCAAAAGGAACACAAATAATAAATAATATAAAAGGTGAGGATAGTAGGAAAAGCAAAGCTAAACTTACTATTTAGGTTGAGTGCCACTCTCCCCGGCAATGGCACCAGAAAGCTTGGTGTGTTTCTCAGACGCAATAAAACAAACTAGAAAAGGATGGTACCAAAGGGAGAGTTAACACCACAACTACTATGTAGCTTGGGCACTTTTTGTCCCTAACAATGGCTCCAGAAAGCTTGGTGATTTTTTGCACCTAGAGCCATAGACTAACCAATTGAACATAACTAGATGCAGCCTTAGGAACTTGAACACACATGGGTGTTTCAAATTTATAGAGGTACCCATACTAACACATCTACATAGACTAGGATACATCAGATGTAAGCGCATAGGATCATATTATAGTATATATGACTGGCAAGTGAGGGGTCAATCCGCAGGGAGATAGGGGGCACTAGAGCATAGTTATTTTGGCCATTTTCATAAACTGGAGATTAGGGTTTTAAGGGTTTGAGGTTGGTTTTGGTTTGATTACACTAAGTTTTCATGCAAGAAATCAAGAAAGGAGACAAAACAACCAAGACCCTATTTAAACCCTAAATAAGTTAATTCTAGCTAACAAAGAAAGGAAACTAAGTAAATAAGAGAAAGAGAATAAAACTAAGTTATAGTAGCAAAGTAAGTTACACACAAAAGCAGTTAAGGACCTAGATTAGCACTAACTATAAAGATCAACACTAACAAGCTCAAAAGAGCACTTACTACTCTAGCAAGACCTAACTATCCAAAATAAGGAAAGTAGCTAATAAAGAAATTAAAAAAATTAACTAAACTAGCATGAACTATCTAAGAGAGCAATCAAGTTTTTAATTCAAGTTATGGTCAGGTGAGCCATTTGGGGATATTATTAGTGTTCTTGTTGGCAGAAGGATAAAACATGAAAACCTAGCCATTCGTACCATATTTCCGAACCAAGAAACTAGACAAATGCAATGGAATCACCCTAAACTATTAGTCATCCATGCATAAAATATGGTTTGTGAAGGGGAACCTTGCACACCCTATCTAGCCTTACGAGGCTCAATTGAACTAAGTTTTAGGTGTGATTACAATAGGATTTGAGTAATCTATATTTCTAGGGTGGGTATCATTAGTGTAATTGGAATCCAAAGGTATGAATGAGGAGTATAAATGAGGGTATTTCACCTCACATTACTCACCATCGAGCTTTTCAAAAACTCATAGGAAATTACACTCAACACTCCTACACTAGATACTTAGATCTCACACCTAGGAGTAAGATAAGGGGTATATGTGTGGGAAGATGGGGTGCTAGCTAGGGATCCACTGGTTGGACCTAGGAGCAAATCCCAGAATAGCCTCACATAGGCCATCTTCTCCTAGACCTAGGTGGTTTCAATCATAAAACAACAAGAGATTTATGTTTACAAGCACGCATCACAATAAGAATCATGGAAAATAATATAGAAGTAGAATGCAATCATCATAGAACGAAAATATATAGTTTACATGTTATATTCCCCCAACATGGTATCAAAGTAACATGTTTACCCCAAACAGCCCACCACAAAGTGCTTAGATAGACATAAAGTAGGAAAAAGAAGAGAAATATGGAGTAGAGGAGTATGGGGGCATAAAACATAGTGAAGACTCCTCTTTCTTCACATCCTAGCTGCTAGATCTTGCACTCCTTCTCCCGAGCTGGATGGATGGCATGGAATGGTGGTGGACGATGATCAAAATCCTAGAAAACTAGGGTTTTGGGGTGAAGGAATGTGGAAATGAAGTGGATGTAGGTGGGATCTCCTTGAATGCTCAAAGGAGATAGAAATGAATGCTATGGGAGTGTAATCTCGTGCTATAGATGCCACCTAGGTATATATAGGTGGTAGATAAGCAACTAGGTTAAGTGGGGGGGGAATGGGTAGAACGATGTAGAAAAAGCTAGGCTTTAGGTGGAAGAATGGTTGTATTGAGCAGCACGACCTTGGTGAAAAGGGTTTGGCATGGTCGTGTTGAGAGGGAACAGATGTTTTGAGGAATTAGAAAATGACAGGTTGAAAGTGGGGAAATGGAGGCTGATAGCACATCCATGGTGGGGTTTAGGTAGCATTGCCATGATGGGCAGCACGGTTGTGGTGGGGGTTAGATATCATGACCATGGTGGAAGAGTTGGGGCTTGGCCATTTTTCTTGGAATGCCCATTCTGTCTCTGAACAACACGACCATTTTGGATGACACGACCGTGTTGGAGTCTTTTGGCACGATCGTTCTGGATGGAATGGTCGTGCTGCTAAGGTTGATATAGCTTATCAAATTATGTCATCTCTTTGTGGTTTTTTATGTGTGCAACATGGTCGTTCTATGTCACCACGAATGTTCTAGGTCCCTTGCTTACACTTTGAACTACATTCTTTAAGATTCAGGGACACATGTGCTTTAGCTCGACCCTTTGCCACTAGGAGTGGGTCGGAGGAGCTTTAGGGCCTTCTTTGGACCCCCTCCATGGGTTGAGGAATCCTAGATCACCTTCGATCCCCTTCGATCTCACTCATCCATCAAAGGTGTGGTCCAAGTACCTAAAAACATGCAAAAGGTCCATAAATGAATTTGATAGAAAATCATTTTGTAGGGAAAATTACTTTCATTCTAACTTGTCTAGATGTGATTGAAATGCAAAAAGACACAAGATGAAGCCCTAAAATAGGACTGCATCAAAGGGCAAGTGCCATATTTGAAAGAGATCAAGGTCCCTTAAATCCCTATTCTTTACTACCACCTCAACTCCCCCACAACTTCCAATTTTCCCTACAACCACCACCATTGTAGCAACAACCTCTGCAACAACCATCTTACATCCTCTAAAATCCCTATCTACCATAGAAAAGACCACCACCTTGACCACCACAAACATCACAAGCTCCCCCTCCTCCTCATGAGCAAGTGAATATGGTGATTATTCTGAAGATTGGCAAGGTTTTTGAGCATCCCAAGAAGGGAAAGAAGAAAGTTTATGATGGTCACAATAAAATACCATTTGTTATAAGGGTCTTGTGAGAGTGCTAAGATCAATAAATTTTTTGCTATTTTGCCATATTGTGAGAGTTCTAAGAGCACTAATATCTTTTTGTTTCACCATCTTGTGAGAGTGCTAAGAGCACTAAAATTTCCAATGTCCCACCATCATGTGAGAATGTAACACCAGGTAAACTGATCGGTGAATAAAAAAAATCCTATTGCAATACCTCAAGGTCTTCAAGTTGAGTTAGTCGATGACAGTTCTATTGAACCACCATATGTCGATGATACATATGAGCCTTACAGTAAAAGAAGACAAAAACATATCATGGACCTTTTGAAATTTGTAAGGTAAGTGATGGAAAACATCCCACTGCTTTATGTTATGAAGAAAATTCCAACCAATGCAATTTTCTTTTGTGAATTTTTGTACCTTCAAGAGAAAGATAATAGGGAGTTTACCCAATAAGATCATTTTGACAGACCAAGTGAGCACCATATTTTACAACACTTTATGCCTAAAGAAGGGTGATCTGTGTTTTACTATCATCCCTTACTATATTAATCACCAACTTGTGGAGAACTCACTTCTTGATTTAGGCTATAGTGTCAACACATTCCCTATAGTGTGTATGGCAAGTAGGATTCAGAAAATTAAAGGGGTTTGATTGTGTTCTTCAATTAAAAGATGGATATACAAGATACCATGGGTAGGATTAACGACATTGTGGTGGTGTAGGATAGGAAAGTGTATGTGGCATTCCCGACCAATTTTCTTGTCTTAGACATGGGAACCATATGACAAAAAGATTCTCATCATTTTGGGAAGATCATTCTTGTCTATAGCCAATATAGAGATCAAAGTGTGCATTGACACTTTTATAGTCACCTACTTGAACAAAATGATATAAATGTATATGTTCACTGCCGACAAATGGCAAGATTTGATTGTTGAGGAATATTGTTTTGATATCGACTATGTTGACCCAAAATAAGGGAAATATGAAGAAGAACACTTAAGAATCCCACACTCTTATTGGATATCATGTTTTGAAAAAAATTGAGAGGACCACCTATGATGAGGGAAACAACCTATTTGTAGATTGTTAATGATAGAAAGAACACCAAAACGAGATGAAGACATTAAACTCATCACTTGTGGGAGATAACCCACCATGGTTTGAGTACCTTTGCACTCAAAAACTCATTTTGTTATAGTTCTGTTTTTACACTTTTGAGAAATGCACACATTTGGTTTTAATATTATTTGTTTAGTTTTTAGATGTACAGGTGAATGGAGTGTGAGAAAATGAGGTAAACCAATTGCAATTTGAAATAAATTTGATGAAAAATCATTTTGATCTAAAGTTCAATGAGATTTTGAAGTTTGAACAAATTTGACTTTTGAAGCATCCAACACAGTCATGGAATATCAAAATGGCCACATGGTGAATTGTTATTTTTGTAGGGAAATTCAAGAATGAGAAGAGACATCACCACACTCATAGCGACCAGCACATGTGTGGCAAAAGCTAGTACCATGGACGTGGCTACCAGCACAAATGTGGTGCAAGCTTGACAACATGGGTGTGATAGCAAGAATTAACATGGTAGTCCCAACCCTAAGAACTTAAGTAAGGAAATGAAGGGGGATCACTACAACACCCCCACTTCATTCTAGTAGAACTCCACAACCATGATGCACACAGATGGAAGGTGACACCCCAAACCCTTCCAAGCTCTAATTTTGCTTCCTCAAGACCAAATTAAGCATTAATCCACCCCAGAAAGATTTTCACTACCTCAAGATCTTATTACACATACAATTGCACCCTCAAATCTACATCTCCAACTACATTTCTCCTAACTCTCTAGGAATATAAAAACCTATCTCCACCTCAAATTTCCCACCAAAAATGAAGGGATTTTCAAGCAATTGAAGGAGATATACAAGCTTATTTTCCTGTCACCATGGCTTGAAAATGCCTCCAGAAACATCCCACTTCCATCTTACAGCCCTACCCCATCTCCTTCCAACCCCATTTGCGGATCCCATGCTCACATAACATTGGAAAAGTCAATCTCATCTTCGCTCTTCATCTAGCCAGCACACTTCAGATGCTACTAACAATGAAGAGGAAGAAGAGGTATCTTATGTGGACATGGATACCATGATTGTCTCCATGAATCTGGAGGCCGCTACTCATCCATGGAGAGGAAAATCTACAACTTTCCTATCTTCCTTGTGTGCTCTGCCATAGCCCACAACAAAACACCATCCTACTTCACCAATGATGCAATGATCACAACTGCAACCAAAAGTATGAAAGTAGTTGTCTCTTGATGATTATCAAAATGAGGAAGAGGAGCAACTATAAGGATGATGCCTTTCATATTGCACACCAAATTCACATTCATGCACCTATAAGGAGGATTAAAAGGAAAAGGACACTGGGGATGAGAAACTTTGGCAAGGGTTGATTGATTTTGCAGTGTCTAGAGGTGGATAGAATAAAAGAACTTGGGAAAGCACATGAGGTTGTTCCATATGGGAGGGGAATCAAAAGGAAGAACATTCTCAAGCCTCATCACCCAGAGTGCTTGACTAGAAGGGTGATTGCCACCCCCTATGCTTACAAAAGTACAATGAAGGCGTTGGGGATCCATTTCTATTTAGAAGACAGTATGAAGTCAATTGGTTTGTTTTATGTGACAACTAGTATCCAAGAGACATATATTTAGCTTACATGCTAATTTTTTCTACTATGCAGGAGATATTATACAAAAGAGAGGAGGCCATATGCTTCAGATTGGGGGATGATACACACATTCTTACTGCCTCTATGCTCAACATAATTTTTGCTCCCAACGCTAAAGTAGAAACTCTCCTTTATAAAAGGATGATGAGAAGGACTCCAATGTTAACTGTTGAGAAATGTGGAAGTGATTGACTAGGCACAACAACTTTGTGGAAGGGAAATAAACAAATATTTATCCATAACCTGTACATAAGGTATACTCAAAAGGTTCTACCAAGTATAACTTTTACATGGTATGAAAACCATGGGAGTTGCACAAAGAAAGATTTTTTTTTTTGGGATGGATGATAAAAGGCAAGCATGTCAACCTAAGAGCGTTGATGATTGACAACATGAAAACAATTCCCTCTAAGAGTAAGAAATCATTTTTATGGGAGAGATTGTGAGTTCTATTACTCTTACCCTAGGTTATGACCTGACAAACTTCACCAAGGTAGAGGGAGACAAGCATGTAGACCTACAATACCTCTTCCAATTCACCATATTTTCTTTTGTATACAAACATATCATCTACCAAGACAACCCCCTTACAAAAACACTACACTCGAGCTACTCTACCACACTACATCTCTCCTAGTAGATTTTGTCCCATTTGAAATTTCCAAAACACTTTTTGGATATGGGAGCAAGAGCATCCTAGATAGCTTGGAGAGAGCTCCCTATGAATTTCCATAATAAGTGGTAGAAACAAATGCAAATTACCAGTGGAGGAGGTGGAAAAGTGAGAAGCACACATGGTGAGGAGAAGGGAAGATGTCACATCTTCAAAACACCATCCCATAGTGAATGCCCATGACATGTCCACCATACACGCAAAGCTAGAGATCATCCAAAAGACGTAAGAGGCCATGTGCGTATACCAATAGAAAATGCAACATCAGATTGACCACATGTATCACTATAATAATGTCCACATGCAGAAGAACCCCAATGGGGGGATTTTTGGGGAGGCCTATCTGGATATTTAAGGAGACATACCCACCTCTAAAGGAAGACTATTGAGGACACTACTACTAGTGTCCTCCACCACATGGAGGATAAAAAACCCACAACAACAACAATGAATTCTACCATATAGTCCTAAATTTAGTATCATGCCAAGGAAAACATGATTCAAAAGTTTGGGTGGTAGGGAGGTACGCCTTGATTTCTCTCATAATTTTACTATTATTCCATTTCGTTTTATTTTTCATATGCATTCCATATAGCTTATTTTCTTTATTTTTTATGTACCTTCGATTTTTTTCTTCTCTTTCCATTTTATGCATATGCATTGCATTTCATGAGATGTTTGTAATTTCTTGTCTATTTGTAGCTAGGATTTTCTTGCTTGCTATTTACTACTTTTTAGTGTAGGCTTGGATATGATTATAGGGCATTGTGACACTATTTTGGCCAATTTTCCCAAACTTGATCTATTTGCCTCATGGTTTCTTTCAACTTAATCTCTACTTATTGTAATGTGAATGGTTAAAATGGGAGAAAGCATCTTGTTGATGATGTTTTTGGCTAAATGGGTTCTATGTTGGAATTACCTGTGCTCAAAGCCTCTTGGAGGAAATTGATTGTTCTGATTCTTCCAAGTTATGAATGCTTGGTATTATTCATTCCATGTGGAATGAGTGTAGTATACCATAAGTGCTAATTTATGCATAATTTATCTATTTTTGTGAATGTTTCTTGTATTAACTTTCTTGAATGAAGTTATACATGTAATTTCATCACTTATGACCCCTATTTGACAAGACAATTCCACCATTATTATATTACCTCTCTGCCTCATGAAAGGATGCCAAAGTACACATATAATCCTTGAACACCCTCCAAAAGTTTGGGGTGGCCATATCTATATCTGATGTGGCCCTATTTTAGGGCTTCATCTTGTGTCATATTGCACTTCAATCACATCTATAGATGTTAGATTGCATGTTATTTCCCTCAATATGTGTTTTACTATCAAATGTACTTATGAAGGTTTTTTGCATGTTTTATAGGTACTTTGAACACTAATTGATGGAAGATAAAGATGACGGCTGAATCTAGGTCTTCCCCAAGCTTGGAGGAGCCCAAAATGAAGCCAAAACTACTCCCAACCTACCTCAAGTGGTCAAATAATGTATTAAAGCAAAAACCTTCATGGATGGCCAAATTCATGACCCAAATGCAGGGGAGGACCCCAGGACGGCCGTGCTATCAAGGAATAGCCATTCTGGGACATGTACCAAGTGGCAGAACCTTCAAAATTTCATCCAATTGGCCAGAATGACCATTCTAACCAAAACGGCCATGCTAGCAATTCCCAGAATGGTCGTGCAGGTCATAACGGTTGTGCTACCAGCCCCAAAAACCTAAAATTCCCATGTTCCTTCCATTTTTCCGTTCCCATCCACCACGGTCGTGCTTCCTACTTCCCACCACAGCCGTGCTGCCCATCACGGTCGTGCTACTCACAATTTTACCGGATTTTCTACATTATTCTACCCATTTTATGCCCACTTAACCTAATGCTTCCCCACCACCTATATATACTTGGGTGGCAGCTCTAGCATGAGGCTGGCCACCCCTATCTCACTCCTAGCACTCCATTTACACATTCCATCCATTCCACTTCATTTCCACTTCCATTCCACTCCGTTTCACCATTTCTACCACCAAAACCCTGGTTTCCTAGTGTTTTGACCCTATTCCACCACCATTCCATGCCCCTTGCACCTTATAGGAAGGAGGACGTATTGAAGCATCTAAAGAGGAGGATTACTCCATCTACACCGAGCTACATGGCTTCTTCTATCTCTTCCCCTTTCTTTTTGTACATTCCATTTCCATGAGTAGCTAGGCCCCTTGGGTGGGCTGTTTTTGGCCAAAAATGTAACTTTGATACCATGTTGGGGGGGGAAATGATATGTAAACATTGTAATTTCATTTTCTAATGATAATGTTCTATTTCTATCTCACTCTTCATGAATTTCTTGTTGGTTTGTGCTTGAAATCACCTAGGAATTTAGGGAAATTACTTATATGTGTGAATTTTGGGATTTGCTCCTAGGTCGAATTCATGGATCCCTATCTAGCCACCCATCCTCCTACATTCTAATAAATTCTCCTAACCCTAGTTGAGAGATCTAAGTAGCTATTTTAGATGAATTTGATGTGCTTATCATGGAGCTTTATCAAAGCTAGAATGTGGGTGTGGGAGGCCTAAAATCTCACATCCACTCCCATTACTAACCTCAGCCCCTAATCATGATAAGATCATCTAACCTAGATGAAAAACCACTAGAGGGGGGTGAATAGGGTTTTATGGATATTTTAAAATAATTTAACTCAAAGCAAGCAACCACAAAAATATTGGATAAGGGGACAAGGATTTAGAGTAGTTCCAACCTTAGAAAATACTAAGGCAATCAATCCACTATCCGGTTGCTTACCCAACCGAGATTTTGAAAATATTTAATTTTATTACCTCGCAAGGATGTTACATAAAATTACAACACTTTCACCAAACCCTCCAGACAGCCTTCACCTAGAAGTAGTCTCACCAACCTCGAAGCAACCTTCCTTGAAGTAACCTCAAGCTTCCCTTGAAGTAGCCTTCCTCTTGAAGTAGCTTCCCTTTGAGACAACCTTCTTGAAGTAGTCCAAAGTCCACCTTCTCCACCAAGAAGACCCTTCTCCACTTGAGAAGTCAAACCCTCTCCAATCTGCAGCCACCAACCCTAGGAGTAGCAAGGAGAGTACAAAGGATAAAAGGAACAAGAAAGAAAAATAGAAATTACAATACCACTTGTAGCACGAGGCTTGATTTCCTATATCAAGCATTTTGATCTCCTAACCAATGTATATAGAAGTGTAGGTGCAGTGGGTAGGAGATGCTAGCCTATAGGACACGAATTTGGAGCAATGTGAATGAATAGCCAATGTTGGAATTGCTCTATTGCTCATAAGAATGAATTGCCAATTGCAAGTATGAATGCTCAAGTGTAGTACAAGTGTACTTTAGGTGTCCTAAGGCTTTTCCTATTTATAGGAATGGCCTATAAGTACTTAAGGACGTTTTAGATACTTTCTAGGGGTTTCTAAGTGCTTAACTAGCCGTTAGGTAACCATTAGTTGCTTTAGCAACAACTAGTTAATTAACTCTGAAAAGTGCAGACATAACTCTTCTCGGTCGAAGATTTGTCGACTGAGAGTCCTTCTCGGTCGAGGATTTGTCGATCGAGGGACGGTCTGGAGCAAGTGTATATAACGTTCTAATCCAACTCCCAACTACCTTGTCTGCTGTGTCTAACGGCTACCTGGGTCTTTCTCGGTCGAAGAGTTTGTCGACCGAGAGTGTCTCAGTCGAGAAGTTTGTCGACCGAGATTAACCCTGTTTCAATGTTTTAAACTAAGTACTTAATGTATGTATGAGTGTGAAGATGCGACACTATCGTAGGGGATGACCTATCTAATTGTTGTGATTGGCTAGGGAAGATCTAACGCTTGATTTACATGATGTCTAAGTACTTGTTCATTATATACTTGTACAAGTTTTTACATTTGATTACAATCATGATTTAAAGCAATTTAAGCATATGGATTCTTCCGAGTTGTTTGTCATCCACCTAAGACCTGCAACACTCAAGTAGTACGTTAGATACACAAGAATGAAATGTTTGTCATCATCAAAACAAAGAGATTATAATAATGTCCAATTTAGCCAACAATCTCCCCCTTTTTGAAGATGACAAACATTTCCTAAATATAAAATAAGGAAATACAAATCATATGAGTTTCATACCTGAAGTTTACCTTTTGTAGCCATTCTTGTTTTGCAAGTGGGTGCTGGCCGAGATATTATGAAACTCATTTTATTTTATGTTTTTGATTTTATATTATTTCTCCCCCTTTGTCATTTCAAAAATATATCCAATATAATCATTTAGTATGACTTTTTATTTCTCCCCCTTAATTTTATGCTATGCTCCCCCTTAAAGAGATATTCAATTTAAAAGCAAGGGATTAATGCAAACCAATTATTTTTAAATTTAGCCACATTTTATTTCTCAATAATTTGCAAAGGATGTTAAGCCTTGAAATGATATGAGTTCCTTTTAAGTTCATGGCATATGTGTATTGATTTCAAGGGATGTTAAGCCCTAAAAATAAAATGAGATTCCCTTAAGCACATGATGGATACATATTGATTTCTCATCCATTTTGCAAGGGATGTTAAGCCCTGAAAATGATATGCGAATCCTTTAAGCTCATGAATATATTTAATAGTTTCTCAACCATTTAAGCCCTAAAATGATATGATATTCTTTTAAGCTTATAGTAGAATGTATGTCTAATCAAATACACGGGATGTTAAGCCCTAATTTGTTTAGAGAATTCCATTAGGAACAAGATATATGTCATATTCATGAATATTGTAGATTTCTTTGTTTTCATTACCAAAATTACTTTTAAGTATACTAAGGTCATAACAAGCTTCAAATAATGTTTACAAAGTTTTTGTAAGCTTCTTAAACTTATAATCAAAATAGTCTTTGTGAGACCCCCCCTTAATCTTGTAATTAAGTTAATTTAAGGAATCTAAGGTCACAATCAATATTAGATCATAATAAGTTGACTTTTTATGAGAGTTATGCACTAAAATTATGTTTTCAATATGATAAACACATTGAATCAAGATACTAAGATTAAGTGCAGAAAAAAATGATGTACAAATAAGCATTTTGTCAAGCTTATTTTAGGTCGACCTTGACTTCGACCATAGCGCCCCTTGGTCAAATTTGATTTCAACCAAGAGGCAATTTCTGCAGATTTACAATTTAAGCACTCTCATTGAATTACACATTTATGTGAAATATAAAGTTTTTATGTAATATGATCCAATGTATGTCAAATTGAAGCACTTTGAGTGATACCTATTTTGAAGAAGTTTTACAAATTGAGAACTTAATATAGGCATCACAATGAAGTCTTTGTCCTTGATTTTCCTAGACTGTATGTTTTACATTCATTTTGAATGATGTCTCGTAAATAGTAATTTCCATTTCTTCTTGTACCCTCATTTTCAGATTAATCACAGGATTCGTTAGAGACATATATCCTTGAAAGCAAGATTAATATCAAGATTTTTCTTTGATTTCTTAGAACAAACAAATAGATAAAACATTAATATTTTTGTTCTAAGAGACACTGTTCGACTTGTCAAATCATCATCATTCATTTATTTCAAGCCATTCACACAATAATCATTATCTATTATGTCAATGTGTTAAATCACAATGATCATCTATTTATGGTTTGTATATATAGATCAAAGATTATTTTAGACAAACCAAAAAAATGAAACACAATGATCATGATACAATGATTTTGATAGAACAGTAGAAGTATATCCACAATACAATGATCAAGATAGAAGCATATAAATATGATGATTATGATCATTTAAACTAAATTTCAATACACATGGTTTCTATATAGATAGACTAAGGAATTATTTAGGAAAATCATGTCGATTATAATAAAACAGCAATTTGCTTGATTAAACCAACATGGTTCATAGTTTTCAATTTTAAGTCCAACCATGTAGAAGACAAACCAAAATAATCGCATTTAAGGTTCATAAATTTTTAACTTTAAGACAAACCATGAACATGCTTAATGAACTTTTTCAAGCAATGAATAAGGTATATTCAATATCAGTCTTCATATAGCATTTTTGCAATATGTTTAAATATTTCATATTCATAATGTTATACCTTTATTCAACAATTTCATGATACAAAAGATCAATATGGTTTAAAAACAAATGGTCTCCAAGATTCATTCTTGATTTGCATATTATATCAATCATTAATAACAAATTGATAGCAAACTAGATTAATTATAACAAATTCAGCAGAACTTGGTTCGGTCGAACTGTTTGTCGATCGATTTTATCTCAGTCAAAGTTTTGCTCAACTGAGAATGTTGCTGCTTGTACAGGTTTGTACAAATTTGTTGTAAGTTTTAAAATATTAACCTGCTCGGTCGACTAATTCTCAACCGACAGTGTTCTCAATCGAACTGTTTCTCGACCGAGAATGTGTCTGTATTGTTTTTCAGTAATTGTTTACAAGTAAATCATAGTTCATTTTCAATTCAATTATGCAATTTGAAAACTCAGTTTGGTTGAGATAGGACATATGAATATCAAAGTAACATTTAGATCAAATCTCAACTAATCATATTCAAATCTTTATGTTTTAAGGACCCTAATTGAGGCAAATTTTCAAAGATATGTCTCTGTAGATGTATATTTTCAAGTTTGAAATTTTAATTACTCGAATCAATTTGTTATCTCATTATGTTAAGTTGAGATAGACATAGAGATATACAACTAGAGTCTTTGGTCATATCTCAACTTAATTTTATTCATTTAGTTTGGGGGTTTTGGAACCCATACTAACTCGACATCCTTTTTCTTGTAAGGACATGAGAAAGAATAATGTTCGAGATGCAAACAATAATGGCAACATATAGAATCAACCTCAAATCTTTTTCTATAATTTTGTTCTAGGTTTTTCTTGGGTACATATGTATATTTGCCTCTAGGTACATACATAGATTGATTTTCTAGCATTTGTGTCTTTCTCCAACTAGGTTTTTGGTAAGATTTTCCTTTAGGATTATAACCTAGTCCTCTCCTTCCAATTTGATGATAAGAATCATTTAAACTTTTATCAAGGGTATCATTGTTACTCAAACTAATAACTTTTTGTTGCAGCTTAGCAATCTCATCCATTCTCTTATTTATGTCTAACTTTGCTTGATCTAGATTAGATAACAAAGAATCTCTTTCTTTCACAATAATATCATAATCTATATGTGTACACAAAACAAGTTGTTTTTTAAGATCATTTACTTGAGTTTGCAAGTTTATCTTTTCTAGGGAAAGAAGATTGCAATCTGCTTCTACTGATTTTATCTTAGTATCATGATCTTCGATAGCCTTTTTAAGATCTGCATTTTAAGATGTGAGAGCAAGAAGTTTAGCATGTAACTCATCATTTACTTTATTTGATTTCTTTAATTTCTTCTTGCACTCAATATATTTTTCATGTGTTTCTTAAAGACTAGCAATTAAATCTTCTTTAGGTAAATAAAAAAGGCTTACCTCTTCTTCTTCTTTGTAGCAATAAAGCACCCTTTATGCACATCTTCCTTCTTTGACATCCATTGACAGCTAGGTGTAGTGTGCCTTGTTCCTAAGCACCAATTGCAACTTGTTAAAGATTGGTCCATGTTTTTCCTTTGCTTGCAGTTGTAGACACCACCACCCTTCATTCTTCAAGACTCGATTAGAGATCATTGAAGCCTGCTCTGATACCAATTGAAAACCACTAGAGGGGGTGAATAGGGTTTTATGGATATTTTAAAATAATTTAACTCAAAGCAAGCAACCAAAAAAATATTGGATAAGGGGACAAGGGTTTAGAGTGGTTCCAACCTTAGCAAATACTAAGGCAGTAAATCCACTACCTGGTTGCTTACCCAACCGGGATTTTGAAAGTATTTAATTTTATTACCTCACAAGGATGTTACATCAAATTACAACACTTTCACCAAACCCTCCGGACAACCTTCACCTAGAAGTAGTCTCACCAACCTCGAAGCAACCTTCCTTGAAGTAACCTCAAGCTCCCCTTGAAGTAGCCTTCCTCTTGAAGTAGCTTCCTATTGAGACAACCTTCTTGAAGTAGTCCAAAGTCCACCTTCTCCACCTGATAAGTCAAACCCTCTCCAATCCGCAGCCTCCAACCCTAGGAGTAGCAAGGAGAGTACAAAGGATAAAAGGAACAAGAAAGAAAAATAGAAATTACAATACCACTTGTAGCACAAGGCTTGATTTCCTATATCAAGCATTTTGATCTCCTAACCAATGTATATAGAAGTGTAGGTGTAGTGGGTAGGAGATTCTAGCCTATAGGACACGAATTTGGAGCAATGGGGATGAATAGCCTATGTTGGAATTGCTCTATTGCTTATAAGAATGAATTGCCAATTGCAAGTATGAATGCTCATGTGTAGCACAAGTGTACTTTAGGTGTCCTAAGGCTTGTCCTATTTATAGGAATGGCCTGTAAGTGCTTAAGGACGTTGTAGATACTTTCTAGGGGGTTCTAAGTGCTTAACTAGCCATTAGGTAACGATTAGTTGCTTTAGCAATGACTAGTTAATTAACTCTAAAAAGTGCAGACAGAACTCTTCTCGGTCGAAGATTTGTCGACCGAGAGTCCTTCTCGCTCGAGGACTTGTCGACCGAGGGATGGTCTGGAGCAAGTGTATATAACGTTCTAATCCAACTCCCAACTACCTTGTATGTTGTGTCTAATGGCTACCTAGGTCTTTCTCGATCGAAGAGTTTGTCGACCGAGAGTGTCTCGGTCGAGAAGTTTGTCGACCGAGATTAACCTTGTTTCAATGTTTTAAACTAAATACTTAATGTATGTATGAGTGTGCAGATGTGACACTATTGTAGGGGATGACCTATCTAAGTGTTGTGATTGGCTAGGGAAGATCTAACGCTTGATTTACATCATGTCTAAGTACTTGTATATTATATACTTGTATAAGTTTTTACATTTGATTACAATCATGATTTAAAGCAATTTAAGCATATGGATTCTTCCGAGTTGTTTGTCATCCACCTAAGACCTGCAACACTCAAGTAGCACGTTAGATCCACAAGAATGAAATGTTTGTCATCATCGAAACAAAGGGATTATAATAATGTCCAATTTAGCCAACACTAGAAACCTAGGCTTGTTTAGACTCTAATTGAATTGCACCTAAACTCTAACCTAATTGAGCCTCACAAGAGTAGCAGGGGTTGTTAGGGACTAGTTTGCCTATACACAACCTAGCATATCCATGGCCAGTTAGCAGTTTAGGATAATTCATTTGACTCTAGGTTGTTTTTTAGTTTGGTAATCTAAATGAAATCATAATGTTCACTTGTAAGCCCAACCTAATTGATGAATGCATCCCATAAACAAGCCACATTTCCCTTTTTTGCATTAAACCCCTAATTGCCTTCTTGATTAGCTAGTATTAGCTTAGTTAGCTCTTTACTTGCTTAATTATCTTCCTACTTTGCTCTTTCCTTGTTCTTGATAGTTTAGATCTTTCATTGTTCTTTTGCCTTTCTTTCTACCTTAGTGTAGTGTAGTTCCCTTTCTTGCTTGCCTTAGCATAGATTGTCCTTTTATTGCTTGCCTTGTCTTTTCCGGCTTAGTAGAATTAACTATCTAGGGTTAACTTAGGTTTTGATCTTGTTTGCTCTCCTTTAATTGCTTTCTTGTTCAACCTTTAGTTTAATCAACAAAACCAACCATTAAACCCTTAACCCTAGACTTTGCATTATGAACCTAGCCCAAAAACTAACATATCTCTAGTGTCGCCTTTTATCCCTATGAATCAAAACTATACTTGCTGCCCTCCTATACTACAACATGACCCTGTGCGCTTGCGGGTGTAGTGTTTTTAGTAGAAGTTGGTGTGTAGGTTTAGGCTTTTATAAAATTTGAAAGTGATCCCACCGTGTGTTATTTGCTCACCGAGTTGCATCTACTCAAATTTCAATTGAGTAATGTGTAACCCCATTAGCAGGGTAGCATCAATATCCATCACTTTTTCCAATGACCATATGCCCTCCATACACATGGGGTGGAGAAAAATAAAAAGAAAAATAAAAATAAATATGAAATGGCTCTATCTAACATACTCTCACGAAAAGATAAAATGAAAAATATGGGTTCTCCCATGTAGAAGCACTCCATTCCTCCACAACCCTTTCTTCACATTTTATGTCTATTAGATCTAGGTAAAATCAACACTATCATATACCCCTACACAAGCCAAGTGGGCTATGAGAGATGAAGTGAAGTGTATGATTGAGTCATGGCAAGTATATAATAATGCTAACAATTTTGACGTATGTCATGCATGATATGGTTTAACTCGACCATTTTGAAAGTTACATGACTTACTTATGTGATTGGTGTCCCATATTTGAAGTTATAGTACTTTGTGCTTGAATCACATCAAAAATAGGAAAATGAAGATAGAGTTTTCATGCCTAATTGCACATTTGAACTCAGTGTAGCCAATGAACATTATGATGATTTCATTCCTCCATGTCTTTTTTGAATGATTTCAAAATGAAATTAAGTTGGACCATACTTGAGGAAACATTTTAAGTTTGGGGTTGTTATGCAGTCCTAATTTAGTGCTTCATCCTGTGCTATTTTGCTCTTCAATCATATGTACATATATTAGAATGCATGTTATTTGTCCCAATAAATGGTTTATTGTCAAATGCACATATAGATGTTATTGGCATGTTTTTATGTGCTTTGAGAAAACTTTGGATGATCGGGATAGAAGGAGGAGAATATTACGGTTTCTTCACCCTTAGAGGAGCCTAAAGAGAGCTTAAGAACTTCCCCAACCTATCCCTAGTGGTCAAGGATCAAGCTAAGGAAAACACCATCGCATATAACAAAGTTAAAGATCAAAGTGCACTAAATGCCCCTCAGTACGACTGCGGTACCACAGAATGGTTGTTCCACCAAGTGTAAATTCATAGATAAATCTAGCAAGGAATCCAGTCACCACTCAACCCTATTCTTTCTAAGACACTATATAACCATTTTTGGCAATTGGGAGAAAGAGGTTAACCACTGATCCAAGTGTTGAAGGGTCCACCTACTTCTCTCCTCATCATTTTCACCTATATGCACTTCATTTCCACATGCGCCACCTACTCCTATCCTTATCATTTATATATATGCATTTTATTTCCACATTCATAAACCACAAAAACCTAGTTTTCTAGACTCTTGATCATTACTATCCACATTACTATATTTTTCATCCATTAAGGGGGGATGAGTTTGTACATTTACAACTGGAGGTGAAGAAGTAAAAGTCTTCACCAAGGATTGATGAAATTTTACCATTTTACTCCTTCTTTCTCTTTTTTTTGTATTGTGAGTATCTAAGCCCCTCGGGAGGGCTGTTTCGGGTTGAAAATGTGACTTTGATACCATGTTGGGGAAAATAATATACAAACTCGGTTATTTTTTCACTGATCATTATATTATAATTATATCTCATTTCCCATGGAGTACTTTGTGGTTTGGGCTTCAAAACACCTAGCGTAGAAGAAATAGGTGATATGTAGTTATTTGGGGATTTTTCTCCTAGGTCTAACTAGTAGATCCCTAGATAGCTACCCATCTTCTTACATATCTATCCATTCTCTTACCCTAGGTGTGAGATCTAAGTATCTTGTTTAGAAATGCTTAGTTCTATTTTCTAGGAGCTACTTAAAGTCTAGATGGAATGTGACATGAGGTGCAAAGCCCTCATCTATATCCTTCATTACTACCCTTGGCCTCAATTACCC
This sequence comes from Alisma plantago-aquatica, assembly GCA_963693085.1. Classification (NCBI taxonomy): domain Eukaryota; kingdom Viridiplantae; phylum Streptophyta; class Magnoliopsida; order Alismatales; family Alismataceae; genus Alisma; species Alisma plantago-aquatica. The sequence continues at coordinate 593,499,512 of OY856411.1, forward strand.
TAAGTGCCCCAATGGAAGCACTTATTTGAATTCCACATATCCCAAGAAACCTAGACTTGTTAAATCTTATTTGAATTCCACATAAACCCTAATCAAATGAGCCTTAAAAGGTTGGATAGGGAGTGATAGGGATTACTACCCCTATACACACCCTATCCATCCAATTGTCTACCATCTAACTTTCTAGATTTGGTTTGATAATTGAGATGGATGATTTATGTTTGCATATTATAACCCCCGACTTAGGTGAAAGTCACATTACCCCAAACATCCCATACTTCCATTGATTGTTGTAAACACTAATTTCTCTCTTTCTTATCTGGTGCTTGTTTTAGTTAGTTTCCTTACTTTCTTAAGTAGTCACTTTCCTTTTTCATGCTAGTTCAATCTTTCTAACGTGTTACTGCTAGTCCTTAATACCTTGTGTTTTCTCTAGTTAGTCAATTTCTAGTATAGTGTTGTTATTTTCCTAGTTTAGATAATTGTCTCTTAGTGTGATAGTTAGGACTACTTTTCTAGTGTAATATTTAGTGCTATATCTTTCTTGTTTATCTCTAATGTAATTTCTTACTTGCTTTGATTTGTTAATTAAACCTAACTTCCTAGGGTTAATTTATGTTTTGTTCTTACACTTTTATAAATTGCTTTAACAACTTCATGTAACTCCAAAAATTAAGATCAAGCCTTTCAATATTAATCTCAATTTTAGGAACCTATAATAAACAAACTAAGCTCTAGTGCCCCCTCTCTCGCTCAGGTTTGACCCCAATGTGCCATTTTTCTATACTATTATGTGAACCCATGCACTTGTGAGAAAGTGTTTGGTATTTTTGAGCTTTTAGATTAAGGTTTCAAATTTTGTTATCCCAGGTGTGTGTGTCTCACACATGGATAAACCATTCTTTTCTATAGAAAGGGATAAGTAGCTTTCCTTTTAGGAAAGGGAGCCAACAACCTTACAATGGACTTACCTATCCATACCAAAGAGTCTTTAGCCTTATGAAGGACTTACCTACTCTTGCAACGAGTCTTAGGCCTTCACTAAGGATTTATACAATATTGCAATGAGTCTTAGGCCTTCAAGCACTTACCCTCTCTTGATTTGGATCTTCAACCTTTGACTTCACCTTCACCAAAGAGAAGAGTTGCACCAAGGGATTCCTTCCCTTTGTCTTCTTCTCCTCTCTTAGTAAAAAGAGACAATCTTCATCTTCATGAGACAAAGAGAGATTTGGAGGTATAAGAAGAGAGACTCATAAGATATACACGTAGGAATATCTCTATTAAAGATTTCCTACTCATGCTAATGGATGTAGTAAGTGATTAAGCTCATGAGACTGGGTAGAGGCTCTTTGAGGCAAAATTTCCTTAGCTACAATATATGGGCCTTCATAGTAACCAAGGGATGAATCCCAAGGGGTATTATTTATAGTTGAGGATGCCTACTAGATGTTAGAATATTTGAGAATGAATTCTAAACATTTAAGAGAGAGTCTAATAGATCTATTTCACTTTTGATCTCTCTCCAACAACAAGTTTGCACTTCCCAACTACAATGGCATCGACTAAGATGCATGGGTCATAATCCAGATGATGACGTTAGCAAATAAGGTTTCCAAACCTCATAGGTTGAGTTACAATGACAATAACATATCTTCTAATGGTTGATAACATCTGATTTTGTGGATATTTTCTTGCCTAATATTGCCCTTAATTTCCTCCCATGATATAGACTTGCTTTAACTTTCTCATATCTTGTTCATGTTTACCATTGATACATTGATTCAAGAGTAACCACTCATTTCCATATAGGATATTCGTCAAACAATGGTTCTAACCTTTTGGACATAATCCCACATGTTTCCACAAACTGATGGCTACTCACCATCCACTTTCAGCACACCAAACCAACCATTGAGTTAAGGGTTCACGATATGACCTCTCACTGGTTCTCATGATTGATGGCCTCCAGAAAGTACTCTGGCCACCTAGCCATCAGAAGGAAATGAATAGAGCATCCATTGGTTCCCTCTACTATAGACGATGTGACAAGTCTATTACTCGAAGAAACTTAGTGATCTGCTACCAATGCTGGGAAAATCTGCCTTTCGAAGGCCAGTATACACACCCCTTCTTATGGCTATACTAGGAGTCTCCAAATGGAAGGAAATCACTAGACTCACCTTCAGATGATTCACCATGTAACAATCCATTTTCAAATTAGCCATCTAATTAGGTTTTACTTGGATGATTGCATGCTTAGTAGATTAATCATTGCATAACCTTGATTAATTATGGTAGAATAATTATGATTATTTAAACCTAATGAGTAACTCTAAATATGCTTCTATTTCAATTTATTCAGGTTTCAAAATTGAAAACCCAAATCGGACAAAATTAGGGTTTTGGTAGGATATGAATACATAATTTGATAAAAAAAAGTGGTGTAGTAAATGATTTTTAGTATTTTATATACAAATATTGTGAAATTTGGATATAGTTTGTAAAACTTAGTTATTAATATTCTTGAAATATATCACAATTTTCAAATAGTTTTTTGACTTATTTTTCGGCCGAGTTTCACCCGGACAAACTCATCCAACCATGCCTTCAGGCAGAAATATAGCAGTCTAGTATTTGAATTTTATGTTTTAATTGGTACATCCGATTGATCTGAAATTTTATATGTTTATTGGAAAATTAATTTGATATACCGTATTAACTTTTATAATTGATGGGTAATGTTTGAGTCTTATAGGGTGTGGTGCTGGTCTAGTTTCTTATCGGACACAACTCGACCGACCATGATGCATATTGTAGCATAATTGTATAGGTGTTTGATTTTTATTTATTTATTGGTAATTCTAAATGATCTAAAAAATTTAATGACTCTCGAAATGATGTATCACAAAGAAATCTACTTTTTCATATCTTGGGAGGAGTTTTGATCTATTAAGTAAACAATATTTAGTAACATCTATTTATGATAGAAAAATATGTTGAAATAAAAGAGATGTGTAAAGTTGGGTCAATTGCAAGCACCTTGATTGAACTATATGAGTAACCTAGCACCCAAGGAGATCTCATATTTCATGATTCATTCAAAATAAATGAAATCCTAGAGAAAGAGGGAGAGTTATGGTTTGAGTGAGTAAAAAGATGGAGTTAATGACCTAGGGCTTTATAATCCAAGAAATGATAAAAGTAAGTAAGTTTGGCATCTTTGCATAGTCTTTCATGGTGAATCCTCTCTCACATTTCAAGATTCCATACCTCATAGGATTTTATTAGAAATGATATCAAATCTACCTCTTTTCCCACCCTTTCTCTTGTATTCTCCATTTTCAGGGTTTCTGAGTTGAGAGTAGGAAGAAATGGATTCAATAGCTAGAACCTTGGTGGATTTCAAAAAATTCGGAGTTTGGCCTACATTTTTTAGGTTCTTAACACCATAGGTGAGTTTTTATCTCCCTATTAAGATTTGTAATGATATTGAAAGCCTAATTCTATCTAGCTAAAATAATTAATATCATTGCTAGAACCTGTATGCAAGTGGGAATCAATTGGGATGGTTTTGAGGAGCTAAAATATACAATTTGGATTATTTTAATGATTTATATATGTGTAGCTCCTGATTTATTGATTCTATCTTCAAGAAAAATCTCTAGGATATAGTATTTTGTTGTTTTATACAAATATTGTCTAGAATCAATCTATTGAATGATATGCTTGGAAATTGATTTGACATATATAGAATTATATTTGAATTGCATTAGATTGAATTACACAAGTGTATTGCTAAATCTTACTGAGATTTAACATGACATGTACACAAGGATCAATATGATGATTTGTGATGATGATATCCCTATCCAGGGTTTGTGTTGAGGGATTGACTCAAGTGAGCCAATGAATCGATGGGTACTTATGAGGGTGGATGAATTATGTGCAAATGGAAACTAGGGTTTCCATGTGTGTGATATCCCTAATGAACCCCTATGCACCATGATGAGATTACTAATGATATGATTCTTATGATGTGTTGAACTAAGACTACTTCTTAAATTCTAGAAATTGAGTATTAAGTTGTGTATGAAAGATAAAACCTAAACTTGTAGGTATTTTATAAATATCAAATAATGCTCAATTGTAGGTATTATAAATTCAATTGAAGGTGATAAGTTAGATCAATATGATCAAAGCCTAATTTGTCTATTTTATTATTATCCATGAAATTATGAGTAAACCTAGCATGAATGCTAGTCTTTTATACAAGTCACCTAATAATTAATTAAAAAGATGACTACAAGTTTAGAGGCTAGATGAAGTAACCCTAATCTCATTAACCTTCTAATTTGAGAGATTTATAAGAAATAAAAGGATTGCTTTTATTTATTAAAATTCCATTACAAGTCAAATTATATGATACATGCATATAAATGCAAAATAAGAAATCGACAAGGGTAAGATGGATTGTGATGATATGCAATGAACTAAACATTAATAAAATAAGAATGAGGAATTGTTTTATATTTTTACTTTAAGTACATCTTGGTTGACCTAAAATGAATCGAATACTCAAAAATCAAACTTTAAATGATATCAACAAGAGAAAAACCTTACCCATTCAGTAACTTTAGAATGTTTCATTCCAAGAGTAGCAGTGAACATGAAATGAAAGAAGTTAAGACTAATGAATATGAAATGAAAGGAAAATGATGAAAACTACTAGATGGATATAAGAACCAAACTCTAACCCTAAAATTATGACATATGTAATGTTAATGAGTAATGAACTCAAATGAGGGATTAAGGAATGCATATGAATCAAGTTAAATTCAAATTTGAGATGAGGTTCAAGGATATGAATTGGTTTATTAGAATGTGCTCCTGGATTGTAATTGTATGTCAAGATACTTGTATTCTGAAGATGGTCTTATCTAACAAATTTCAAATGAGATCAATTATGCATTGAATAGTAGCGCTAATTGGAGAATGGTAAATAGTAAGAGAGAAGTATTAAGTGTGTTATGCATGTTTATACTTGAGATTTATTGATATTTATAAAAATTGGATAAAATAAGTATTTGTGGCATGATAAGCATGTTCTGAGCATGATGAATGGCATGAGATGTCTATATGCTTATATTGTTTCTAGTTCTAATGTCTATGTTAATACTTGATAAGAATTCATATATGAAATAAATAAATAAGAAACATGATGAGATCAAATTAGCATACTTTGATCACTTCTTAGAAACCTTGTTCAAAGTAAATGATGGGCAATGAAATCATGTCTTGGGTTGAAGGCCCATTGATGATGATTGCTATGATATGATGTGGAAATGGAAATCATCAGATGTGTTGCATATCAACTTCTCGTCTCTTGATCAATTCTCTCCTCCCCATCACCTCTGATGTTGATCATATTCCAACGAATTCATATCAACTTATCACGCTCTATCAACCCCAACTCTACACATCTTGATTTTAACACTTATCAACCTCTAAAGAGAACGTGGTCCTTATTGACCTGTGAGACCTACAGTTCAATCATCTTTGTATATCTTGGATATTGATTGTTTGTTTAAAAAATATCTCCAAACATTTGGTTCAAATTGTGACTATCTAATCAACAATAATTATTAGTGTGATATTTATAGTAGTTGAAATGACTTCAATTGAGGACAATGTCGCTACCAATGCAACTAACAGTGTCGACACCATGGTCACTACTGCTGCTAATAATGCATAAGAAATGAAGAAAACTACTACCACCTAGAATCCACAAGGATCCAAGAATACTTGTCCTAAGTCTTCAACTATTGAATCCAGAAAATGGCCAAAAAATACAAAAAAAAGCTAGCCATAGAAGTAGCCCAGATATTCCATGATGAGAAATCCATCCAAGACATGCAACACGTAATATTCCTCCCTCGCGATAAGAATCATATGTAAGCTTACATTGCAATGATGGGAAGGTCCTTCAAGGAGACACACTTTGTATTAAGCCAACACTAAAAGAATTAGGTTTCTAGAAATAGGTGTGTGAGCTACTACCAAGATCTAACTTAGCTAAGATGTGCTTTGAATAGCCAACATTTTATATTGAGCAAACATGTGAGTTCATGTGCTCCATTAAGGAACTTTTAGTGGAATTAGATGATAAGCATACATGTGGTGGGCATCAGTGAATTCAAGTTCACCTTTTCAACATAGACGAAGTTCCTACTAAGAAGAGGCTGAAAAAAATCTTCTACACAACATATGAAGAAGAAAACACAACAAACTCTGGCTAACTTGATAAGGAGGATTCATGCTTCAAAGCTGAAAAAATATGCATGAAACTCACTAGCCAGCTTAACTATAGGTCAAGCACTAATAAAGACATGAATGTTAATTCTGGCTTGTGGAGATTTATGAACAAGTTCTTCGTCAATGTTCTTTTTACCAAGTTTGAGACATGCATTATATATCATGAAGAACTTCATATCTTAGCTTATATCAAGGAGGGGAAACCTGACAATGTTGACAGGTTACTCATGGATAGATGGATCTCTATACCATCCCTTCCATAGAAAGATTATTGTATGAGAAGCATGATCGATACGATTTACTAAGCATTAAAGCATCCCAACTCCCTCAAGAGTTTCACAGGAACTAAGGGCAAACACCTCATTAATGTAAAATATCTAATCAACATCAACATTCTTGTATCCTGAGAATGGAAGATTCAATGTCATCAGATGAATTATGATGTTTTCATCCCTCTGATAGAGTTTGCCAACTATAATGACTAGAAATTGCTATATACCAAAGATCAAGTTGAAAAAGTGATCACTCAACCATGGGGATCTACTTCTAACCCAAGAAGTATATTCGCAAGATCCTCTTCTAGACATCGACCTGGGTCAACTGTGCCCAGAGAGTCACTTTTTATAATCATGGAAGACTCTAAAAAGAGTGCCCAAGAAGAACCAATGAATCTTATCTCTGATATTCCTCCACCTCCACCTACACCTCCATTATGTGCTCCCTCTACAAAGAAGCATGTCGTTTCCACAGTTCCTGTCCAGAAGAAGGCGAACGTAGGGGAATCACAAGGCAAGAGCACAAGCTCTATGATAGATCCACCTAAATCTCTTGCAGCTATTATGAATGTTAGACCATTAACGCCTTCTCTTCATCCATCACCCCCAGTTGTTTCCATAATAAATGTTTTGGTTCATCCTCCTTCACCTCTATCTCATACTCATGAGGATCACAACATTCCATGCAATCCCCCTCACTGACAACAAAATGCATCATGTTCCTCCAACTCTCACACTACCTCACAACCATTGCCCCTTTGACACCATCTTTGCATCACTCTTATTATAGGGTTTACCCAGACACACTTGGCGGGTTTTGGGCTTAGATTTTGATTAGTTGCGAGAGGTAACTACCTCAAACGTTTCTAACATTAACACACTTAAACAAGATGTGTGTATTTTGTCCAAACATGTTGTAATCTTCACAAACACCATCTTGGAGCACAACGATTGCCAAAACAAGTTATGACCCTAGAGCATAAAGTCTACACTTTGGCTACCCTCCCCAATAGATGGAGGAAACACTGGCATTATAGTGAAAGAGAACACTCTCCAAAAGAAAAATGAATGAGGCTCTTCAAAGAAACAACACCAACGTGAACTCTTTGCCTAGATCACAGAAAGAGTTCCATCTTCATCTTCCTCATATTCACCTAATGCTTCATATATTTCTAATACATCAAGAGAGGAACAATATGAGTGGTGACAACTTTCTCCATAGGATTCATTCGAATCTGGTAGACCTTCTATCTCTCATGTACCAAAGACTATCATGGCTATTGATGGTCAAAATTGTGCTTTGTAGTTGATAACCCTGAGAATCTACCTTTAGTTGATCCTCCTCAAATCCCTCCATGCAATATCAACTTAGGGGTTTGTGCTTCTATCAAAACACCATTTGTCATCCATATGAAGCCATCCATGTGCACCCCTTTATTGATGATGTGCCACTCACTCAGATTCCTCCTACTGACAACTTCCCTATAGAAGGCCCACTGCAGACGCTACATGAGATTTTTACTCGGTGACCAAATTCCAATCCAATCACTTCACATCCATAATATTAATTATAAGGAAGCCAATTATTTGGATCTCATTTAGAAAGACCAGGGACTTCAATCTGATGTTGATAGTCCAACAGACAATGGTTGCTCCTCCTTGGATGAAGATGATGGTGATCTAGAAGTTGTCCTCTTAAATGTTGGTTTTAGGCCTCCCAATCCTATCTTTAGCAAACCAACATTACCCCTTTGACCACAACCCCCACCCAAAATGAAGGACATGTACTTGGACTACCTCTAAGGGATGAAAATTGTAGATATCTTCATCTTATAGAATGTTATGGATGATAGGTTGGATGGAAAGTAGATTATCTATCACAACAAGATGCAATTTCTTACCAGGCACATGCTCTGTAATATTGTTGCAGCCCTTATAGGATAAAAAAATGTTTTTTTACTGTGATGGCATCCATGTTATAAGATATGATTCCCAGTAACAAAGAGTGGTCATTATAGAATGCCACCCTTCTCTTGTTGATTGCCTATTCAAAAACCATTTAAATGCACCAGCCTTTGAGAGCCTTGTATTGACATGACTTATCCTTCTGCCTTTTCATTAAAATGTCTAATGGCTCCTATGAATTGTTGATCTAATTGGCAAATTATTTTTTTAATGCATGTTGTGCTAAATTACAAAATGCCAAGATGAAACTCTATGATCCTGAGGTAGAAACATTTTCATATATTCCTATCCTCCTGCAACATGTAACATGTCGTTGCTATTACTATAAGACAACTTGGACTAATTATGTTATAGAAACATTAGTCCATTAGTAGAATTCAAAAAAGGGAAACAATGCAATTATAGTCCTCTGAGTCATGAAGGCCCTCAACCGTGGGATATCATTTGCAAATCGAGACCCCAAGGTTTTACTGCATTACAGGGGTTGTATTCAATAGAGGTGATCAATGATCTCTATTTCTTTCAATATCCCAAGCTTCATGAAAATTTACAAGATATGTACCTTCTTATTCCTAGGCCTACCAAGGGGCCTTTTCAGCAGATCCTTCATAAAAAATAGAGAAACCTCAACTACCAAATATAGATTTACCTCAGCTTGAGCAGGGTCATCCTTCCCCTCTAGACTCATAGCCACTGAGATCTATATCTTCTTCCACACATTCTATTGAGGTGGTTGACATTCTTTAATATGAAGCTTGAGCGATTCCAATATATGGGCCAACAACATCTGTTGAGCCTAGTTTTGCCAATTTTGACAGGATTTCTTACTGCAAACTCTAAGGATGATTTCAATTTGATTATGAGAAGGATCAATGATGGCAACGACAACTATGTCGTATTCCATCACAACGACTTGGTTTTTATGAAAGATTATCTTAGAGTTACTTTCAAACCAAATGGTTATTTCTCTCATAGACTTATGGATGCATATCGGTTTCTTTTAAGTCATGACCTTGATGGTCTATATGGTCAACCCCTATCTGAAAAATGATATTTGTGACCAAGATAACTCTAGGAAAAAAGAGTATCTCATTCAAAGGCTAACGACATTTGTTCCAAGATACATATTCCTCCTACATCTGTTACATGACAACGGTTGGATGATGTTGGTGATTTTTACTCAAGAATGTTGAGTTATCTTCTATAATATCTTAGATTCTACCTATTTTTTTATGGGACTCTGCTATTTTTCACTAATTGAGAGTGTACCTGAATGCATTGTTGACACTTGAGCTAGACGAATGTACCTTTTATTTGCCAATATGGTAATGTCTATGCATCTTAGGGCAAGAAGAAATGGATCAAGCCCCAATTTTGCTACCAAATCCCGCAACAAAGACATCTCTCAAACAATTGTACTTTTATATTCTTTATAGACATATTACATCTATGTTCTTCATGTTTCAGTAGAAGAATGTCATGGAGATAATTAACATTGCTTGTGCAAAAAAATACAATAATGCTTCTAAATTTTGAATGGGCAAATGAAGATCACTATTTCCAGGCCTAATCGACAATCTCAAATGATTATATTTTCTATCTTATTTTATCACTCTTAGGACAACGTGTGCTATAAGTTTGGGGGAGTGTAATATAGTGCTTCCATTTTGCTTTCTTCATTATAGTTTCTCCCTTCTTTCATAAGTTTTTCAACATCTTATTGAAATTTTTCCCACGTAAAAAATGAATATGGTGAAGATTATCAAATCTTTTTTACAAGAACTTAGTCCTTGTTCTATAATATAGGTTTGCACAAATCCAATGTGAAGAAACAATCAAATAGGACAAATTTTCAAAATTTCATATTGACGATGATACTGCTTTTGTATCTTCCTCTCAGAAAAATATTACTTATTCTTATAACTTGGTCACAAACTTAGGACTTCATTAAAATATTCTTGATAAATCACCAAATAAATACAACATAGATTCATATTCAAATCAAAGACATACTATCACCAAAAACAAAGATCTACCTCGTCTCCTATTCCATCTACAGCATAGCAAATCCCAACAAGCATAAGGAGTAAAAAATAGAGCGTGAATACAAATATGAGAGTTGTGTCCTGATTATAGTCAAAGAAGCTACCCTATCGATATATAATTGTGCTCATTAACACATATATGAAGCTTTGGGTAGTTTCTAAGATAAAAAAAATACACATCCCCATTTCCAATATTTTTCATCAAAGGTATAGAAATCTAGGGCAATAGTACTTAGGATGTTCAATCACTTCTCTAAAACCCATTGGTTAGGAATGGAGGGACCATTTGCCCACTTAACGGACCTATAGTTGAATGACCTAAAGGAAGGAAAGGGATATCCACAAGACTTTCAGCCTACCCATTCATCCACTGGTCACTGAACAATAAAGGTGAGAGTGAAAGCTACATTGAAAAGGGAGATGTGTGGCGGAGATAGCATATCAATAAAAACTGACAAGGACAGATCTTTTTAAGGATGATGTTTTATGATGTGAGATCCTTTCAAGAACCTTTACAACTTCTTATAAGAGGCTGGCATACAAACTTCTATCAGATATCAGTACCATCATCTTGATTGGTCTACTTTACATAACAATTTTATGTTATTAGCTCGAGGACATGCTAACTGCTAAGTTTGGTGGAGTTAATAACGTCAGTTTCATGAATATTTCACAACTCTTTTATAGAAGATAATCATCTGAATGATAAAATAATGTGTAAAATCCTTTACTTTATGCTTAGTCTTAAATACTCAATTTCGACTAAGATACCTATGAAATGCAGAAATTGAACCCAGAACCATGAAGCTCAATAGACCACCTATAAGAATCCAAGGTCGATCAATTTCATAAAGAGGATATAGAGTAAGGAAGGTAAATCGCCATCAATTGGCCTCCTGGGTCAATCAAGGAACCCAACTCAATGATCTCAATTGACAACATGTCAATCTACCATACTTAGACAACTATCAAACCCCAAGTCAATAGAGCTCAATCCAACACAAGCTCGATACATAAGAAATTGGGATACAAGCTCGATAATGAACCCATTGAGATGTTTCTTCTGAGCCAACAATCAACCCCCAAGTTAATAGTTCTGAAAGAAACCCATCGAGCATGAAGCTAAAATTAGAGCTCAATCAACTGAAGCAATCGAACTCCACAAGAAATCTAACTTGAGTTCAATACATAATCTATCAAACTGAATCCAACAACCTCCTAGGTTGATGACCAGAAGTCTAAGGGTCAATGCCACATGAACCAATCACATGTCAATAAGAGGTCAGTCAAACCCTATAAATAAGTACCCAAAGCTTTAGTTTCAAGGCATCTTATTTTGGTGAACAAGCTAAAACACTATTGCAGATCACCAAGACCAAGACTAGATCAATCGATCTTATTAGTTCAATTGACCTAGCAAGAGCAATCAACCTCTAGTTTTTTCACCAGCTACTTCCACCATTAGATCAAAAAAACCACCTTGATCCAAGTCTACTAGTGAAAGAAGTAGAAGTGATAGACCTTTCAAAGGTCGATTGGATATCAAATGACCTCTCCCAAGCAATCAAACTCTCTATCATATTTATTTGAAAGGTGGGTAGATTGATCTCTAGACTCGGTCAATTCTTGTATCGACCTCTTCTCCCTTTTGTTCTTTCATCATTTTCTTTTGAGAACTATGACGTGTTTAAGTTGTAATTTTATTCCTTCATGCATCATGAGTGGCTCAACTCATTAACTTGGGTCTGGGGTAGTCTTTAGGCCCTTCCAACCATGTAATCTTTCTTTTTTCTATTTAAATACATATATTGTTGTAGTTTTGTTTCTACCTTCTTGTAATGTTTGGTATGGATAAATTTGAGAGAATGACTTTGGTATGATCAAGAGTATGGATTAATGACAAGTCACAAGAGTGAAGAGTTACTATAGCAAAAATTTGTACTTTAGTCATTGATGTGTCAGTTATCATCTCAAGAGAAATACCTTTGATAGAAATTGACCCTCTAGAGAGAAGAAAGGTGTTAGATACCATTTAAGACTGCTTGCAAAATATGTCAAGGATATACATAAAATAGAATAGAAGTTTTTCCACAGTTGAGGTAGGCCTAATTGGTGAAACCCAATCCAAAGTCCACTTTATCATATTGATAATTATCTTAGTCTATTCAAGTTTCATAACTTAGATTAATTGCTTTAAGTAGATTAGTTCATTCCTTAACTAGCATACCAAATTCATCCTTTCTTATTTCATTAAGCTAAGTTAAGACTTTCTCTTCTTATTTTGTTGTTTCTCCTTGTCCCTGTGTCGACCCCTATTACCAAAATAGGCTCCATATTGAGTTGTAGACTCTCTTAAAGTTGGGTATAAATATAAAAGTATGATATCTGACTAGGGAATTGTGTTTATACTTTTGATCCACATTTAAGAGTGATCAAATATACTTATCATCATTCCTTAATCCCTTATTTTACAGTATCATTCACATAGCTCATCATATTTGGGATACAATTTGGTTTGCATTAGCAACTATTAGTTTCTTCATTTTTTCTTCATTTCAAAAACATTAGTCATAACTTCTTTCATATCATGTTCACTGTTATCCTTGGAATCAATCATTTTAAATTTACTTAATGTATAAAGTTTCTCTCTCTCTTTGAAATCCTTCATAGTATGGTTTTAGTGATTTTCATTCAAATTTTTTGACTCATATATATTTAAAATAAATAGATGACATACTTCCTCGTGCTTTTTATTAATATATCATTCCTTACTTATCATCGAAAATTAGTTCACCCTTGTATGTTTCTCATATTGCATCTAGATACATATATTGTGTCATTTGAATTATAATCATATTTTGGTTAATAAAAGTAATCCTTCTATTCCCTATAGAACTCTCAATTTAGAGAGTACCACAAACTAGGGTTACTTCTTCTGACCTCTTAATGTAGTCATGTTTCTCAATTCATTATTATGTGACTTGAATAATAGTCTTACATTTATGCAAAGTTTATTCATTATTGCATATATTATACTAGAATATATGAATTAGGTTTAAATCATCTTAATAAGACTTATTATCTTCAATTAAATTAATAATACCTATAATTAATCATTTCTTCATGTTTACAAAGTTATACCCAATTTTGAGCTTTATCCCTTATACTCATCTTAATGTTGAAAAACTAGGTTTTCAATAAGTTATCTTAGTTACAAGACCTTACCTCATCAGGGTGTGTGTCACATAGACAATAAAATCATAGTTTCCATTTCCATACAATTCATCCACCAATTATAAGTATGCACACATTTATTTCCTCATTTGAGTCTATCCAACAATACAAACCCTAGACATGGTATATCTCAATTTCAAACCCTCAAAGTGATCTTTGTGTGCATGCCATATGTAATTCTAACAAATATCTAAAAATATAAGTTGATAACTCATTCTTATAAAGTTCAAACATGATTCACTACATGTCAACTAAGTTTCCATGCATAACATTCATCATGCCAATTTTAGGCATATTATACATAAAACAACTTAGTTCTCTATCAAAAGAATTTTTTTTGTAGATCTTGAATCAATATATCAGGAACTAGGCAGTTACCAATCCATGATAAACAATCTAAACCAATACAAATCATTTCCAAAAATCTCTCCAATTGATTACCCAATCACACATGAATACAATCAAGGATATTATTTATTTTAGTGAGATGATAATAGACTTTAAGCATTATTACAAGGCTTAGTAGGGAGGTAAAATCTCACCTAAGGTGTCAAGCATATTAAAAACGTTTCCTATAGTATGAATTTCTAGAAAATCCACCAACTCATGAGAATCGAATATATTTCTTGCTCTTTTCAACTTAGAAGCCCTAGAAAAAGAGAATAAGAGAGAAAGAAAGAGAAAAGGGGTGATTTGATATCATTTTTTATTCAAATCAGAGAGGGGAACGAATTTCAAACACATGATAGATTAATCAAGATGAAAACCTATCTAGGGTTGATGAACTTACATGAATTCTAAAGCTTTAGAAAGTTGAACCCCTATATCAGCCTTTTTGACAAATTTCTCCTTTAAAACCTAATCATTCCATCTCACTAGAATTTCATACCATGCAAAGGAACATGAGCTTCTAGGGTGTTAAGTTGATGATATATATCAATTAAGGTGCTTGGAACATTTACAAACAAGTCCAAAATCTATTTTTAGTCTTCTTTTTTTGTCTATTCAGATAAGTAGATTGGCCGAGTTATTACTAATAAGAAACTCGGATGACACCACACTCTGAATCACTCCAACATCATCCAAAAATTATAAAAAAATTAAAGTTAATGTCTAAAATTGAGCTCCCAAGCCACAATTAAAACTTCAGCTCATTTAGATATACCAATGAATAGATAAATACTAGATACTAGACTGCTCTATTTCAACCTGAATGTATGTTCAACTGAGTTTCTCATGGGGAAACTCAAACATGTTAGAAAAACATTCAAAATTTATGATATTTTTTAAAAACACTTATATTCTAGTTATCCATACAATATGTAGATTTCCACTAAATTGGAGTTATAGATTAAATATTAAAAGCATTTGATACACCACTATATTTATCAAAATTTGTGTTCATGTACTATCAAAATCCTAGTTTTGCCGATTAGAGTTTTCAATTATCAAACCGTAATTATTCAAAACAAGGCATTCTTAAAGTTAATCATTAGGTTTAAAACATAATAATCAAACAATAATTATGAAAAAAGCTTACACAATGATCCATCTAGTTAAGCATGCAATTCAAGGTAAACACAAGTTAGATGGATGAGTTGAAAATGGGTCATTACAAATTCTCCCCTCATTTTAGGATTTTGTCCCAAAATATAAGTGAAGATGTGGAATAAGATCATATCATTTAATTTTACATCTCTTTCAACATTCTCTTAGAATGATTTTTAGTTCTTCATTCTTTCATACTACATAATTTTCTTACTTCTTGGATCTTTCACATTTGATTTTACCAACATTAGATGGATATTTCATACATTGTCATCATCATGTCCCTTTTTGAGTAATGCACACATTTATTTCATTAATCTTGGTATTAAATCACTATCAAGACATGATTCACATCACCTTTCATATTCTTCTTAATTTTGATTATGTATCTCATGGATCATGATTTATAATTCATTATGTATTATTGTCAACATCCGTCAGTTTTCCTCATAAGGAAGATAATTTACTGGGCATCATTCTCAGTTCTTAGCTTTTTCTTACGAATTCAAATTTGTACTCAAATTCAAAATTATAGGAATTATGTTCAGAATCCATGAAATTCATTTATATGTCTCATATGAAATTTCTAGCTTGTCTTGGTTTCCATATTTAATATATAATCCTTTCTCTTTCTCAAATTTTATTTCTATATTTCCATTATGAACCTTATTATACTCCCCAAATGTCTTTTTCTGGTTGCTTGGTCGGGGCAGCCAAAAGAAGTACAATCAACACTTCCAAACTATATTCTCCCAATACTCAAATACTTGGCATGGCCTTGATATTAACCAAAAGAAGTACACCATAGTAGTCAAAAACTGATTTTAGTCATTATGCATATCATTCAAGCAATATTAAATATCCATATTATCATTTAGCCCTAGATCTGTCCCTGAAGACTCATCTAACATGGCCTTGATACCATGTTATTGGTACCTCTCTTTTGATCTACATAAATTCCAACATTAGAGAGAAACCCTAAATCTAAACCCATATTATGAAACAAAACAACTAGTTATCTATAAATGCAATTAACACATTCTAAAACAAACACATATAAATATTTTTCTTTTGTTTTCTTCAGAAAACCTCATAAGTCAATGCCACACCAAGGAAAAAATATTTAGTTATCACAAATCCTTTCAACTCCACTAAAACCATAATTAGATCTTATTGCTCATATGCAGTTTAATTTACATCATTACATGTATCTGAAAGAACAAAATCAGTACACTACCCATCCATAGAAAGGAGAGTACAAGGACATTCTAATCTAGATTATTCTATTTATATTTTCTTTATTAAAATCTCTTCACTAGACGTCATTATGCCTAAAAAATATTTGAAATAACCTTATGAGATTCACATAGAGCCCATGTGAGTGGATACCTCCCACTCAAGCTGGGTACATGCAGATATTAAAAAGAGTAGAATATAATGCTAGCATGTAGTCAAATCTTATTTATGATAATCATATAATGAATCAGATAATGTATCCACTTAAGCCAACTCCATCTATACATATCTTTAAGAACATGTCTACAAAAAAATCACCACATTCTGATTAATTCAGAATGTCAATCCCATTGTAGGAGTAACAGGTCAAGATCTAAACAATTATAATGAATACATAACAATAACATTATCTTTGTGACAACTGACTAACCAGATCAGGAACACATCCTGGAGTTCTGAAGTACACATTGTAAGGAGGCGGGATCACCTCCTTACTAATTTTTTTTTGAAGAATTAACATCCATTCTAAGCACACTCAAATGTATGTTGGAATAGGTATAAATTTTCCAAATTTCAATAAATGGTATTCAAAACAACCAAAGTGTAGCAGCGGAACTAAACAAATGACTATATTCAATTTTCACAGAAGATTACAAAAGTACATCATAATATCCCATAAGGGTTCACATATATGATACAACATAAGGACCTAAGTAGAGGGAAATCTAAACCATAACAACTTTGTCTCCAATCTTTAACTCCTTAAGCTAGTCCAAAACTTCACGCCTTATCATCCAAGTCCTTCACCTAGGGTTGGAAACATACCCCAACAAGAAGAGAAAATAGATGACATCAACAAAGGCTGGTATGTGCATACTAAATAGGAAATTGAGCAATATATAGAATAAAGGGCATCAAATATTAAAGGCTTCCCATAGAAAGGATAAGGGTATCAAGAGAAAAGGAATTGAAATCATATGATAACAAAGAATACATGCCATTAATAAAACATGAAGATTGTGCCACACACGCACATGTAAAGAATTAGGGCACACACCCCATATCATCAACCTGCATGCATGTGAGATAAACATAGCCCAGAACAATATAAACACAAAGGCGACCAAGTCTCATAAACTTGAAACCTGATAGAGAAAGGAATACTACCAATCTCCCAAATATATAAAACATGGGTCAAGAATCACACATCTTGCCCTGGGTATGAGCTTTCTTTCCATCCCAAAAGAGCAGGAAATATCACATCTGCCCGGTAGGAAATAACACATCTGCCATAAAAACCAATGCAATTACACTACTCTACTGCTAGTGAATCACATAGCATGTTAAATGTAGAGGCAAGTAGAAAGTATAGTCATAATATATAAACTAGTCACCATATAAGTGACCAACATATACATCCACCTCATAAATGGGCAAGAGACATCACATGTCATCTTTTAGAGTTCCATCACGAACAAAACATAAGATAAAAGTTCAAAAGAATATCCATGACCGCATGATCAATATCAAATAAGGTATTTCACATGAACCATGATTTTAAAACGAAAAGACATTGTGTATAGGCTAATGTCCATAGGAAAAAGAAAATGAATAAGCATATGTGAATTGCTTAACATAGATGAATAGGGGATACATCATACCTCAACTTCAGAGTCTAAACAGTCCAAGTCAGTCCTAGATCTAAGCCTAGGCCTACAAAGAACCTCTAGGGAAGGTGTACATGTCCAATAAGTAAGGTTCCCAAGCTTAGAGAGGCTGGTTTCTCCAATAAAGCTCCTACCTCGAGCAAGAAGCATCGTCTCCAATTTAGAGGTGAAAAACGCTAACAAAAGAACATGGAGATGGGGTGTTTAAGGGCTATAGGTGGGGTTTCACCATGGAAGACCAAGGTTCCGACCTAGAGTAAGGTTGAAGGAAGACTAACAACATGAAAATAGGAAAGGAAAGGAAAAAACTTACTAGTTTTGGTCGAAATAACCAAGGAGGGGCTTCAAAAACCCTAAATAGAGAAAATTTGGAACCCAAGGAGCCTTCTTCACCGAGGTAGGCACCTCATTTTACCTTTGGATAGCACCTTCATGGAAAAATAGAGTAGGAATGATGCTCTAAGATAGAGGAAATAAAGGAGAGCAAGAGTTTTCAAATTTGGAGTTGGGAAGGGGTAGATACGGCTATATAAAGAAGGGGGAAAGCATGAGGTGTCTATAGGACTTTCCATGTGTCCTTATACTAAGGCTTCATGGTCATGTAAGAGGACAACTCATCGAGACTTTTTGTATATACAAGGTCAGTCCTAAAAGCCCATGTAGACTTATAGGCCATCCCCACCATCCTCCAATCAAAGAAATAACCCCATTGGTTGATAGCTTTTAGAGATAAGCTCATTTATAAAGAGGGTAATCCCTCTAATGCCCTTGGAAAGTAACACCTTCAAACCAAGGAGCAAATAGGTACCCCATGGTTCAAAAAATCGATAATGGTAAGGGAATATCTAAAGATTATAATGCATGTGACAATTTACAAAGAAAACCTCCGAATTGGGTAAATTGCATAAAAGTCTAAAATGTGCATATAATTGCATAACTTGCACAAACAACATCCAAATTGGACCAAACTTCATCCACAAGTTATATTTGATGTGTTGAATATTTGAATTTATATAATAACATTATTAATTACTTATGCCTTTTACTCATTTTCTCTCTCCTAAATGTATCCTAATGTTTCAATGTTGTTCAAATTAGATGAAATTTGACATGTAGGCTAATTTTGATATGTAGATTTCGAATTTGAAGTTTGTTTCCACTTTTGAGACTTATTTTTATGAGATATGTCATATGGCCCATTAACGGCCCATTATCTAAATTATTCAACCAATTAAGTTTCTTATCTTCATATTACCACCAAAATGAGTTATGTGGCATATTTTATGTATCCATTATAAACCTAATATCAATGTTAGAACATTAGGTTACATTAAGGTGATCTATACATGCATTAGCTCATTGGTGTTATACTAAACATCTATTTAGGCCTAACCTTCAACCTTGTTTGTCTAAGTCCAAAATGTCAACTTCCAGGGTAGGGCCTGAGATCTAGTATGTTACATCACACCACCCTTTAAAGAGATTTCATCCTCAAAATCAAAACATCCACATATAAGAAAACAACTTATTCACCGCCCCTTAAAAGGATTTAACCTACCAAGCCAAACTAATATAGAGGTAAAAGGGTGAGTTTAACTAGACCATATACCAGATCCATCAAGCTTCACTACACACTCTGATTGCTTACTAAACACCAAACTTCAAAGTCTAGGTTCTAGGGATAACTATCCAAACATGTGAATCTATGGTTCATAAGGGAACTATATGGGGTATCCATCCTCAAGCAAGTCATTACACCTGGGAGACTAGTTCAACATATTAGGGTCCCCTAAAGATAAATCATATAGATGTCTAAGGCTACTATTGCCTAAAAGCATGCTATTTTGGACAATTCATATCAGCTCAGGCTAGGCCAGTATCATATGGATTCAGGAGTCATCATAAACAAGCTGGTGGTGCGGAGGAAAATCTTGCCAGCCCTCGAACCCTGATCCTTTCTAGACACCTTTGCTTTCAGCTTCATGTCCTAGTAGCTGCCTAAAGGCCAAGCTAAACGACCTCAAGTTACTATGGTTACTTATGAATCTTTTAGTTGTAAGTATTTTAGGGATCCATTCATCATTATTCTAATGTGAAACTGTAGGATCCTAAATCAAACCTTCATCATCTATTGATCAACTCTAGGGCAAACATGTCACTTAAAGGTAAGGAAAGCATTTTAACTAGGGAGACAAAATTGAAATAGTCAGATTTTGACTACCATGGGCTCTGATACCATGCTATAAGGAGGCGGGATCACCCCCTTACTATTTTTTTTTGAAGAATTAACATCCATTTTAAGCACACTCAAAGGTATGTTGGAAGAGGTGTACATTTTCCAAATTTCAATAAATGGTATTCAAAACAACCAAAGTGTAGCAGCAGAATTAAACAAATGACTATATTCAATTTTCATAGAAAATTACAAAAATACATCATAATATCCCATAAGGGTTTACATATATTATACAACATAATGATCTAAGTAGAGGGAAATCTAATACATAACAACTTTGTCTCCAAGCTTTAACTTCTTAAGCTAGTCCAAAACTTCATGCCTTATCATCCAAGTCCTTCACCTAGGGTTGGAAGCATACCCCAGCAAGAAGAGAAAATAGATGACACCAACAAAGGCTGGTATGTGCATACTAAATAGGAAATTGAGCAATATATGAAATAAAGGACATCAAATATAAAAGGATTCCCGTAGAAAGGATAAGGACCACCCAAATGGGTATCAAGAGAAAAGGAATTGAAATCATATGATAACAAAAGAATTCTTGCCACTAATAAAACATAAAGATTGTGCCACACAAGCACATGTAAAGAATTAAGGCACATACCCCATATCATCAACCTGCATGCATGTGAGATAAACATAGCCCTAGAACAATATAAACACAAAGGTGACCAAGTCTCATAAACTTGAAACCTAATAGAGAAAGGAATACTTCCAATCTCCCAAATATATATATATCACGGGCCAAGAATCAAACATCTTGCCTTGGGTGTGAGGTCCCTTTCCATCCCAAAAGACCAGGAAATATCACATATGCTCGGAAGGAAATAAACATATGTCATAAAAACCAATGCAATTACACTACTCTAATGCTATTGAATCACATAGCATGTTAAATGTAGAGGCAAGTAGAAAGTATAGTCAGAATATATAAACTAGTCACTAAATAAGTGACCAACATATACATCCACCTCATAAGTGGGCAAGAGACATCACATGTCATCATTTAGAGTTCCATCACGAACAAAGCATAAGATAAGAGTTCAAAAGAATATCCATGATTGCATGATCAATATAAAATAAGGTAGTTCACATGAACAATGATTTTCAAAAGAAAAGAATTGTGTATAGGCTAATTTCCATTAACAAAGAGAATGAATATGCATAGGTGAATTTCTCAACATAGAAGAATATGGGATACATCATACCTCAACTTCAGAGTCTAAACAGTCCAAGTTAGTCCTGGATCCAAGCCTAGGCCTCCAAAGAACCTCTAGGGAAGGTGTATAAGTCCAATAAGTAAGGTTCCCAAGCTTAGAGAGGTTTTTTTTCTCCAACAAAGATCCTATCTCGAGCAAGAAGCACCTTCTCCACTTTAGAGGTGAAAAACCCTAACAAAAGAACATGGAGATGGGGTGTTTAAGGGCTCTAGGTGGGGTTTCACCATGGAAGACCATGGTTCCGACCTGGAGGAATGTGGAAAGAAGACTAAAAACATGAAAATAGGGAATGAAAGGAGAAAACTGACTAGTTTTGGTCGAAATAACCAAGGAGGAAATTTAGAAACCCTAAATAGAGAAAATTTGGAACCCTAGGAGCCTTCTTCACCAAGGTAGGCACCTCATTTTACCTTGAGACAGAAGATTTGTGGAAAAATAGATTAGGAACGATGCTCTAAGATGGAGGAAATAAAGAAGAGCAAGAGTTTTTGAATTTGGAGTTGGGAAGGGGTAGATATGGCTATATAAAGAAGGGGGAAAGCATGAGGTGTCTATGGGACTTTCCATGTGTCCTTAGGCTAAGGCTTCATGGCCATGCAAGAGGACAACTCATAGAGACTTCTTGTATATCCAAGGTTAGTCCTAAAAGCTCATGGAGATTTCTAGGCCATCCCCACCGTCCTCCAATCAAAGAAATAACACCATTGGTTGATAGCTTTTAAAGATAAACTCATTTATAAAGAGGGTGACCCCTATAATGCCCTTGGAAAGTAACACCTTCAAACCAAGGTGCAACTAGGTGCCCCATGGTTTAAAAACTCAAGAATGGTAAGGTAATATCTAAAGATTATAATGCATGTGACAATTTACAAAGAAAACCACTGAATTGGGTAAATTGCATAAAAGTCCAAAATGTGCATATAATTGCATAACTTGCACAAATAACATCCAAATTGGACCAAACTTCATCCACAAGTTATATTTGATTTGTTGAATATTTGAAGTTATATAATCACATTATTCATTACTTATGCCTTTTACTCATTTTCTCTCTCCTAAACGTATCCTAATATTTCAAGGTTGTCAAGAGTAGATGAAATTTGACAAGTAGGCTAATTTTGATATGCAGATTTTGAATTTGAAGTTTGTTTCCACTTTTGAGACTTATTTTTATGAGATATGTCATATGGCCCATTAACTACCCATTATCTAAATTATTCATCCAATTAAGTTTTGTATCTTCATATTACTACCAAAATGAGTTATTTGACATATTTTATGTATCCATTATAAACCTAAGATTGATGTTAGAACATTAGGTTACATTAAGGTGATCTATACATGCATTATATCATTGGGTTTATACTAAACATCTATTCAGGTCTAACCTTAAACCTTGTTTGGCTAAGTCCAAAATGTAAACTTCTAGGGTAGGGTCTGAGATCTAGTATGTTACATACACATAAGAAATGTCTACCAAACAAGACCATTCAAATGATAAGTAAATCTAGATTAGAATCAAAGTGGATCTTAAATCCTACCATCAACTAGTTGTCAACATATAAGATCATATTCCAAGTCACACATATAAGGACAAAAAATATTATCTCCATAAGAATGATTGTTTTCCACAACAAGAATCATATCAAAGCAACCTGTCTATCAACTAGGAGTAAAAGGAATGTAATAAACATTCAACTCATATTCTACTTGGCTTATCATATTTTATTCATTTGCCCTATAAATACTTGGCTCGCACCTCACTAAATAGAAGCCGCCACGCCTAATTCTTGTATCAACAACTCACTATCACTATCTTAGGGTTTAGTTAGCCACCCAAAGATATCGAAAATAGAACTTGGTCCACCGTAGGGTTTCCTAAATAGGTTCACATCCTCATCTCGCGTACACAAGATAGGAACCAACATAACAACATATCATATATCATTGTATTTTTATGTTTCACAATTTTAATTTCATTAGGGACCATTCCTCATCGACATATACTTTCACATCATATGATTTAGGGCTAGAGTCACACTATATGACTCTCTCCTAAATCCCAATGGTCTAACATTTAACATCTCAATCTACACTCCAGAAATCCTTTTTATAGTTCTCTAATTTACTATAAGGAGACTCATTTCATTTCCCTAGTGTGGACCTCAGGGGAAACTCAAGGTGTTTGGTGCACCTAACTAGATTTGTTATCATATCACTTGTTATTAAACCTTTGTACTCATCGTAAAGAAGATTCAAATCCTCATTTATCATATGTGAATATTCCCACACAACTAGAATGACATAGAGTAGATTACTGCTAACAAGAACTACAATAATTATATCAATAATCAAAACAATCTATGATTTAAAAAACTCATGTTTCTTTCCCATTTCCACTTCATACCATGTGATTCATCATCGGTGGGATATCAACCTCAGAGATGATCTCATTCTCATGTATTTACCCTGATTAGGTTTCTCAATTGCAAATCAATACATCTTGCTTTGATCCCAACACATATATTGTCATTTCACTTCATCACATACATTTCAGTAAACATTTAGAGAAATATTAGGACCAACAACACTGTCAACATATAAATACATTGTATCAGTCATCATTCTCAACACATGTTAATTATTCATAGATATGAATAAATCTCAATGCATAAACATGCATAGAACATTTCTTAGTACTCTTTTATTATCTACCATTCTTCACTAAAGGTTACTATTTGACACAGATTTGATCTCATTTCAAATCCATCAGATTAGTCCATTCTCAGAGTACAAGTGTTCTACGAACAATTACAATCCAAACATGGATTATTATGAATTAATTTGCATCCTAGAACTTCATCTTGTAA
The DNA here is from genome assembly GCA_963693085.1 of Alisma plantago-aquatica. Taxonomy (NCBI): domain Eukaryota; kingdom Viridiplantae; phylum Streptophyta; class Magnoliopsida; order Alismatales; family Alismataceae; genus Alisma; species Alisma plantago-aquatica. The sequence goes on from OY856411.1 coordinate 593,524,126, forward strand.
TTGAATTAAAATATACTTATGCACATTCCTTAATCCTTTATTTTAAAGTATTATTCATTTTAGACATAGCTCATAATATTAGGGATACGGTTAGGTTCTCATGTCCAACTATTTTTTTTCATTTTCCCTTCATTTCACAAACATTTGTCATAACTTCTTTTGTACCATGTTTACTGCTATTCTTTGAATCAATGATTATAAATTTACTTAATGCATAAAGTTTATCTCCCCTTGAAATTATTCATAGTTTGATATAAGTTTATTTCATTTAGTTTATGTCAACTCCGATATATTTAGAGTGAATGAATACCAAACGTCCTCATACTTTTTTTACTAATATATAATTCATTACTTATCATCAAAATTTTGTTCATCCTTCTCCATTTCTTATATTGCATCCATATACATATACCCTAACATTTGACTTATAATGGCATTTTGGTAAATAAATGTAATCCTGGTATTCCTTCTAAAAATATTAATTTAGAAAATACCATGGATTAGGGTTACTTCTTCTTATTCATCTTCTCATTTCATTATGATGTGACTTGAATAAAAGTCTTGCATTTATGCAAGGTTTATTCGTTATTCCATATATTATACTAGAATAGATGCATCAAGCTTATATCATATTAATAACACTTATTATCTTCATATCAAGTAATAATACCTACCATTGATCAGTTCTTCACATTGATAAGGTTATATACAATTTTGAGCTTTTTCCTCATACTCATCTTAATACTATACTTCTAGGATTTTCAAGAAGTCAACTTAGTTCAACACATATCAAGACCTTATTCATCACTAATATCATCAGGGTGTGCATGTGTTCATTATGGATATTCACATAGACAAGAAGAATACCCTAGTTTCCATTGCCATACAATCATCCATAAACTACAAGTATGCACTCATTCATTGGCTCATTTGAGTAATCCAAAAAAACTAACCCTAGACATGGAATATCTTCATTTTAGACCCTCATATTGACCCCTATGTGCATTCCATATGTAATCTTAAAAAAAAAACTAAAAATACAATTCATAACTCATTCTCATTAAGTTCATTTAGGCAAAAATCTTAAAATACAATTAAAAATGATTATATACATGTCAACTCAATTTCCAAGCATAACATTCATTAGGCCAATTTTAGGCAAAACTGGCAAAAAAAATATAGTTCTCTATCCAAAGGATTTTCCATGGATCTTGAATCAATATATCAAGATCTAGGAAAGTACAAATCAATGAGAAAGAATCTAAATCAGTAGAAATCATTCCCCAAATATTTCCAATTGATTACCCAATCACACATGAATACAAGGAAGGATCTTGTTTATTTCAGTCAGATGAAATTAATATTTCAACATGGTTACAAAGATTAATAGGGAGATAAACAATCACTATAGGTTCCAAGCACCTTAAAACATTGCCTATAGTCTGAATTTTTAGAAATCCAAGCAACTCGTGAGGATTAATCCCTTTCTTGCTCTTTTCAACCCAAAAACCTAGAAAAAGAGAATATGAGAGAAAGAAAGAGAAAAAGGATGATGTGATATCATATTTTGTTCAAATCAATGGAGGAATGAATTTTAGATATAGGAGAGAATAATCAACATGAAAGTTTATCTAGGATTCATGAATTTATATGAATTCTTAAGCCTTAGGAAGATAAAACCCTAAAATTAGCCTCTTTGAAAAATTTCTCTTTCAAAACCCTAATCCTACTATGTCTCTAGAATTTCATAGATTGGATAGGAACCACGTATTAGGGAGCTACTAGGGTGTTAGGTTGACGATATAGATCAATTTATGTGCTTGGAACATTTATAAGTTAGTACAACATCCATTTTTGGTCTTTTTTATTTATTTAGTCTGGTTGATCGGCCAAGTTGTTATGAATAAGAAACTCGACCAACACCACACTCTAGATCACTCTAACATCATCCAAAACTATTAAAATTAAATTTATGTCTAAAATTAAGTTACAATGCTACAATTAAATTTCAACTTATTTGGATATACCAATAAATAGATAAAAACCAAATACCGACTGCTATACTTTAGCCTAAATGCATGGTCGACTGATTTTGTCCAGGGAAAACTTAGTCAACCAACAAATCATAAAACATTTAAAAATTCTGATATTTCATAAGAGTACTTATAATTTAGTTATCCATAATGTATAAAAATTTCAACGAAATCAGAGATATATATTAAATAATAAAATCCATCTACTACATCATTGTATTTATCAAATTCTACATTCATATCCTATCAATTTGGCCGATAACGATTTTCAATTCTGAAACCCTAATTACTCAAAATAGGGCATGCTTAAAGTCTCTCATTAGGTTTAAAACATTATAGTCAAACTATCATCATGAAACAAGCTTAAACAATGATCACTTTAGTTAAACATATAATTATGCATTTAAACTCAAGTTAGATGACTGAGTTGAAAATGGGTCATTATAATATATATATATATATATATATATATATATATATATATATATATATAATTTGGGTAGGTTCAAATGAGATTTAAATTTTACAAGTAGGGTGGTAATGGATCGAAATATTTGAAGACACTTTGGACCTAGGCACCACCCACATTATCTAGATGATAAATATTAAGTACATGTTTAGTAAAATCAGGTATGACTTTCATCATTGCTCATCGTTACATACAACCTTATTAGAATACACTTTTTTAAAATTTTAGAGCTAAATATAAATATTACATCAAAACTAAACTTATGGCAGTATTACCTTACTAGAATACAAAAATCTATTTGTAAAAAAAATTGCACACAAATTCTCCCACTCTCTCTTTTATATAATATACTAGAATACAAATACCATTATAATACCCGTGTGATGGCAACGCGCTCTGGAAGCGCTGGAAGCGATGGCCATGGATGACCTCTGACCTAAGGAGGTAGGCAACCTCAGTGAAGAAACAACAATGCAGAGAAGGTCAGAGTGGCTAGTGTAGTCAAGGAATGGTCTGCTATCTTCAAAAACTCCATTGGTAATGTTGATACCAAACTTCCTGAGACTACTTTGACAGTGGAAGGAGATACAATCATCATTCCACAATCAGAGGTGGATGACAATGTTGCACTTTGGAAGAATGCGATAGCAGGATATATAATTGGGTTTAAGCCCCCACATTCCTATGCTACAAGACTATCTTCTCTGTATATAGAAACCAACAGGCTCAATGGAGGTGCTGGGTTAGGGGAGTTGTAGTTTCATAATTAAGTTCCAAGAGGGAATAGATCTCACCAATGCGATTGAGGGTGGACATGCAATCATCGCCTCCTACCTAGGAAAGCCTCAATGTTTGTATCATCAGAAAAAGGCCAAGACTAGAATTGACTATACTCGTGTCAATGTGCTGATGAATGCATAGTCGTCCTTTCTAAAGGCAGTAAAGCTACAGACAGATAAGGGCGCGGACTATGCAGTCAGTATCGAATATGAGTGGATCCATGAGAAGTGTCCTCATTATAGGAGCTTTAGACATGACAAGGCGTTGTGTAAAGTTCCTGTTTCAACCAAGGAGACTTCGATGACACAACATATTGTCAATCAACCTGATCAGGGAACAAGACACCCTCAATCTGCTCGACAGAATACCCATGTTGGTGGTACTTCATAGAACAACCCGCAACCAGAGGAAAATTCATCTTCTAGCGGTAACTCATAGAGCAACCCACATGACAAGGGGAAGATTGCTGAGAAGGATGGCTTTGAGAAACCCAAAAAATCAATCAGCCCAAGGAAAACAAGAAGGCAGAAGCCTCCTGCAGGCAAGGATCAAGATGGCAACAAGTTTTAGTCACTAGGTGATTCGGACACAGAGACATAAACCATTGCCTCGACTGGCGGCAAGCCAGTCCAGAGGTCAAATGGTTGATACACCCAATGTGTTGGCTTGGAACGCCCGAGGCTTGTCCAACTAGGAGAAGCAAGACATCGTCCGAGCAAAATTGAGGAGAGCCAAGGCAGATGTGGCTCTCTTGACTGAAGTTAAAATAAAACAAAAGAAAATATCTTAAGCAATGTGACAAACTTGGTCTGAAGCTAAGTGGATTGATAATTCATACTCTTGTAAGAAGATTAGGATCTTGGTGATTTAGGAAAGTAACGACATCCAAATTACTTCAATTGCTCAATCTTAATAGTTCTTGCACTTCAGTCTAATTGGTGGTGGCAAGAAGATGGAAATCACAACTTTCTATGATGATAAGGACGATGCCAAGAGGGAAACTCTCTGGGAGGATCTGTTAAAGATTAGTAGCTCAGTCAGAGGACCATGTTTCATAACTGTCAGGAAAGCAGAAGAAAGAAAAGGTAGAGCCGCACCTTCAGTGAAGTCAATGAGGGACTTCAACGAAGCTATTCATAATATGAATGTGATAGAAGTAGAGGCCAAGGGCTCTTTCTTCACATGGAACAACCATCAAATTAGATCCAAAAATGCCTGAAGCAAGATTGATAAAACTTTCTTCAACTCCAATGGATTTGCTGAATTCCCTAAAATGTGGCTTGAAATTTTTCCTTCCATTTACAATGATCACCACGCAAAAATACTATGCTTGGATGATGATGTACATAGGAGATACTACCCTGTGAGATACTTCAATGGTTGGGCTAGCCTCCCTGGTTTCAAAGAGGTGGTTTCCAAAGCTTAGAATATCCGAGTTGAAGGCAACCCTATGTACAGACTATGCCAACATCTCAAAATCACAAAAAAGAGTCTGCAAACCTAGAACTGGGAAAATAATGACGGCCTTGTTGACTCGGTTAAAAATAAGGAGAAGGAAGCTTTAAAGGATAAGAAGGAAGCTGACAGGGACCCTTACAATGAGTTATTGTGGGATATTGCTAAAACCTTGAAAGAAGAAGCCATTACAGCCAGAAACATTGAAGAGTTTGTTGTGAGGAAAAAATATCATGTGTTCTGGCTCAAGAATGGAGACTCAAACACTAAATTCTTCTATGCCTCCTTAAAAACTAGGAGAATGAGGAATCAAATTCGGGTTCTTAGTGTTGAAAATTCACAAACAAGCAACATGGAAGACATTATAAATGCCTTTATAAACCACTATAAGAAGATCTTCAATGCACCGGGAAGAAGCAGCTCCCATAGGTGGAATAACCTACCCAAGCTCACAGAACACCAGAAACTGACTATGTGTGATGTGGTCACTGATGAGGATATTTACAATATAATAAAAAATTCTGACGATGATAAATCCCCTGGCCCTGATGGGATGAATGCATATTTCTTCAAAACCACATGGGACATTATGGGGAAAGACATTTGTTGTGCCATCAAGGACTTCTTCCTCAAGGGGAAAATTCTCAAGGAGATGAACATGACGTATGTAGCCTTGATCCCTAAAGTCAAGCAGCCTCAGAAGGTGGGTGACTGGAGGCCCATTTCTCTATGCAATTTTGTCACTAAAGTTATCTCTAAAATACTGGCCAATAGGTTGAGAGATATTCTGCCATTCCTCATTAGTTCTAGTCAATGTGCATTTGTCAAAGGTAGAAGGATTGCAGATGCTATACTTCTCGCAAATGAACTGGTGCATGATTTCAAGAAGCCAAATGTACAAAGCAAGCTTTGCTTGAAGGTAGATTTGAGCAAGGCCTATGATTCCATTGATAGAGGTTATCTGCTAAGTATCCTAAGGCACATGGAGTTCCCTGCATGCTGGATCCAGTGGATTGAAGAGTGCCTAAACACTGCTGCATTCCAAATCCTGATCAATGGGTCACCTACTAAATTAATCAATGCTACTAGTGGCATCCGACAAGGTGACCCTCTGGCACCTTATTTGTTTGTCATTGGGATGCAAGGATTAAAATCCATATTTGATGATGCGGTGAGCAGGAAGGAGATCATACCACTCTGCTCTGGTGACACTGTGGTTTCTCATTTGCTATTTGTTGATGACCTGCTAGTGTTTGCTAAAGCAAGTGAAAGAAATATTGTTGGGATTAAGAATTGTCTGCAATGCTTCAAAGAAATTTCAGGTTTGGAGTTAAACCCCCAGAAAAGCCAAATTTTCTTGAGTAGAAATGCTCCATGTCAACTCAACTCCCTTATGGGGGTAGAAGAATGAGATTTCTCTGTCAGGTACTTAGGCGTACCCTTGTTTGCAGGTAGGCTTACGAAAAGGATGTGTTATCCTCTTGTTGACAAGATTAAAATGAAACGGGAAGCGTGGAAGGCTAAGCTTTTATCAATTGTAGGGAGACTAGAGTTAGTAATATCTACACTCACTGCCTACCACCTGTACTGGACAAATGTTTTCCCTCTACCTAGAGCTACAATGGAGGAGATTGAATGTCTCTATCGTAACTTCCTATGAGGGGATAAGGATGAAAGAAAACATATTCACTTGATATCATGGGATGTTATATGTAGGCCTAAGTTGGAAGGGGGCCTTGGTATTAGAAGGGTGGAAGACTGGTATAAAGCAGGGTTCTTAGGACTCTGTGGGATATCGCCAATAAGAAAAATTCACTGTGGATGCGTTGGATCCATAGCAGATATGTCAAAGAGGAGACCTTGTGGTCATGCCAGCCAAAACAAACGAGTAGTTGGATGTGGAAGAACATCCTCAAAACCATAGATGAATGCCTACCCTATGTTAGATTTAGCATTGGGCAGGGGACAAATGTGAAGACGTGGAAGGATCCCTAGGTAAATGGGTAGTTTCTCAATCAATGCGTTGAGGACCCTAGTTTCCTATGTCTAAGGTCAAAGCTCGGGCCCAATAATTACTTAAGCGACATCATCTCAAATGGAGTGTGGAATGTCCCAGATACTAGGGGGATCGAGAGTCTCCTAAAAATTGTAGAAGCGTATAGGTAGGCAGTAGTGCAGATGTCTGTATGCTTATGGACTTAAAGACTATCTCCTTGAAGGATGCTTGGAACCTATGTAGGTCCAAGTATGAAGAACCTTTATGGTCTAAATGGTTGTGGAAGACCAAAGGTCCAAAGAGTGTGATTCTCTACTACTGGAAAGTTATGAATGGAAAGCTCATCACTCAAGATCTTTTGCAAACAAGGGGTATGCTTTGGCATCTAGATGTAGCATGTTGTAAGGAAGTGGAAACTAATAACCATCTTCTCTGGAGATGTGCAGTGGCCACTGAAATCTGGAGCAGAGATGCAACAATGATCTCCTTTGTTCCAAAATGCAAGGATGATCTGCACCTCCTAAAGAATAAGAATGAAGGCCTACTTGCTACCCTCATTCTATATCATATATGGATTCACAGAAATCAAACTATTTTTTAGGGCACTAGTGTAAACCCACAAAGTGTGTGGAGATGCATCACTAGTGACTATAGATGCTTGCATAGATAGGTTTGAAACTTTTTTTTATTTCCTTTATAGAATCTGCATAGATAGATTCTACTGAGCCCCATTTGTATATTTGTGATTATGGAATGAGAAGCATGCTTAATGATAAAAAAATTAAGTAGTTTATATAATTAAGAAAAATATTACATAGAATACTTTCCACGCTCTTTTCTATATAATATAAATGTTAGTAATCCACAAGTGAAACATAATATCAATGCTATTATTTAACCCAAAATGCATATCTTTTTTAGATATGTGGCAAAATTTATTCTTACTAGTACGTGCCAACTTCTTCTATACTGTATAAGAAATCCTATGAAGGTTTTCTCTATATTTTTTTCTTCTATTCTTCTAAATCACAAGCAGTCCTTGAGATCTAAACTGATCACTTTTACTATATAGTGGTCGTGGCAAGAGTTGCTTGCAATTTACATTTTTCAATTTCTAATTGGGCCGTTTGTATCCAAATAAGGTTGCATGTATCACCGTCATGGGAGAATCCACCAATCTCCACACTTGTCTCATCTTGTTGTACTTACTAGGGAGTGTGATGCAATCAAGGTTTGAGAAGGTGGGGGATATGGTTGCTTTGAGGAGACATAGGGAATAATTTTATGGTGACATGAACAACACCATTAATTAATTATTATTACTTTTATCTCTTACTTCTCTTTATTGTGATCATGACATGAACAACACCATGAATTAATTATTATTACTTTTATCTCTTACTTCTCTTTATTGTGATCATCATCATCTTCTTCTTGTATAGTACGGTACTAGTTGAAACACATTTCAAAATATACATTTTCTTTCCGGACTACCTTACTCAAAGTTATTGTCTATTGAACCTAATATTATTTTTTTACCTTTTTAGCTAAATAAGGTAATGAAATTCTATGTTTACAATCTTCAAAGTAATCTAATATCTTCAAACCCATATAATGCACGAGATATACCTAGTTTTTACTATATCATGTGTAATTGAACATCCATGTTATAATTATATGACCGGATAACTGGAACGACACTATTCATCCCAATTTAAAGTATAAATAGGTTCAAAAACCAAAATAGCTTTATAACCTTTTCCTTTTCTTTCAATTTCCAATTTATTTTTCTTAAATCACTTGTGTACTTATTGCGCCAACCATTAAACTCTTTCGGATCATGTCTAACCACTAGTTCATCATTTGAATAGAAGTCACCATCCTAATCATGTCGGTTCGTTTGACCGAGACAAAGGTTTCTTGCAATCAAAGTATCCTGCCAACCAAAAAGGACATAAAATTTGCTAGTCCTGTGAGAATACGGAGTATTCTACACCCCTAGTATATTAAGACCACATGTCAAAATATTTATTCCAAACCAACATATTGAATTGCATCCACACATGTCTAAGATAGTCAAAGGTTTAGTGCACACCGTGTTCGCACTAGGAGTAGCCTATATAAACTCACCAAAAGGCTAGAGAAGCAAACCAAATCCAATGTTGAACTTAGTCTCTCTTATCCTTATGCTCTACACAGCTTTTAGAGGCGAACATCTGTATTTAATCATAAGAAAAATTGAAGAGCTCTCCAACTACCAATTCAATGCGAGAAATATACTCTCTTTATTTAAAAACAACAGTTACGGAGAGAGAGAGAGTCAAGGGAGAAATACACTGCCCGTTATTCAAAAAGAGAGAAACATAATAATAAGTAGAAAGAAATATAAAAAGGGAGACCAGAATAAGGAAGCATGTGGAAAATTATGAAAAAATAAACAAGGAAGGAAGTACACAATTTGGAGATATAAATATGAGGCAGATAAAAAAGGAGATAAATATGAAAGGAGTTAGGGAAGGAGAGATGCTAACATTGTTGTATTTATCTATATATAAATATCAAAAAGTCCCTCTTTATTTTTATACTTCTCTCCTCTTTTCATTAGTACATTGGTAATATGCTAATATGGTATTCTTGATACTAATTTACAAACAACAGCAAAAAGTACACTCCTCTTTTTTCTTACTTTTCTCCTCTTTTTGTTAGCAAAATGCTAAGTAATATATTTACCACACCTATTTTATGTAGTTTTGATACTGATGCGCATATACTACCAAATAAACAAAAAAAGTACTCAAATCCTTTTTTTCTACCTTCATCTCTTTAAAATAGAAAAAAAAATTTATAGAAGTAGAAAATAACACAAACATTACCAACCCTCTTTTTTTGTCAAAATGAGAGTCCATATCAATTTTACTATATGTGTACCATAAATTTTATAAATGAATATAGGTGCTTATCCACAATTTTGTATGTTTACATACATGTTTCACCATCCATAATGCAATTATAGTTCAATTTTTTCCCTCACTTTTGAAGATATTTTTATATTTTTTTCTATATTTGAATTTGTTTGGTAGGATTAAGAAAACTAATACATTAGAAAAACATTCAAAGAAATTCCTTCGTAACGACACACTACAAATTAGGCAACCAATCTTTTTAGATGACAAATCCAAAAGATCTAAAGAACATATATGGAAAAAGTAGAACATAATATCATCACATGCTTATTTATAAGATGTTGAACCATACTAATAATATATTGATTTTTGATACAATGCTAATACTACATGTTCCATGACGATTTGGTGTATTTTTTGCAATGATGCATAAATACTACCAAACGAAATGCAAAGAGTACTGAAAATTACTTCTCTCTTTTCTTTGTACACTTCTCTCATTTGTTGTGTAGTGCTAATACTTTCCTCCTCTATTTTAGCACACTTCTAATATTACCACACTCTTTTTTTTTTAACAATGTTAATGGAAATATCGTCCTCTTTTTTTCCAGACATTAAACTGATACTCCCCTCCTCTTCTTTTACTTCTCTCATTTTCTTTATTTCCCTCCTCTCTTTACATATATCTGATTTTCTATTTTTATGCCCTACCTTTTCTTTACTTCCTTCCTATTTTATTTTCTACTTTACTCCCAATTTTTCTACTTCTCTCTACTTTCTTCTACTTCTAGTCTTCCATCTTCTTTTATATACACATAATCTATTAACAGATTAGGGTAACTCACATAATGTTAAACCAATGAAATTATATAATTACTAGATGGCTTGTATGGTTCCTATTAGTAAATGCATGGTGATGCAAGAGAGCGCTCACGGCTTTTCAATACTCTCGTGCACAAATAGAACTGAAAGGAACTGCGTGAAGTGATTTTCTTTGAAGAATCCCTACCCACGTGCTAGCAACCTCGCTCACTGTCGTTTATGCGCCACCATAACAACCAGATGCCACGAGTTGGAGACAAAATGGTTCCATTTGTTTTTATGACAAGACTAATGCTTGGTTTGGCAAAGCAGTAGAGATTATTGGGGACAACTATGGGCAATAGGTTAATCACTACCAATTGCGTCACTAAACACATTCTTCCACTGTTTCTTATTTTACATTGTGTTTTCTGCCTAGAGCGATCGACAAACTCTACCGATCGTTCATTTCTCACCGTGAGAAATTGTTGCGATGAATCATCTTTAATGAGCCACCAGTGATAAATACAATCACGTTGTCAAACACTACATAAGATTCAAGACAGTTTAGAAGTTGTTTGGGATTAATACACGCTAATATGGTTGAAATAGTCAAATTTTTCAATGATGTTTGATTACCTAATTGATATACAAATTGGACTGCACTCATCTTCAATGTTTAGTATAAACAAAATGACATATCTTCCAGACAAAGTATTAAAATCCATCTCAAAACAAGACCGACTTGGTGTGCATAAGAGAATTATATAATTTTGAATGAGCACAATTAGTCTGTTTTTCAGGAAGTGGATTCCGACTGAGTTGGTCAGGACTCCTATTTAGCACAAAAGGACAAAGTTTAATCTGGATCTAGATGCTATCGCAAACAACGGGTGTTTGGTTCTGGACTGGAATCATGGCAACATTGGGTTAGTCAAAATATCTAAATCACTCTGATTTTGATTTACTCTTATTTTCTGTAACTTAATTGACACTTAGAGTGGATTATTCTAATTTTCATTATCGTATATAAAGCAAAATAGTACATAAAATAGAATCAGATCTGATTTGGAATTTTGAATCCGGCTAAATATAAAGTTGAGTTGATCAGGCTGTTAGTCTAATTTTTGTCAAACAACACAAGGTCCAGATTTAACTAGTCTATATCTAACACCGACGTGATTCAAAACCAAAGGGGTTGTGTTTTCTTTTCGCAGGCCACTTCTCCATGGTAGTACGCATACTCGAACTTGACTGCTGGTGGACTTTGTTTTCTTTTCGTGGGGTAAGCCGACTCGAACATCAGACTGCTGGTGTCCCTGTTCAATTAGGCATAAACCCGTGCTATATACGGTGCCTTAGTATATTACAATCAATAATTTATAGATTTAAAAATATACCATATATATATTTAATAAGACTTCTCATACACGTAGAAGTCAATATGCATTTTAAAAAAATAATGGAAAAAATTACATTCAATTCCTTCTAAAGTCTTTCTATATAGTATAGATGTATCTCCTAATATAATATATAATTTAAAAAATTGAAGACACAAGTATGATGTACACACACATGAATCAATATGTAATTTCAAAAAATAATAGAAAAAATTACATCTAACCTTTTATAGTACATGTCTTCTAATATAATATAATGTATGATTTAAAAATTTAAACACAAATTATGTATAACAAATATGTAATTTTTAAAAAAAATTGCATCCGGCCCTTCACGGGTTTCCTATATAATATAGACTTTATCTTCTGCCTGATTTTAGGCGCTGTCCCTCTCTGCCCACGTACGTAGCTCTTCCCCGCCGATCCCTGCGGAAGAACAGAGCCACAAACACCGGCCGCCTTCTCTAGTCACTTACACCGCCGCTAGTTGCTCACTTGCCACCCGCCCTCGTTGCTGCCATCACCGCCGCTCCTGGCCTGCCATAATGTAAGTCTCCTCCTTTTCTTCTGCTCTTCCCCTTCTTCCTCACCGCCGCTCCTGGCCTGCCATAATGTAAGTCTCCTCCTTTTCTTCTACTCTTCCCCTTCTTCCTCAACTCTTTCGCACCTGCACTCGCCCGTCTAGACTATATATTGATAGGCTAGGATATCCGACATTAGTGCAGAGCCGACAGACATAATTTTGGAAGATGGGTGATGTTTTCTCGTTAATGTCAAGCGTCGGGTGGGTCTCTCGATTCAGGTTTTTCATATATTAGAAATCGACGTACCGTCCTTTTGGGTTGATGCTTTATCAACCCCTCCCTAAACAGCTTCTCCAAGGACCTCTAATCATCAGAGGAAGGTTTCGAAAGTATCCCTTAGCGGGGCGTCAAGTTTCTTATGATAAGGATATTTGGCTGGAGGAAATTTGTTTGTTTGGCCTCAATTGTATGGATACTGAATGCATCTTCCGTTAAGTCTCTATTATGCTAATCTTGGAGTGGGGGCCGTGGGCTTGCCACCTGATGCTTGGTCGTGAGGTATTTGAGCGGCCTCTCCCTTCTTCCTTGAGCAGGCCATTGTACTCATCGTGGTTGGGCAGGCTCACGGTATGATGCCACCGGATTGTGTCACATTGGGAATGAAGCTCTCATTCTCCTAGAGCAGGATGGGGTTGGGATGGTGGTTTGTTTGACTAGGTCTCTCTCATATCTCATTCTACAATGTCAAGTGTCCGCTGGGTCTCTGATCCGGGTTTTTCAAATCTGAGAAGGTGCTGTGGTTTTGGGTTGATTCTTCCACCAAAAATAGCTTTCCCAAGAATCCTATGATCGTCAGAGAGAGGTTTTGAAAATATCCCTTAGGCTGTGTTTGATACGAGGTGAATTATGGTTAGTGGCGGATTCAGGGGGGATCATGGTGATAGGGAATGATAGTGAAACAAAAATGTTGTTTGGTACGCATGGTGATAGTGATAGAGAATTTTTCCGTGGTGAATCCGTGGTGAATTTTGGCTTGTTTTTGTCCGCATGAAAAAACATGGTGATGATGGTGAAAAAAATTCTTTTTAAGTCTCCATTAATATATGGACATATGTGCAATGTATTTTTCCTTCCCTCGCTATGCCACATGTTTCCCTCTAAGATTTATTTTCCGTCAACAAATTTTGACTTCCCAGCAAAAATTATTTTGTTCTAAATACTATTTATATATCTTATTTTTTCAAACAAAATTGTTTTCAGTTATTTTTTATTTGTTAATGTACCCATTACCAACTAGAAGTATTTACCTTTAAATTAAATAGCTCATACACATACTAAAATTTGTTGATAGAATGTTTGTGTTATACATGTCATAAGAAATTTTCATGTATGGGGTGTTTAATAAATAAAATTATATTTGTAAAGGTGTTTAATAAATAAAATTTATATTTGTATGAGGTGTTTTCTATAAAGATAATTCCCTATCCCCATCACTATAACCATGTAACAAAAAAAATGTAACAAACAACATTTTTTAAATAATTACCCACCCTTTCACTATCACCATGCAGGTGTTACCAAACAACAATATTTGACAATTTCACCATCACCGTCACTATCACTGTCATCATCACCGTTACCATCACCATCACCACGTACCAAATACAGCCTTAGTGGGCCTTTAAGTTCCTTAACATACATTGGGTAAATGCGATGGATGGTTTTTGTTTGTTTGGCTACTGAATCATCATCTTCCGTTAAGTCTCTATGATGCTAGATCGAGTGGGGTCGTCGGCTTCAACACCTGATGCTTTGTAGTGAGGAATTTTGAGCAGTCTCTCCCTTCTTCCTTGAGCATCCCATTGTAGTCACCGGGGTTGGACAAGCTCATGGTATGATGCCATATCTTCTGTCATGGATGTTGGCACATTGGGAATGAAGCTCTCAATGCTCCTAGAAGGGAGTGGGGTTGGGATGTTGGTTTGTTGACTAGGCCTCTCTCATAATTTTTTCTACAATGTTTACCCTCTGGGGCATATTGTGACTAGGTGGATGACTTGGAGTAGACTGCTGCTGCTGGCAATGACATTTCTCTCCGTTGTCCTCTGATTTGAGGTCGTGACATATAATGCTAAAGTGCAACTACTAAATGCCGTCAAGCCTAGGAAGCTTACTACAAGGCAGATGCCTCGAAGGGTACAACTTTGATCTCAAAGTTAATGATTATAGAATGCTTTTTAACTGGTAGGTATCTGTTGAAGTGAATGAGAAAGATGATAAAGGTTGCCTTGGCAACAATATTCACCACTATCAACCACGACAGGTGCATGTTCTAGAAGGAGAGATGATTTCACTTGGCCCAATGGCTGACTTATTGGAATTCAAGCCTCTATATTTTTTCTTTTTTTTTATATATTTTCTTCCTTCATTCAGTGAACTTGAGTTGGTGGTTTCTTCGACAAAATTCCCTTGACCCATTATGACGAGAAGTCATCTCGAAACCTAGATCTAGCCAATGTAGACAGTAAAAATTTGATCGAAACAATGTCTGGATTTGATTTCCATCCACTTTTAAGTGAAGAAAACTTATTATTGAGTCATTAATTTTGTTGGTTTTGCAAGTCTTCTCGCATATGCATCAAAAATATTCCAAAATATATTAAGGAAGATAAAGTCAGGGAATATTTCTCTCAAAAGGGAGAGGTAACTGATTCCAAAATTGTGCGTACTAGGTATATGTATACTACTTCCTTGATCTTGGATAACATTGTTCTCAAAACCATATGTTTTACGAATATCTTATCACTTTTGTGAATTTTTTTGACAGAGATGGAAAAAGCAGGTAATTTGGTTTTATTGGCTTTCGCACTGAGAGGGAAGCTGAAGAGGCTATAAATTTTTTCAACAAATCCTACTTAGATACCTGCCGAATTTTTTGTGAGGTATGTATAACATGCTTAGGCTAGTCAGTCACAATCACACACAGTTCTACGGTCATATATATGTTGTTCGTGTTCCTTTCTTGCCATATGTTTTGCTACCACTTGTTCTTAGTGTTAATATATCTTTCTTTATGTCTTTATTTTCTATCTCCCATTACTGTTGTACCTATGTGCAATTTACTCCTTTATATAAATAAAAAGGAGAGCCCTATTGGGAACTCTCAAGTTGCCTTTGTGCAACAACGCAGACCGCTTCCTGTTACGTTACGTAACTCTTCTCTTCCGTTAACATGGTATCAAGAACAGGTTGAGCGCCGCCTCTCCCTCTCCGTTCTTCTCCAGCGCCGCCCCTCCCTCTCCCTTCTCCCTCCGACCAAGGCGCCGCCGCAAGCAGCGTCTTCTCTCCTAGCAGGCTGCCGCCGCCGCCGCAAGAAGCGGTTGTTCTCCTTGCCGCCGACGCGCGGCAGGAGCGGGGAGCTCCACCGCCGGCGCTGCAGCCCTCCGCCTAAGGGTCTCCTCCGCCGTCCAACACCACTGGACCTTCGGTAGTCTCTCCCATGCTACTGTAGGCCCAACCGTCAAGACCCAGAAGCTCCGTCTACGTTTTCAGCAACTTTTCGGGCATTTTTTGGACGCCGAACTTACCGCTTGGGATCTCCGGTTGATCAAACGACCCTCTAAAGCCCTTACCGGAGGTCTCGTCTCTTCTAAAGTGCCTTCCTAATCACATCTCCTTCATGTGTGATTAGGAACCTCTCTCTTGAAGGTTGTCGATGCGTCAGTAACGCATCCTCTATCCGTTTCTGTTGTGACGTGTATCTCTCCGTCACGTGACGCGTATCTTCCTGTCAATCCAGCCTTCTTTGTGACGTGTATCACTCCGTCACCTATCCTCGTTGCATTATGGAGAATAAGATGTCGACCTATTATGGAGAGGTCTCTCCTATTCCCATCAAACTCAACAGGAAGAACTTTCTTCTATGGATGAATGTTGTTCATACCGTCTTGGAGTCCCGAGATAGGGCGAAGTTCGTTGATTCTGCACCCCTAGCTAGCACTGACAAAGACTATGCCGAGTGGAAACGTCTGGACAGCCTAGTGAAGACTTAGCTTTGGGGCAGCATGGAACCTACAATTGCATCTAGGTTCATGTTCTACTCTACAGCCAAGGAGATTTGGAATGTTCTGAAACAACATTATGCCCAAGAAAAGAATGCTCTTCGCCAGTTTATGATTTATGACCGTCTTTTTGCAGAAAGACAGGGTGATACGCCACTTGAAGAGTATTTTGGTGTGATTCAAGCTATTTCTCAAGAACTGAGCTACTATCATCCAGTGACCGTCGCTGAGCAGATTAAAGATAGAGATGACTTGGTCACTGCTAAATTTTTATCTGGACTTAGCCCCTCCTTTGGTTCGGCCAGAAGTGTGATTCTTGCGTCAGACAAATTACCCAGCCTTGCAGAAGCTTACTCGAGGATTCAGCAGTCCACCTTTGAGTCTGTTGATGCTATTTCTATTGTTCCTTCTGAAGATTCTCATGCCTCTATTACAGCAGCAGTTAGAGGAGGAAGGCCTGCACCGTCTGACAGACCTGGCTTGGGCAGAGGACGTGGGACTCGTCCTAGATGCACATTCTGTGAAAAACATGGGCACACTGTCGAGAAATGCTGGAAGAAACATGGGAGACCTGTAGCCCCACCGGTTGGAGCTGCAAACTGTGCTATTTCAGACTCTTCCACTGTGGGCTCTAGTACCTCTGGCATCACTCTTACTCAGAAGGAATATGACAATTTATTCAGGCAACTCAGCACTGGAACATGGGTGCGCCATCTTCTTCGGCAGCCAACCTTGCGTCTACTGTGGGTAATCAGGCTACATCCTTTATGGCTTCTGGATCTGCAAATCCTTGGGTGGTTGACTCTGGCACATCCCAGCACATGACTGGTATGAGGAGATTGCTCCGTTCACTTGACTCATATATTCCTCATCCGTCTGTTACCTTGGCAGATGGTTCAGTGAGGAAGGTGGTAGCTAGTGGATCTGTGTCTCTTACACCAGATATTGATATGAAATCTGTCCATTTTGTGCCTGAATTTCCATTTAATTTACTTTCTGTTGCCAAGTTGATTGACACTGTAAAATGCACAGTAACATTCGGACCCTCTTGTTTTGTTTTACAGGATCTCAAGAGTATGAAGATGATTGGTGGGGGACCTAGGAAAGGTGATCTCTACCTCTTCCCTGGTGATTGTCTACCTCACCATCCACCTCCTGCTCCAGTTTCAGCCGTCCTGATGAGTGGTTCCCCCTTGTTGTGGCATTGCAGATATGGACATCCATCCTTAGAGAGTCTGAAGAAATTGGAACCAGATCTAGCTCATTTGTCTTCTTTAGAGTGTCAATCGTGTCAGTTGGGCAAACATCATAGACTGTCATATCCTATTCGTGTAAATAATCGAGCTACTAGCCCGTTTGAGTTAGTCCATAGTGATGTGTGGGGTCCTGTTAAAAACCAGAGTTATAATGGTTTTAGCTATTGTATCTCCTTTGTGGATGATTACTCTCGCATGACATGGATTTATTTGTTGAAAAGTTGTGATTCTGTGCTTTCCATCATTAAGCATTTTCATAAAGAAATTCAAGTTCAATTTAATTGCAACATCAAGACTTTTTAATCTGACAATGCTCTCGAATATGTTCAAAAAACGATGAATGATTTTTGCAGTTCGGTTGGGATGATTCATCATACATCCTGTCCTCACACTCCTATGCAGAATGGAGTTGCTGAGAGAAAGAATCGCCATCTTTTGGATGTTACTCGATCCCTCATGTTTGAATCAAATGTGCCTAAACGGTTCTGGTCTGAAGCCCTTCTCACCGCCTGTTTTTTTATTAATAGACAACCCTCATCTGTTTTGCATGGACGCACTCCCTTCTCTATTTTACGCCCTATGGATCAACCCTTTCATGTTCCTCTTCGGGTTTTTGGTTGTACATCCTTTGTTCATAATTTTGATCCTAAGCAAGACAAACTCTCACCTAGGTCTGTGAAAACCTTGTTCCTTGGGTACTCTGGTACGAGTAAAGGGTACAAGTGTTATTGTCCTAGTTTGCGTCGTATGTTTGTTTCTAAGGATGTCACCTTTCATGAAACTACTCCATATTTTGCAAATGCTATGAGCAAGGGGGAGCATTTGAGTGAGAGAGTGCCACCCCCAATTCAGTGTGAGCGAGTGCCACCACATGTGCCGAGTGAGGGAGTGCCACCCATTATTATTCAGGACATGCAGCATGATGATGCACCTGTCATTCAGCCCTATTCATAGGTGTATCACAGGCGAGGTAGACAGAATCCAGATGAGGTAGCGACACCAGTCTCTGAGCTTCCTCCATCGTCTTCTACTCAAGAGGTTCCTGCAGAAGCTTCTGACCTTGATGTTCCTATTGCTGTCAGGAAAGGTATTCGTTCATGTACTATTAGACATCCCATATCAAATGTATGTTGTTTGTCCCACTTATCTACACAGGCTCGTGCATTTGCTGTTGGGATGGACTCAATTACGACACCAAGAAATCATTTAGATGCTATGAAGGATAGTGGTTGGAAACAGGCAATGCAGGTGGAAATATCTGCTCTATTAGACAATGGCACATGGGATCTTGTCGACTTACCTGTAGGAAAGAAAATTGTGGGCTGCAGATGGGTTTTCATAGTCAAACACAACCCTGATGGATCTGTTGAAAGGCTGAAGGCTAGATTGGTAGCAAAAGGCTACACACAGACATATGGAGTTGACTTCTTTGAGACTTTTTCTCCGGTTGCTCGTTTAAACTCTGTACGGATCCTTATATCCCTTGCTACTACCTTTGACTGGCCTATTTTTCAGATGGATGTTAAGAACACTTTTCTTCATGGTGATCTCCAAGAAGAGGTATATATGGAGCAACCACCTGGTTTTGTTGCTCAGGGGGAGTATCAGAAAGTGTGCAAACTGAAGAAAGCTATATATGGGCTAAAGCAATCTCCTAGAGCTTGGTTTGACAAGTTCAGTGTTGTTGTTTTACAGATGGGTTTCTCTCGTTCCATGACTGATCACTCTCTATTTTATTCAAACTCTTCTTGTGGGTCTATCATTATTGATGTCTATGTTGATGATATTGTTATTACTGGCAGCTACAGGTATATCATGTGTGAAGGAAGGATTACAAAAACACTTTCACACAAAGGACCTGGGGAAACTGAGATATTTTCTAGGGATTGAGGTTCTTAGATCCCATGCAGGTATAAACCTATCTCAGAGGAAGAAACAACAACAAATCATCTTGAAGTTGTTTTTTGCTATGGTGCCGCCGCCAACACCTTTCTTGCCTCCTTCATTGATGTTGTAGTCGTCGCCTTCTGCCTTCCTTGTTGTCGCCGCCATTATTGCTCGCATAAAGTCGTCATTGCCTCCCTATATATTGTCGCTACTACCCGAATAGCCACCTCATCTACACCGTTGCCCACCTATTCTCTACATCACCCATGCATTCATCCTCTATTCATCATCCATGCATCCACCCCTAATGAGATCTAATCCTGAATCAAGGAAAAGATCTATTATTTCTGCTATATTGGGGATATATCATCCTCCATATTGCTTTGGTGGAGTTCCGAAAGGATTTCTCCATCGTTTTTGTTGTTGCTCGGGCTTGTTGTTGACGATTCGCCGCTGCAACACAGCGTGTTTCCTTGAAACACAGCGTGTTGGTGTGCATCTGCTTCGACAAATCTGTTGTCACAATACTAGACACGGCGTGCTAAAACTTTGACACAACGTGTCACTGCTTCGTTGAATTTTCTGCGGCACTACCTACACAATGTGTCAATATATGACACGAGGTGTTGCTACCTTACTGCCCCGAGCTTTGTCTGCCGACACGGCGTGTTGCCTCTGACACGGTGCATTGTCTGCTTACTACTTCTTTGGTAACTGCTGACGTGTCCATTCTTGAACACGATGTGTCGCCGATTGTCTGCCTCTTTGGTTACTACTAGACACGGCTTGTCCCTTCAACAACACGGCGAGTCCGCTACTTCCTATTGCTACATCTTGGTGTGCTATATTATCTACTCATGGCCGAAGGTTTTATATATGACGTGCTTCTATCTTTTTCTTACCAGCAACAATATTTTTTCCTTTTTAGCTTTTTTTTTAACTCTCTGGTCTTTCAACCCTATATACATATGCCTTCCTCTTCAATGCTTGTTTTATCCCCCCACATATACCTTGTGCCTATTGCTATTTGGATCCATATTCGAATCAGACTTTTGATATGTTCCATACAGTGGGGGTGGAGCCCCCCGCCTTTAGGTCGCACTAAGATCTATTTATTTTTCTACCCGGATATATGTATTTATTCGGGCCATATTGCATATGGACTAGCATTATCAGTTGCCTGTTCTACATATTTGCCTACACAAACCTTACCTCTACCATTGTTTTTGACTCCCCACTCCCAACCACTCTTCATTCTTTTCGTAGTTGGCGTGAGGGGGAGAATATAGGATATTGTGTAGAGGGAAGAAAAGAGATGAGATGGAGAGATGAAGAAAGAGAAGAAGATATGTATGTTTCTATCTATATGGATCTTCATTCTACTTTTGTTGTTATATGGTTCTACTTTTGATTCTATATGGTTCTACTTTTGCTGCTATGTAGTGTTGCTTCTGCATCTATGTGGATCTTTCTGCTGCAATTATTGGTCATTCTTCCTCCTGAAGACCTTTAGGAGCTTATTAATCATCTACCTTGATTGTTTCTATGAAATTACATATTGGGATGTCATTCTTGCTACTTGTGTTATGATTAGCAAATTTTACTTGTTACTTTGTGCTTTCACCCTATCTGTTGTCCGTACTCTATTTGCATGTTGACTTTCTACTATGAATCAACACTCTCTGGACTTTGGCGTCTGCTACTGTGATGGATACTTTATGAAGAGGGAAGATGATGAAGATTTTTGTTGTTGACTTTACATGGAGTTTCGTCTACATTGCATATTGGAGTTATTTATTTATTTGCTACTTTGCACCTTGGCCTTCTATCTGCCTACATCGTCGACTTTTACTTTTGTATGTCAGCACTCTCTATCTTGTCGTGCTTTGCTCACATTGACTAGGCTACTTGTCCTTGCTTTGTGTGCATATTGACTTTCTATTATTGTGATCCAGCACTCTCTGGTTCTTCTATGCTTTCTTTGCATGTTGACTATTGTTGCTTCTTGTGACCTAGCACTCTCTAGGACTTGTGATCCAATACTCTCTGGCTACTACGGCCACAATTGTGATAAAGATCTTGGTGCCCATCCGCTATTCTTTCTTTTGCTACAAATATCATTATGATGATAAAGAAGCCTCTATGTCTGCCCAGATATCTGTTGCTTTGGAGTATCTACTTGAGGGGGAGTTTGTAAGTATTTGAGTGCTTGAGTGACTTATTGCAACATTGAGGGGGAGAGATTCTTATGGGCTCAGTTATCTTTTTATTTTGTTTAGTCTGTCTGTTTGCAAGTTGACTTGGGATTCTCCCAAGCTCCAGCTTGGGGGGTGTTATAGAGTCTATTTGCTTCAGTGGTTTAATCTATTTAGTCTATTTGTAATATGGGCCCAAGTGTGTCTTAGACCATTAGGGTTTGTCCTATATTTGTATGCTTCCCCCTTATCTTATTTATAGGAAAGGGTGGCTGCCTCCTATCAATAAGAAAAACCTACGTGTAAGGGGAGTTTCCCTATGTATATAGTATTCCACATTTGTTGTTTCTTTCTTTTTAGATAACTCACACATCCCTATATAAAAGAAAGAGGAGACACTTACAAACTTGTGACTCAATCATGTCTAGGACTCAAGATAACCATATAGGTTGGCTCATTTACAAAATAAACTAAATAACAAATAACTCTTAACACCCCCCTCAAGCTGGAGCTTGGGAGAATCCCAAGTCATCTTGCAAACATAAAGACTAGAATAAAAAAATAAAATCACACTCATACAAGAATATTACTTCCCCTCAATATTACAATCAAACACTCTCCCCCTTAAATAGATAGTCAACATGTCTTAAAATAATCTTTGAGCAACAAACGTGGAAGCGATCATAATGTCAATTGTAGCAATCAACTCTATGATGCTCCAAGCAGGTCACAATTAAGTTATGTTGACTCAAGGTCAATTAGGTCAATGTTGACTCACGTCTAAATTGACTAAACCCGTGTTTTGATGATGACTAACCATTCTACATATTGGTGTGTAATGCTTCTACTTGAGTAATTTCAGATTAGGTATAGACACACTCCAATTGCCCTAACTTGTGCATCTCAATTTGGAGAAAAGACAAGTCAAAGTCATACAAGTGCACGTTTTTGTAATATGATGTATATCCATTAGAATCATGTTGTAAATCACTTGTAATGATTGTATGACTTGTAATTAAGCTTAGAAAAATGCCAGGAGCACTTAGATCGATTATTAGAGCACTTTTAATGCAACTTTGAAAATCAATTACAGGCACTTGGCCGGTCCAGTTTCACACCCTAAAACTCGACCGATCAAATCTTGATCGATTTTCTGAAGATTGCATCGGTCGAGTTTTGCACTCACGGAACTCGACCGATTGGGTAGTGGGCCATTTCCTGTTGAAGTGGTCGGTCGAGTTTCCTCAGGACAAACTCGACCGATCCCTTGAACATCGGTTTGTCTGCTACTTGATCGGTCGAGTTACACATATAGAAACTCGACCGAATGCACTGTACGGAAAAGTGCAGAAAAGTGTTTCTAGTCGTTGTGGAGTTGCAACAAGTGAAAATAGATCCGTTGCAAGCCACAAAATGGCTAGTTTTCGTTCACAAGCGTTCCCAAAGGTTAAGAGGCATCCCCAACTATAAATAGGACCCCTTGGGCTTCATTCCAAGGTTGAGAGCATTCACTATGAAGGTTCCTATTCTATAGTTGAGTGATCCTACAGCCTCCTCTCTCTCTCTCTAAGCTTAATCACTTCCTACATCTATTAGAGTGAGTAGGAGATTTGTAAGAGAGCTAGTTTCTACTTGTATATCTTGTGAGGCTCTCACTTCCACCACCTCCCCATCTCTCATTTGTTATCTTGAAGATGAAGGTTCTCTCTCTTGTCCAAGAGAGGTGAAGAAGAACAAGGGAAGGAGTCCCTTGGTGAAAATCAAGGCCGAAGACTTAGAGCTAGAGTGGGTAAGCCCTTGGAGAAGGCAAAAGACTCAAGCTCAAGTAGGTAAGACCTTGGTGGAAAGCTTCTCTGAGTGAAGGTGAAGTCAAAGGCGGAAGATCCAAGAAGAGTGGGTAATCCCTACAAGGCCGAAGACTTGTGCAAGAGTGGGTAAGTCCTTGGAGAAGGCCGAAGACTCTTGCAAAGTGGGTAAGTCCTTGGTAAGGTTGAAGACTCTTTTGTATTGGATAGGTAAGTCCTTTGTTGGTCTTGTATTGTAAGTCTTATAAGTGAATATAAGAGTGCAATTGTTTGAAGTCCTAGAAGTTGACCTCTCTAGGAAAGTGGACTGACACACTTCTAGTTTGAAGTGTGGAACCACTCTAAATAACTTGTCTAATTGGTGCATGCTCAATCTCTCTTATCCTTGCTATGCATGATTTAGTTGCACTCAAATTGCCTATTTAGCAACCTTATCTTGTCATATATTTTGAAGGTTTAATGAGTTTTGTTTAAGTGCTTTCAGCTCTATTCACCCCCCCTCTAGAGCATCTAATCACCCATCTAGGATCCAACAAGTGGTATCAGAGCGGGTATTCTCCAAGCATACTTCAACAAGTAGGAGAAGATGGGTGACTACCTAGGAGGGAGACTCTCGACCAGCCTTCCAATCTTTGATGGGAGCAACTTCCTCTATTGGAGAAGAAGACTTCAATTCTTCATCCAAGGATCAAGTCTCGAGATGTGGCAAATGGTGAACAACCCATACATTCTACCAAAGACAAACATTGCAAAGACAAACATTGAAGAATGGGATGAAGCCACCTTGATGAAAGCAACCTTAAATGCAAGAGCCATGCACATCCTTTATGCCTCCATGACCCCCACCGAGTTCAACCGGATTTCCTCTTGTGAGACGGCCTATGAGGTATGGAGAAAGCTTTGCATCACTTATGAAGGGACAGATCAAGTGAAGGAAAGCAAAGTCTACATGCTCAAAGGGTTGCTTGAGAACTTCAAGATGGGAAAGGAGGAGAGCATAGCCAACATGTACTCAAGGCTCAACACCATCTTGAATGGTCTTGCTGTTCTAGGACATCCTATGTCTAGTGGAGAGATCAACTCAAAGATCCTTAGAACTCTCCCCAAGAGGTGGGAATCCAAGGTGACTTCTATTGAAGAAGCAAGATCTCTTAGGGATATTCCTATTGAAGAGCTCATTGGAAATCTACAAGCTCATGAAGCCACACTTGACAAGAGGGAGGAATTAGAAAGACAAGAGGAGAAAGAACTCAAGAGAATGAAGAAGGCTGAAATTAAAGCTCAAATCAAGGTTATTGTTGGTCAAGCTTCTCCATCCTCTCAAGTTGAAGAAGATGGCATGTACTCCAAGGGTAGACTCTACAAAGGCAAGTCCTCCTCCATCCGGTGCTTCACATGTGGAAAGAAGGGTCACTACAAGGAAGATTGCCCATAAGGCAAAAAGACCCATCTTCACAAGAAGAAATGGCAATCAAGCTCAAGTGGCTCCTCCAACTCAAGCTCAAGTGAAGATTCATGTGAAGGATCAAACTCAAGCTCTAGTGATGAAGGAGAATGCCATTTTGCTCTTATAGCATCAACAAGTGAGGACTCAAATGAGGTAAATCTAGACTCTTTAGATAAAGAATCTTTAATTGCTATTATTCATGATATTAGTGCCTCTTATAAGTCTTCTAAAAAGAAAAAGAAAAAGCTTGCTAAAATTGTTGATAATTTGCATATAGAACTAGATGGTCTTGAATATGCAAATTCTTGCTTGCTTATTGATAAAAATGATTGTCTTAGCCAATTAGACTCTCTTAAAATTGAAAATGCTAGTTTACTTGATAAGATTAAATTTCTAGAAGCTCAACCTCTCATGCCTAGTTCAAATGAAGAGCATACTTTAATTGTTGATTCTCTCATGCATGAGCTTGATACTCTTAAAACTGAAAACATAGAACTCAAGCTTATTGATGATGCTAGGAGAAAAGAAATCTATTCTTATCAAAGAGAATTAGTGGTGCTTAAATATAAAAATGCCTCCTTGCTTGCTAAAATCAATGGGCATGAACCTTGTTCTAGTTCTTCTAATAGAGAGAATGATGTTGTTGCTCTTCATATTGATAGAGATTCTAATTTAACTAAAGCTCTTTGCTTAGAAAATGATCTTTTGCATGCTAGAGATAATATTAATCAATTGTCTTCTACTATTGCTTCTCTTAAGCATGATAATGATAGTTTGAGATCTTCTTTGCAAAGATTCTTAGTTGGTAAAAAGAATCTTAATCAAATCCTAGACCATACTACTAAACAAATTGGTAGGCATGGTTTAGGATATGATATTAGTCAAGGGAACAACAAAGATAAAGGACCTCCAATATTCCATGGAGAATCTTCTAGTTCCAAGACTATGGGCACATGCAACTATTGCAATGAAATTGGTCATTATTCTACTTGTTGTCCTTTTAGGAAAGCACCCAAAAGCAATAGGATTTGGGTTGCTAAACTAACTCCTCCGGACCCAAAAACATGATTGGGGAGCATTTCATTTTTCTTCTTGTAGGTACTTGCAAATGGATTGACTTGAGCTATTGAATTGCAAATTGACTTGTCAATCCACATGAAAGAAGAAAGGTGAGATGTGTAGAGGGTGACAACAAATGGAAAAGGAATGGTAAGCACAAAGATAATGTTTCTCTTGCTTATAACCTATCCTAACTTGTTTTTATCAAGTTAGTGTGCACTATACATATGGTTTTTGAGTCAAAAGTGGTATTTTATGATTCTCTTCACACTCTTGCTCAAAAACTGTTTCTAATGCTTCTATAGTGCATTACTAACTTGCTTAGACATGTTTGTATATGGTTTGTATTTTTATCATGCCTTTAAATATGTTTTTATGAAATATATGTGCTTCTTGACAGCTGATTTGTCGGTTGAGTTTGCCCTATTGAAACTCGACCGATAGGCACTAAGAGTGTTGCCAACAGCTGTCATCGGTCGAGTTGTCCATGCACAGAACTCGACCGATAACACTGTGCACAGAATATACATTTGGTTTATTGGATGAGAATTTCTCTCTCAACTAGATTTTCTCAACCAATAGCCTTATTCTTTGGCACTCTCTTTTGGTACCTTCATATATGCATATTGCCATGTTCTAAATTGCATATCTTACGTACAACTCTATCTCTCTAATTTCTCTAAATTGGTATATCTATATCTTGCAATTACTTGCTTTGAGTTGTTTTGCAGGTTTTGATGATGATCTCTTTGGATATCTTGGTTGTGTCTAAAATCGCTTCCGTTGTGCTCTAACTTGCTACATCTATCTAGGTGTATATCTTGTTTTGATACAACCTTGAGGTTCTTAGTGATAATCATCTTTTGGTAAGGATGCATATCTAATGAGTTATATCCTTTCATGATTCTAAAATTGCTTATTTCTTTGTTTGGATATATCTCTACATCTACTCATAGCTTGCTTTATCTTGTGTATCTTTTGGTATCTCTTGCTACGATCTAGATCCTACTAGTAGTCCTAACTTGTGATATCATCTACTAGTAGTTCACATACATGTAGTTCTAACCCTGTCAATAAGTGATATCTTTGCTCATATGTATGCTATGCTTGTATCTTGTCTTTTACATGCTCAAGATTGTTCCTTGAATTGCATATCTACTATCTTGAGTTTCTTGCATAACATTGTGATGCAGGGCACATAGAGCTACATTATATGTAGAAATTGGAGTATTTTTGGATTTTATGCAGATTTTGCTCCAGTTTCAGTTTTTGGTGCAAGACTAGTGTTTTTTATGCAGAAACAACCTTCTGAGAAAGAGTCATCGCTTTGCCATGAGCTCCGATGGTTTTTGGTCAAATTCCATCATCTTGAGGGTCAAAATTGTGATTTATTGTTTTTCTGCAGCACTTTATCTTGCATTTTTGGGTTGTTCAAGTATATGCTTTAACTTGCTTTTCTTTCTATGCTTGGACAAGCCCCTATCTGTTCTCTTCTACTCTCCTTATATATATTTGTGTTATCTTCTTTCTCTTTAACAAGTGATGTTTCTTATTTCTTCATAAGCCCACTTTTTGAAATGACAAAGGGGGAGAAAGGTATGCCTTCTTTTAAAAAGAGGAAGAAGGTGTGTCTTACATGAAGAAGAGAAGTATGTTCATTTAAAGGGGAGAAGGTAAATGGGAGAAGACATATATGTGTAGAACATATATGAGTAGATGACATAGTATTCTATAAATGTTATGAAAGCTAACCATGCAGGAGAAATATCATCAATTGAGGGGGAGTATGAAAACTCCACACGCATCAATTGAGGGGGAGCATATGAACTCCATTCTATTGAAACCCCTAGGTTTCTCCAAAGGTATGAATTTACTTAAATGCTTTCAATACATTTATGAAATGGGTCGTCATCTTCAAAAAGGGGGAGAATGTTGACTCAAGGTCAATTAGGTCAATGTTGACTCACGTCTAAATTGACTAAACCCGTGTTTTGATGATGACTAACCATTCCACATATTGATGTTTAATGCTTCTACTTGAGTAATTTCAGATTAGGTATAGACACACTCCAATTGCCCTAACTTGCGCATCTCAATTTGGAGAAAAGACAAGTCAAAGTCATACAAGTGCATGTTTTTGTAATATGATGTATATCCATTAGAATCATGTTGTAAATCACTTGTAATGATTGTATGACTTGTAATTAAGCTTAGAAAAATGCCAGGAGCACTTAGATCGATTATTAGAGAACTTTTAATGCAACTTCAAAAATCAATTACAGGCACTTGGTCGGTCCAGTTTCACACCCTGAAACTCGACCGATCAAACCTTGATCGATTTTCTGAAGATTGCATCGGTCGAGTTTTCCACTCACAGAACTCGACCGATTGGGTAGTGGGCCATTTCCTGTTGAAGTGGTCGGTCGAGTTTCCTCAAGACAAACTCGACCGATCCCTTGAACATCGGTTTGCCTGCTACTTGATCGGTCGAGTTACACATATAGAAACTCGACCGAAAGCATTGTACGGAAAAGTGCAGAAAAGTGTTTCTAGCCATTATGGAGTTGCAACAAGTGAAAATAGATCCGTTGCAAGCCACAAAACGGCTAGTTTTTGTTCAAAAGTGTTACCAAAGGTTAAGAGGCATCCCCAACTATAAATAGGACCCCTTGGTCTTCATTCCAAGGTTGAGAGCATTCACTATGAAGGTTCCTATTCTATAGTTGAGTGATCCTACAGCCTCCTCTCTCTCTCTAAGCTTAATCACTTGCTACATCTATTAGAGTGAATAGGAGATTTGTAAGAGAGCTAGTTTCTACTTGTATATCTTGTGAGGCTCTCACTTCCACCACCTCCCCATCTCTCATTTGCTATCTTGAAGATGAAGGTTCTCTCTCTTGTCCAAGAGAGGTGAAGAAGAACAAGGGAAGGAGTCCCTTGGTGAAGATCAAGGCCGAAGACTTGGAGCTAGAGTGGGTAAGACCTTGGAGAAGGCAAAAGACTCAAGCTCAAGTAGGTAAGACCTTGGTGGAAAGCTTCTCCGAGTGAAGGTGAAGTCAAAGGCGGAAGATCCAAGAAGAGTGGGTAATTCCTACAAGGCCGAAGACTTGTGCAAGAGTGGGTAAGTCCTTGGAGAAGGCCGAAGACTCTTGCAAAGTGGGTAAGTCCTTGGTAAGGTTGAAGACTCTTTTGTATTGGATAGGTAAGTCATTTGTTGGTCTTGTATTGTAAGTCTTATAAGTGAATATAAGAGTGCAATTGTTTGAAGTCCTAGAGGTTGACCTCTCTAGGCAAGTGGACTGACACACTTCTAGTTTGAAGTGTGGAACCACTCTAAATAACTTGTCTAATTGGTGCATGTTCAATCTCTCTTATCCTTGCTATGCATGATTTAGTTGCACTCAAATTGCCTATTTAGCAACCTTATCTTGTCATATATTTTGAAGGTTTAATGAGTTTTGTTTAAGTGCTTTCAGCTCTATTCACCCCCTCTAGATCATCTAATCACCCATCTAGGATCCAACAAGTTATAGGAACTTCTTGATTTTAATAAAGATAAGTGGTATCTAGAGTAGTATGTAGCAGAATCAAAGCAAGTAGCATTATCTCAGTTGCTAGCTCGTCGAGTAGTTCAGAGAGTGATGCATCCCAAGTAGAGTAGTATTCAACGTGTAAATGAACGGACAAGAGAGAGAGAGAGAGTAGCGGAAATGTAGATGGAATTAATTTCAGTTGCTAGCGTCATCGAGTAGTCCAGAGAGTGTCGGGGGTAATCAACATGCACAAGCACGGACAAGAGAGATAAAATAGACGCGACGTAGCCAAAATGAACAACCTCTTATACAAATCATCAAGCAGCAAGTAACTTCAAGATGCAAAGTTGCAACACTATAATTCTTCCTTTCTTTGTTCTTCATCTCATCTCGTTTGTCTCATCTCTTCCTCTATTCTCCCACTCACGCCAACCATGAAAAGAATCAAGAGAGTGATTGGGTTGGATAGTCATAATATCACAATAGAGGAAACAGATATATAGGAAAATGTGTGGACAGATGGTAGCTAATTAATCAGGTCGATCCAGTTTAGATCCAACTTGCTACATATGAGAGGTAGTAGATGGGTTGAGGGAGGTAAAGCATATGTACATAGGTATAGAAGGGGGTGGGCACTAAAAATGAAAAAGAAAAATTATAAAGGGAAGATAAATGTTGCCGGTAGAGATTAAAAAAATGACGGCCACATGGTGGCCCATGTAGATCTAGTAGCAACAACTTTAAGATGGATTATTTTTGTGGTTGAAATTGGAGACAACTCAATAGAGACGTTCATAGAAGATGCAGAGGATGGGCATCCCTATGGGCAGCCAAGAACCGCCACGGGCGACGACCGCCTACAAGGGGGCACTCCTCTTTGGCTCACTCTCTTGTGTGTGGTCAGAGACGCATGATGAAATGCTCTAACACCATGTAGAAAAATATAAAAGATGGGATGTTGGATTAGTTTGTTGTTTCTTTCTTTGTTAGACAAGTTGCACATCCCTATATATAGGAAAGAGGGGACATCTACAAACATGTAACTCAAGCATACTTCGAACTCAAGCATGCTTGGGACTCAAGACAATCATATGGGCTAGCCCATTTATATGATAAACAAAATAACTATTTACCTTTAGCATGTATTTTTTCAATGGCCATCTAGTATCTTGAAGAGTAACAAGTTATTGATTGCAGCAGGATGCAGTGTATGTGCATCGAGCTATGGCCCTAGCCTCAAGTGTATGCATTCTAATGAGTACATATTTCATGTTTTCTAATCATGTCTATGTCTTGGCTTTAAGACAAATTTTATGTTAATGTACCCATGATTCAAAAAAATGTCCATATTGAGTAGATTTTAGTCCCATACATCATGATTATAGGTTGAACATAACACATGCAATAAGGCAGTAGAAGTTCATACCCTATACACCTTAAACTAGTACATGTTTTATCACACGATAACATCATTTATGTTGAATGCAACTTTAAACTAAGTGTTAACGGAATAGAAGAGTTACGTAACGTAACAGGCAGCGGTCTGCGTTGTTGCACAAAGGCAACTTGAGAGTTCCCAATAGGGCTCTCCTCTTTATTTATATAAAGGAGTAAATTGCACATAGGTACAATAGTAATGGGAAATAGAAAATAAAGACATAAAGAAAGATATATTAACACTCCCCCTCAAGCTGGAGTGTACACATTGAGGATGCCCAGCTTGCCACATAAATTCTGGAACACTGCTGGACCCAATGGCTTTGTCAAGATGTCAGCTAATTGATCCTCAGACTTGACATATGGTGTCACAACATTGCCATTCTTAATCTGATCTCTGATGAAGTGACAGTCAACTTCTATATGCTTTGTACGCTCATGGAAGACAGGATTCCTGGCAATATGTATAGCAGATTGATTGTCACACTTGAGTGTCATGGGAGATTGAATCGAAATCTTCAACTCAGATAAGACAGATTTGATCCATTGTAATTCACAGCATGCATGTGCCATAGCACGGTATTCAGCTTCAGTACTAGACCTCGCTACCACCTGTTGTTTTTTGCTTTTCCAAGTGATCAAATGGTCACCAAGGAAAGTGCAGTAGCCAGAAGTAGATCTTCTATCAATTTGATTGCCAGCCCAATCTGCATCTGCATAACCTGTAAGAACCAAAGGTGATGAGGAGCTCTTTGGTTTGTAGTAAGTGATTCCACTACTACAGAACCTACCTTTAGTGTCGGTTATTTAAAGCCTTTAGTGTTGGTTTCTAAGCGACACCTATGTGGGCGACACTAAAAGTCCACCCATAAGGCGTCGGTTCCAAAACTGACACCCAAACTCTTCGTGCGCCACCGAAAATGCGCCATCATGGGACTATAAGCGTCGGTTATTAGTTAAAAACCGACGCCCAAACCCTTCGCGCCACAGAATGGGCACCATCTTGGGAACTATCAGTGTCGGTTATAAGTAAAAAACCGACACCATATATCTTCGCCCCACGGCCGTGCTGTCCAGCACGGTCGTGGTGTTAAGGACATAGATGTCAGTTTATTGTACGAACACCGACACTATATCATTATGTGTCAGTTATTTAAAAATAACCGAAGCCTATTGGTTTTTTTTTCCTGTGAGTCTGCAGACCTGCTGTGGCTGGTCGCAGGATGAGAAACATGTTCAGTTCAGTTATGAAATACAGGTTTTACGACATCCATTGATATCAGCCGACAACAGGCCGCAAACCTGCAAAATTAACAATAAAAAAGTAGCACATGCATTTAGCAATGCAACCTGCAGTTCCATTTTATTTTTACACATTTATAAACATTCACACATGCTAGCAATTTGTAGTTCCATTCATTCACATTCACACATGTAGAAACATTCATATAGCAACCAACACTTTCATTCATTTTCACTCAGACACATGTAGAAACATCCAGACATGTAGAAACATTCACACATATATTATAATTCATAAATTCATTTACAAAGTATCATTGTTTAGTCATTATTCGCTATCAGGATCCCAATTATATTTTAAAGCCCCCACTAATTGTATGGATGTTGCCCATTCTTCTCTTACTTCATTTAATTCTCCCATTGTATAGGGAGCATTAACATTTGGTAATTCCTTTCCTGTAATGGGGTCAGCTTTAAACACCTGTAAAGAGAATGATGTATATATATAATTAATGAGCTATAAATAAGATTGATATATTTTGATCATATTATCTAATGAGACTATATAATACCTGAGCAATACAATCGATGTCCATTGCGGCATATTTGACAAGCATGTACATATATCGCATGACATAGTATCCACATGCCCATTTGTTGTCTTGTGTAGCACACTATAAATTCAAACATACAAAATATTAAAAAATACAACTAATTAAGCATTGTTCACATAAATAATATATACATATATTGCAGTCGGGAACTTACTTGCACGTTCTTCCAAATTATTGGCTGGTTCTTTTTCGTGGGGACCTTTCCTCCAGCCTTTTTGTACTCCTCAAAACCCCTACATGTTAATGTAACATAGAACATTGCAATTAAATAGTAATATAATAACATATGTTAATAGATATGAAAAATGAAATATTTCTCACCGAAATATTGCCATTTTCATTATGTGTCCAAATCTTGTATTAAATTTACCCCCCTTAGGATCTAGATAATACACAGTGAACGTCTCGGGGGCAATAACCAATAACTCCCAATGCCTACCCCTAGAGGAAAAAAAGTTAAAAATTAATAACTCAAAATCCACAATAAAATGTAATTTTCTTAAGTCCAAATTATAATAAGCAAAGTAAACTTACTCTACATTGAATGGAGCCATTATCACCGTCTTCTTTTTTACAGCAAAATTTGAAAAAGACTCACAGCAGTATTGTTGAACTGATGTAGGGTCTTTAGCTACTAGACTAATCAAGGATGGAATAAAAAACCCTACATGTTCGAATCCAAAATCTGCACATATGTTGTCTAAGTAGCTGCAAAATATATATTAATTACGCATGCATTAATAAATAAGAAACCAGATCACCAGATCATACACAAGGTATATGGATGTATAAAGAATATCTTACCTTATCCATAGCTCTATCACAGATGTATTTAGCCAATCATATCGAAACAACTCCAATATATCTTGTATAAATAGTTTTGTTTCGTACGACTGACCTGTAGAATCTGAATCAGAAGAAACAGTTATAGGGGAGTTTATATCATGTTCCCCTAACCATACTGCCATACCCCTACAGTTAGGACCTAACGGGACAGGTAGGTCCTGTGGAACCCAACTAGGTAATGCAGGAGGTGGAATTGGAGGCCTAGATGTTGTGGGTGTCTTCTTTTTAACCTGTATATATATATAATTTCAGATCAACTGCCAGCATATACACACACTAACAATTGAACGTAATGTAAATTTACCATACCTTATCAGTAAAGAAGACATCCGCTTTTAGCCACAATATCACTCCGCCTAGTGCCTCACCAAGCGTTTCACAATCTGGGTGGGCATATGGCAGTGGAAGTTCCAGAAAATTGGGGGAATATATGTATCGGGCTCACCCGAATCCAACCAGCTGGTACTGGAGACCCGTGACACGTTTCCCCTGGTAGGGATGGGTAAGCCGACGCCTCTGCCACGACATATTCTTTACTTTTTAGACGGCATGGCTTCAACCCCTACAAATTTTTGTGTAAAGAATGTTATATACATATATACATATCATCTTTTTTTTAAACGACTACAATTTCATATATACGTATCATCTTGAATTAAAAAACTAGTTACTATGTCATAAAAATACTTACAGTGGATGTGCTAGGTGGTGGTTCTATAGGATTACTCCCAACCTCTGCAGTAGGAGTAGGAGTAGAGACTGCAGTAGGTATTGTCTGGTAAGTGGCAGTCTGAGATGCCTGCCACTTTTTCATTGCTTCTTCGAGTTTCCTGTCAAATAGCTTATCCACCTATACATGGATAAAAGAAACGTCAAATTCTAATTTTTGAATTCTCTTTTACAGTAACATTATAAAGAAAGAATATGTTACCTCTTCTTGTGAAAGTTCCGCTTTTGGGACATGTTTGCGCTGGGATGACCCAAAAAAAGATTTGATGCCCACACCAGCGCCTGCAGCCCTAACACGTCCAGGATGCTCTGGGTTACCCAGAGCAACTGTCAATTCATCCTTTGTTCCCTCAGGGATGAACTTTCCTTGTTTCCTCAGCTCGTGCAGCTCCCGCTAATCGCCAAAACAAAAATTTGTACTTAAGTAAACAATACAAATAATCAATATTCGAATGATTGTTGTAAGAGTTATATTTTACCATTTTTGCAGCCGCCTCAGCAGTTGTGGCCTTAGTTATTTCTCCCTTCTTATTTTGCCTCCCAGCTATCCAGACATCATGGCGAGGCAGAGGTGTGCTACCTATGGTAGAGGACTCCTGAGTAGCAGCAAACTGAGCAGCAGTAGCCTCAGCCTGTAGTCTTTGGCGAACGCCTGCATACCCCTTTGGACCCATTCTGTGGTCATGCACATTCAGTGCACGCCTTGATCTTTTTGCCTCACTGAGGGCCTAGTTAGTATGCAAATTAATGATTTGGTTAGTAACACTAAATGTTAATCTTGAATAAGTGAATACAACATATATTAATTAATGAGATTGAGACTGATGCCTAATACCTTGAATTCATCAGTTTGTCTTGAAGCGACAAACGCGTCCCATTCTTCTTTGTCCAGGAAGTTCCACTGTTCAGTGGCTGTCTTCTTCCTCTTGTCGGCTTCTTTTATGTATTCTCTGGTGAGATTTGTCCTATAGTTCCTTAGGACTCTCCCACAGCATTGCATCACGCATTTACGATGCAGCTTTTCATCCAGTTCAAATATACTCTGCAAAATAGAATTGCTATTAACTAGTATCCAAAAATTTAGTAATCTACAAAATAGAATTGCAAATTAATAATAAATCACACATAAATCCCTCCATATTAAAATTTTCTTATCCTTAGAAACTTTATGCCAAGAATCTAAGAGACAACCGCAATGGCTATGAGTAACAAACCCAAGATATGAAATAAATGAATTGCGATTCACACCACATGCATTTCCTGCATTATCGAAATCCACAACAAGTTTGGGTCCATTGCCCTTTTGCACAATTAACTTCTTCATCATAGTGATGCCCCTTCTCTTGTCAACTTTTTGGTGTTGTTGATCAAGTGCCTCAAGTGCTTCAGATGGTACCTGTGCATCATCAACCTAAAATTTGACAAAATAATTCACATTTACAAGATATAACCATAAATGGACATATAGATATAAATATATGATATATTTTTAAAACTTACATTGTGAGGCGGCGCATTGATGTCCTCACCCTCACGGTAGTCATCAGCACGGTCATCAGGAGAATGGTCAGCCATCTGCAAATTCACATTCAAATTGTAAAGTTCGCATTGTAAAGTAGTAATTCAAAGTGTAAAGCTCACATTGTAAAGTTCACATTATTACAACAAAGTATATATCACAACAAAATTGTAAAGCTCTATGATCAAAGAGAAAACAAGTATATATTACAACAAGATTACGGTCTAGGGTTAACAAATACATGTGATGTCATTCTTATATATAATAAATGTACATGTACCACCTATCCCATCCTTGAACACCTAATCTCACTAGTAAGTGTATAATGTGTATTGGGTTTTCAAGAAAATTTCGGCAGCATTTCCCCGCTGTTCTCCAAGTACATATGTACTTAGAGAACAAACGGGGAAATGCTGCCGAAATTTTCTTGAAAACCCAATACACAATATACACTTACATCCTAAGCAAGATTAGGTGTTCAAGAACAGTCCCAAACCGGGGACTATCCAAGATTTATTCCTAATGAGTAAATCTTGGACGAATTTCTAGGCCAACAAATACGTGTGCTGTCATTCTTATACCTACAATCCTAGTTTCATCATTCATATCCTAGTTCTTCAAGTTAGGTGATTAACATTGTTAATATACTCAAAAAGGAAACAAGTTACCAATTTCATAGTTAGGATGGTAGAGATACCCTAAGATCTAGAGATACCCTAAGATCTAGGAAATTTAGGGAAAAGTTCATCATTTACATTCCAAGCATGTCACATGTGTGCATTACAGTTCATCATTAAGCAAGAAGGGTGATTAGGATTCTCAATATACTCAACAATGAAACAAGTTAAACATGTGTGCATTACAATTCATCATTTACATTCCAAGCATGTCACATGTGTGCATTATAGTTCATCATCAAGATATCTATAACTTACTTAAACATTCATTTATGAAGTAAATATACACTTAATTCAGAATAGCATGACGCACAAAGTTGCAGTCAACATCATTATGCTTTGTTCTATCATGGACTATCAGATTGGTATAGCACATATGTATCAGTACATAATTAAATAAACACAATCAGTAAATAACTTTAAAAAAAAATCCACTAGCTTGGTGAAATCAGTACATAAATAAACACAATCAGAATATTTTTCATGGCTTTTGGGGTGACTTGGTGAAATCAGTGCATGTTTTGGGCATCCAGTAGATGAATCCAAACCCCAGCAGCAGCCTAAACGTGCCCTGGCACCGCCCAAGCATCCGCCCAGAGGCCTAGCTAGGAAGGGCACCTGGGCTTGGGACCCTAGGCGTGCCCTAGCACCTGCTTAGGCGCCTCCTGGGTGAGTTCCAGGTCGGCGGCGGTATAGAAAAGCAAGGCAGAGGAGAAAAGGGGGTGAAGCTTTTGTGGGTTACCTTGCAGGAAGCTGGCGGAGGAGAAAAGTTGCTTCTACCGGCGGGGGCGGCGGTGACGAGGAGAGCACCGTAGCTGCTTCTACCGGCGGAGGCGACGAGAGGACAGTCAACGACCAGCGGCGGCGATGAGCGGCGACGAGAGGATAGCAGCAACGCGGCGGCAGCACCGAGCGGCGACGAGCAATAATCGCCGGACCTAACTGAAATCGGGAATGAAACAGAGAAAGGGGAAGAGTCACTCGTGCTGGTGCTATTAAGTTGACCATAAGCGTCGGTTATTCAAAAAAACCGACAACAAAACCAACAGTGTCGGTTCTTTTCCAAAAACCGACACCTATACTAGATTATATTCGTCGGTTTTTAACTAAAAGACAACCGACACCTATTTCTGTCTCGCGAATAACCTTTAGTGGTCGGTTATTTATTTATGAACCGATGCCATATGTCAAATTTTGGAGGTAATTTTTTCGCTGGAATTTTTATTTTGGCGGTTGATTTTAGGTGTCGGTTTTTTATTAATTAACCGACACTTAATAAAAGCGGTACCCGTGTCTGGTCGACCTTCACAG
Source organism: Alisma plantago-aquatica (assembly GCA_963693085.1). Classification (NCBI taxonomy): domain Eukaryota; kingdom Viridiplantae; phylum Streptophyta; class Magnoliopsida; order Alismatales; family Alismataceae; genus Alisma; species Alisma plantago-aquatica. The sequence continues at coordinate 593,562,105 of OY856411.1, forward strand.
ATTGGATGTCGGTTTATGTTATAAACCGAAACGTATAGAGTTTAGGTGTCGGTTTATGTATACAACCGACACCTTGAAAAGTGACTTTATAAGCCATTTCTGTAGTAGTGTTCCCTTTCCAGGAGCACTTTTCAGATATCTCAGAATCCTGCATACAACTGTCCAGTGTGACTGTCGTGGAGTGCACATATGTTGACTCACCACTCCTACAACAAAAGAAATATCGGGTCTTGTTACAGTTAGATAGATTAACTTCCCAACTATTTTCCTGTAGTGTCCTGGATCTGAATACTCAGTGTCATCCATCTCCTTGGTGTGATAATCCATAGGAGTGGATACTGGCTTAGAATCAGTCATGCCTGTTTCTTGTAGCAAGTCTAGTTATCCATACAACAGACTATGAAGAATGATGTAAAAAACATATGTTTGGACTTGCCGACATAACCACCAATTGACATAACAACTAGTTGAATATATTTCTTGAATATGAAAATGGTGCATATATAATAATAACTAACTAGATACAACACATAACAACTAGTTATATCACACTTATTAAAAAATTTCAGTCTGTCTGGTTGGATGTCTCAATAGTAGGTTGCTTTTTCAATATGAAATATACTAATATGTGTTCAGTTTTCTGTTATACAATAGTAGTTGCTTTCTATATGATGGGTACTAATATGTGTTCAGTTTTCTGAAATATACTAATATGTGTTCAATTTTCTGAAATATGTGTTCAGTTTTCTGAAATATACTAATATGTGTTCAGTTTTCTGTTATACAATAGTACTTTGCAGTCATTGATAATTGTATTAGAAGTCTTCACTTATTCTGCAAATCATGATTATACATTGACATAATTTCATATGTTTGGACTTGCCGAAATATCCATGGTTTAACCTATTCCTAAACAAATAGATGTCAACGGTATGAATGTCAACACTATGTGTGTTATCCATACAACAGACTATGAAGAATGCTGTAAAAAACATATGTTTGGACTTGCCGACATAACCACCAATTGACATAACAACTAGTTGAATATATTCCTTGAATATGGAAATGGTGCATCTATAATAATAACTAACTAGATACAACACATAACAACTAGTTATATCACACTTATTAAAAAATTTCAGTCTGTCTGGTTGGATGTCTCAATAGTAGGTTGCTTTTTCAATATGAAATATACTAATATGTGTTCAGTTTTCTGTTATACAATAGTAGTTTGCTTTCTATATGATGGGTACTAATATGTGTTCAGTTTTCTGAAATATACTAATATGTGTTCAGTTTTCTGAAATATGTGTTCAGTTTTCTGAAATATACTAATATGTGTTCAGTTTTCTGTTATACAATAGTACTTTGCAGTCATTGATAATTGTATTAGAAGTCTACACTTATTCTGCAAATCATGATTATACATTGACATAATTTCATATGTTTGGACTTGCCGACATAACCATGGTTTAACCTATTCCTAAACAAATAGATGTCAACGGTATGAATGTCAACACTATGTGTGTTATCCATACAACAGACTATGAAGAATGCTGTAAAAAACATATGTTTGGACTTGCCGACATAACCACCAATTGACATAACAACTAGTTGAATATATTCCTTGAATATGGAAATGGTGTTGCTTTTTCAATATGAAATATACTAATATGTGTTCAGTTTTCTGTTATACAATAGTAGTTTGCTTTCTATATGATGGGTACTAATATGTGTTCAGTTTTCTGAAATGTACTAATATGTGTTCAGTTTTCTGAAATATGTGTTCAGTTTTCTAAAATATACTAATATATATCAACAAACAAGATTCATTTACAATATTTGTGTTTGGGTTTTAATCAATCAAGCTTGTCTCATTTGTGTATATTTGTAACTTGCTTATATGCTCGTTGGTGTTTCATTATTTGTTTTTCAGTGTTAATCAATGAAGCTTGTGTATATGCTGATTGAATCAGTATTGAAGGAACACACATAAATGGTTTCTGTTGTGACTGAATTGCATTAAACATTTACACTGATTATGTCATCAAATATTGTAGCAACTACACGAGTATGCCTCCCGTCGACCCTAACCCCCGTATTGTATGGACAAGAGAGTGTGATGTCGTTGTGGTGACAGCATTGCGTAGACAATATGACCTAGGCAGGTGTATTGATGGTAATTTTACTAGGGACTCTTGGAGGGAAATAACTTTTGATGTCAATAATAAGGTTGCCGACGTGTTTAAGTTAGACCAAATAAGATGTCGCTGGAAGAACCTTAAAAAGGACTACGTCCATTTGAAGGGTTTGACCAACAAGAGTGGCGTTGGATGGGATGAAGAAAGGCACAAGCCCATTGTACCGGACACCCCTGAGTGGAAAGAGGCCATTGCGGTACGCACACTATACATAACTTTTATCCTAACAAATTGAAAGTGTACATGTAAACATGATTATCTTAATACACATATTTTTTAAAGCGTAGGCAGACAGGGACCTGACTAGGTTGCTTAGGCGCCCGTTTCCCCACTACTACGACATAGAGCTAATGGCGGGGAGGAACATTGCTAGAGGACACCATGCAATGTCTTCGGCGGACAGTCAGATTCCTACAGATGTTGTGTCTGAGGATGATGTAAGTGTCGACTTAGGTGCGCCTGATACACCCATGTACACACAATCGGCAACAGACGAGCGTAGCGTACCCGCACCTACCGTGCAAAGTGAGGGTGAAAGCGTGCAGCCTGGGGGAACAGATAACCCGTCAGTTGGGGGCAGGAGTCCTTCTACCCATACGCACAGGAAACGACAATCAACGCCGCAAGAGTGATGTAGTCTTTCCAATGAAGTTCTGGCTGAGTTCACACAGGTTTACACAAAAGTTCACGAGTTAGGCACCTCCATGATGACCAAAGCCTATGAAAAAGAAGAGTTGGCAAACATTTTACAACATTTTAATGACAATTTTCCTGATGCCCCCACCGCTATTTTTACTACAATTGTGAACGCCATCAAAGACTCTACAAACCACAACATCTACCTTAGCCTCAAAAACACCCCTGCAAAGATAACCTTGTGGTTAAACGACCTTTGTGAAAGGTCACAATTCGGTTTTGCCACATCTGTACCTCCAATGCCTTCATTTTATTTCCCGTCTCCGCAACCATTCCCTTCACCCAACTTCAACATCACGTCATCTCAACAATCATTTGTGCCACCATTCCCTTCACCCGATTCCAATACCACATCGTCTCACCCACCATTTATGTCGTCTTCCTCTTCACCCAACTTCCCAGGCCATTCGTCTCAGCCACCATTTATCCCGCCACCCAACTTCCCAGGCATGCCACCGATGTGGTTTCCTTCATCCAGTGATGCTGGCCCATCGGGAACATAATTGCACGGTTTATTTCATATGCATTTGATGTTAATTATTTTCCGTCCAAACATTTACATTTGATTGACTGTTGTAATAATTTACTTTCCGCACACACATTACATATCCGTACAATTTCATTTGATTGAGTGTTGTAATAATTTATTTTTCGCACGTTATTATGTTGTAGCAATTGGATTGTCTTATGTTGTAGCAATTATTATGTTGTTGTTTTTATTGTACATGTAGGCATCATGTCTGCCAATGACCAACCGCAAACACATGACATGCTCAACAACCTTTTATTAGATACCTTGTTGTGGCCAGTGATTCACGTTGGTGATTTAATTGCCGACTCTATTGCATACTCAATCATGGACGTAGTAGACATTGATGCCTCCACACCACCTCGTATCCCTAGGTCAGTTAGCATCAGGAGTGGCCACATAAAGGTCTTATAAATATTGACCGGTCACGAACAAAGGGCTTATGACCTATACCGGATGTGTCCACAAACTATAATGACCTTTGTCGACAAGCTTGAGAGTCGTGGCTTGTTGCGAGGTACTAGAGGCGTCACCTCAGTTGAGGCAGTATGCTATTTCCTGCAGATGGTTGGCCATGGACACACAAATCGTGCTTTGGCGGAGGACTACATTCACTCCGGTGAGACCATTAGCAGAAAGTTCAACGAAGTCTTGGACGCTGTTTGTGTGTTGACCCATGACTACATTGTCATGCAAACCGCAACTACATGCACAACAACACATACTCGCATTTTACATAACGCAAGGTTCTACCCATACTTCAAGGTAATAGTTAACCCCCTAATAAATTTAATTAATTTTCAAACATTCTGTATGTTTACAACATTATTTTGGTTTATAGAATGCCATAGGGGCTATTGACGGAACACACATCCCTGTCTTGGTCAGTAGAGACAAACAAAATCGATACCGTGACAGAAAAGGGAATGTCTCTCTCAATGTCATGGTTGTAGTATACTTCTCCATGGAGTTTACATATGTCCTCACAGGGTGGGAGGGGTCGGCTGCCGACCAAAGGTTCCTGCAATCGGCAAGGACCCATAGCGGGTTTACAGTTCCGCCGGGGAAGTTTTACCTGGTAGATGCAGGGTATGCCAACACTCGTGAATTTGTTGCACCCTATCGCAACACAACATACCATATTGCTGAGTACCGAGGAAACAGACATGCCTACACCAGCAAGAAAGAGATGTTCAACCACAGACATGCTCAACTACATAATATTGTAGAAAGAGCATTTGGGGTGCTGAAGAGACGGTTTGCATACCTTAAGAAGGGGCCGACATATCCTATTCATTTGCAGTGTCGCATCGTACTTGCTTGTTGTATCCTACACAATTTCATCCGACGGCAAAATGACGGCGACACCATAATGGATGAACTCCCAGATGAGAATTCATCGTCTGCCATTCCCCCAGCCGCCGTTCCCCCGACTTCAGGGCAAGGTTCAACTCAGGCCGATTCAAGGGAAGGCGAAGTGTTACGTGAATCCATTGCTAATCTCATTTGGGAAACTCGTTAGTAGAGTATCTGTAATAGATTGATTCCCGAATTGTTTATTTCGAACCTGATCAGAATCGTCACATTGTGTCAATATAGGTTGTCTTCAAATGGAGAACGGAATGCCTCGTTGTCAATGCAGCCTTCAATCCACTGTACGCGTATATATGGATGCCAAGGATGCACAAAACGGACGTTTTGAAGACAAGAACCCACACATGCCATATTTTACGTGCGGTAGGGTTTAAAATCAAAATAGATGTCATATGAGGTTGTCCGCGCAACGGGTTGTACCCACAATCGCCACACTAACCGCCGTTAGGGCTGCAATGCTTTCACAACTTGCATATGCACGCAGTGAACGTCAACTATGGTCTTCCCAGTGTGCCTTTGTCTGTTCCAGCAGAGCAGACACTGATAGGCTACAAGTAGAAATTACAGATCTACGATCGCGGTCCCAATATCTTCGCCAACGTCTTCACATAACTACCGACGACAACACTTCCAATGAGGACGGTTACAATACATCATAGATGTATAACATCATTGATGTCTGTCCAACATTCATAACATAAGTTTATCTGTAATAGATTTAACAAACAATGGGGCCTGTCTTGTATGTTATTGTTTTGATTTTCAATCTAACTTCATTACCATAAATCGTTTGACTGATTCAAATGCATGGTGTAGATGTCTATTAATACAACTGAAGTTGTGCGGTGTGACTGTGGGTTAGAGGCATGCTTGCGAGTTAACACTGATGATGCAGGGTTGTATGACTTTGGAATTCTCAGTGAAAGACCAGGTGAAATGTATTACATATGTCCTTCTCGGGAGGTGCGCTTGTACAAACACACATATTATGTAGCCACTGTGTACGTTACACATTCATTGTCATTTACGTAAACTTCATAATATTTTTTAGGGAAAAGATCGATGCAGATACTTTCGCTGGGCAATCGATCTCAGTCCTACAATTGATTCTCTGAAAGCTGAGATTGCGTTACTCACACTCGAGTGCAAGTCATTGTGGGGTCAGACAATGAACTTGAAAGATTTTGTTGAAATTCATCACAACCACCATGATGTTTACACCAACAAAAAGTATGAGCATGAGTATCTAGAACGCTACGTAGAAGAACTGGAGGAACAATGTAGGCTTCTGTTGGACACTCCTTCACCCCCGACGACGCCGTAACGTCGAATAGCGGCCATACCTTTCATTCGCGTCATCGGTTTTCCATTTTATTTTTGTTGTTTGGAAGTTCCCGTGTTAAGTGTTGTTGATTGTTTTTTGAAAACGAATATGCCATGCTCTGTTGTTTGGAACTTACATATTAACTAATATGCTTAGTCATTCGACGCCTCCTCATTTTGTGTGGTGTTCGGAGCATGATATGGATCTCAGAGGTAGGATGAGAATCCAATATGATTTCGGAAGGTGTGTTGATGGAGTGTATATGACAGAGGCTTGGATGGAGGCAAAATCATAGAATGATAATAAACCTAATACATGATAGTAGTGAACTTAGGTGAACATAAGAGTTATTATTGTTCTTCTTGTTATTTTTGTTGTTCTTATCTTCTTGTTATATTTGTTCTTCTTATCTTCTTGTTATTTTTCTTCTTCTGTTCTTCTTCTTATCTTCTTGTTGTTCTTGTTCTTCTTGTTTATTATAGGTAACATGGGATCTTGTTTCCCTGTAAAGGAGTATGATCTCTCAAACATGGAGTTTATGAGACGCGTCTCCCTTCCCCTAACCTGGATGTGCGAGCCATTTAAGATAACTCCTGGCTATGCTATGGTGGGGGTAGGCAGAATCTACTTTGATGTACAGATCAGGTGGTCTACACATGAAGAAAGAATATGGAATAAGAAAGGTAAATATTTAATCATCGATGAAGGTTGGGCTGAAATGTTGGACAAACTAAAAGCCAAACCTGAATGGACCGTCACCCTACAACCAAAACCCAAGGACGACACTCGCCCTACAAGCTTTTATTTGTGGATTCGTGGTGATGGGGACAACTCTGAATTGCTTAGGTATATTTACCCAAGACCAGAGGGTTATATATCATCTACTTCAGAATCGGTTGATGCCCTGTTTGTCAGAGACTGCCACCAACCACCAATCTTAATCTCCTCTAGTGATGAAGAAAATGATGTGAATGTCCCTATTGGGGACTCTTCTTCATCAAGTAATGTTGAATATGTTGCATCAACAAACAATTATTAGTTTTTTGTTTTGTGTATTGTCTTTATTTTGTTTATATAACATTACAGGCTTGTTATGGGTGACTACCCACTAAGACAATTTATATTTATCGAATATAGCTGAATCTGTTTTACTTTAAAAATGATGTTCATGTTTGACTTGTTAAATCTTGAATTTTTTAATTTAGTTGGATTACTTTTAATGATGCCCCACAATACATCATTATAGTTTTTATGATTTTGTTGTTCTTGATGTCTGTTTTTTTTAGAGGAGCTTATCCTAATTGGTTACGTATATGTGGTTGCATTTATCTCGGGTTAATCACAACCCTTGATGTGGTTCATCATATAGTTAGCATAAGCATAGAAGTATACGTGTACTTCTACAACGAACACATATAAAGTAGAACATGTATCATGATAGCTTACTAGCCACTCATATTCAAAATGTATATCGGCTAAAAACGTGTTTCTTGGTATGACGGGGTTACCTCATATCTTGTGGTATTAAACATAGCATGTTAGGCATATTCAACCTCAATGAAACAACCAAAACATCCACATAAACACCCCACAAAAGGGTAACACGGCTGACTCACATCTCAACAACAAAATGAGAGTTCTTAAACCAAAGTGATATAGATAACAATTAAGTTATTTTTAAGTTACTTTTTTTAAAAAAACTTCTGTTTAAACGGCGTCACAAGGCCACATTTCTAACAACAGTTCTGCGAGAATAGGACAGATTCAGCTAATCCTGCCTACAGTTGCCAAACAGAATCAGACTAAACCCAGCCTGCACAGCCAAACAGAATCAGCTTGAAACGAGTCTGAAACGAGTCCAGTCCCCCAGAATGAGACTGGTTTGCCAAACAGAATCAGACTGGTGTGCCAAACAGAATTAGACTCCAGCAGGCCTAAACCCGTCCAAGCCAGGCAGGCTTGCATAAAGCCAGTCCCGAACCAAACAGGGGCTTAGGCACCGTTTGATTTGATGTATTAGTAGGATAGGACTTAAATCATGTTAGTAAGTATAATACCATGTTTGTTTGCATAAGTATTATTAGGATTGCATTTGGAGAGTAGTAGAGTCCCAACTCAATAGGACTTTTATGTTCCGCGCCTCCCACAGGTATTTGTGCGGCACAAAGCCTGGCAACCCCCCGATGGGACGCCCGTCCCCGACTTCGTGACTCGCCCCAACTGCCCCTTTCTCCCGGCTGCACACACAACTGCTCTACTGCTCAGAAACCTTCCGGAAGCCTTCCACCCTGCCTCCTCATCTTCTCTCCTTCCCATCTCGTATATACATCTTCCTTCTTCTCCCTTCCTTGCCGTCACGCAACTCGCTTTTTCTTCCCCTATCCTTTTTGTCACCTTTATCAAGAGATTTCTATCCAAGGTTCCTCCCATTCTTTTCCGGTTCGAGACCATCAGCCTTTGTTTCTTCATCCTTATTCCGTCACGGTTCTTATCGCTCGTGCTTCTGATCATTCATGGTGGTTACGCAGAGCTCCTAGCAGCCCGTGTAGACAACGCTTGAATTGCCAATCTGCCTAGACATTCCCTGCACTTTTGGTGACGCATGCAACTGTTTGAGTTTTCTTTTCTTTATCTTGTGCGCCTGATTTTTGCGGAAAGCTGCTGATTCATTTTGAATTGTAGGGAAAGAAAAAAAAAAACGAAGTTAAACTGGTTGTTGTTGCTGATACTATTCTTTTAGATGCAATCAAGCATAGAATGGGAAAATAAGACTCTCTCCTGTATATGTACCTTCCTTTTAACATCCTTTCTCAATTATTTTCCGTTAACCAAACGGGGCCTTAGTACTGGGCTGGTAGCGGTATTTTACCCAGTAAAAAGTACGGACTCTGGGGACTAGTTCTGTTATACAAGCAGCCGAACTGCATCTAACTGCGCCCATCTGGGCGTGGTCCCAATTCTAAGAATTTTAGGCAAAAGCGAATCTTTGTTGTGAGTTGAAAATCAGCGTTTTTTTTTATTTTCTGTTTGCTAACCAAATGAAAATCTTCCCTAATTCTTAAAGTTCGAAAGTAATGATCTTATTCTACACCCAACGAAACATAGCATAGGGTACAGAGTGAAGGCTAGCTACATTTATAAGTTGTTTGCTTCATATTCTCAATATCCATAAAATATTCTGTCGTGCTAAAGAGTCTGTGAAGTAATTCAAATTTGGTAACAACCACAGCAAAGAGAGAGAATGATATTTTTTATATAGAAACACACTCGTTTTGATATATATTCATACGAGTGTTTAATATATGTATTATGGTTGCGTTTGTTCACGGTGGCACTATAAATAAATCAGACACAGTATATTAACTTGTGTTTGTTACTCCGTTAGCATGATAGATAAGATAGCATGATAGATAAGATGTCGTACGGTTTAATTAAGCGCATAATCTCTGATTAATGTGCCGCTTCAAAGGCAGAAAATAAATTAGTCTGCCGCATATATCTATTTTCCAAGGAGCCCTTCTAACACAATCTCTAATATATCCAATGATATTTATGTGTATGGCATAACATACTTTCTACAAATATAAAAAAATTATTTACGTGTCTACCAAACAACGGACATCTTACGGTTAGGTTCATTTGTCGTTACTTCAAACAACAGTAATTCAACACAAAATTAATATACCATTGGTTAATTTATTTGTGGTAACTAAACTTCACACGAAAGCATACCAAACACAGCCTATGTCTCTTACACAATAGTCGGTCAAGACCTTGATACAAAATTTCCTCCAGCATTCAATTGACAAAATTGGACTTCAGTTTATTGGTCAATCCATCACCTTCTCAAATTTGACTCCACTTTCGTCATCAACTACAACAAGTTTTTTCTTCATTGACAACTTTTCAGGCCCACCTGCACGCTCTGCTAATCTTTCAGCAGTTCTTGCCCTTAGCTCTTCCAAACCTCCACCTTCCTTGGCTCGCTCCAACACCTGTAGTAAGTCAAAGGCAAAATACCCGAACTTCTAAATTATTAGAAGAAAAAAAACTCATCCTTGTCGAAGTAGTATGCTTTAAGATACCAGATGGCGGCCTTTAAAATGTGTGTCGGACAAGGCTTGGAATTCATATTGAGCTTCTTGTTTCGTATTGTACTCCACAAGTGCAAAACGCTAGGGTTTTTCACACATCAGCATTCCGAACCTCAAGTGACTCCGTGTTAGTCAGATTCAGGTAGGTGTTCGTGTTTATATTAGAATCATGATACTACGAAATAATGCATCGAGGCGTATAGAAGAGTTATTTCAGACTATGTAGATCACCATTTTCCTTTGTGGTAAATACGGTTCAAAAAAACATACAGAATACAAATAGCATATCAATGACTATATCACCAGTCTTCGGCTAAGTTTCTTATACTACAAACGCTTGTAGTGCCTTTTCGGCAACGGCATATCCTATGTAGTATCATAATGGAAAGGGTAAAGTTAGATGACTAGCATAAAAAATAAGTCCTTTCGGAAGGACCGAAATCAAGGCCACCATAAAGCACTTATGGCATAGAGTTCAGGGCATGAAAATCAACTTTGTCGAAGTTGGACAAAGTTTCACATAAGTTTCTAAATCATAGGCAAAGTCGAATACCAAGTATTTCACGCTCCTCCAAACTTGGGGGGTGAAGTTTCACTCATGTCAGCGAAGTTAGACTTTTTTATGTATATTTTCATCTCGACTTCTTTGAAGTTATCAAAGTTAGTGTCAAGTTGAGACGACCTAGAATATTAATACTAATACTAAGTACTGCTCTAATGGACATATAAGGCATAAGTGTCGCCTCCAACCAACCTTCTTCACAATTTCTAATAGCAACTCTTATGTTTGTTGTTAGAAAATTTTAACAAAATTTCATTAGAAAATTTTAACAAAATTTCATTAGAAAATTTTAACAAAATTTCATTTAAATTCACATCATTTTTTTTAAAAAATGGCGTCAATGTTTATCAAGTTTGCATCTAAAATTCCTCAAAACTTCCTCAAAATTTTCACAAACTTTGACTTCCACACCTGGCGCAGTCAACACGAAGTCAATCCTACACCATGTTCACAGTCTAGTGACTGGAATATAATCTTATTTTTATATGCTTGTCTTTTATCCTTAACTTATTCAAAATGCCAAATATACATAATCTCATGAGCGCAGAACACATGTGGATCCACCCTAGAAGTAATACAACACAGATGTGAGTACAAGTACTCGCTCACGGCTAGGTCGTAACCCATACATAGTATCCAACAAATATCATAGAAGATAATATTTTTCAATTGTACAATTCCATAAGAGGAATTGGCACCATAACATCTCCAATGATGCAACATCATGGGGTAAACAATAAAAGCTAGCTACATCTATAAGTTGTTTGCTTCAAAATTTACAATATCCACAATAATGTCGCGCTAAAGAGTATGTGAAGGAATTCAAATTTAGTAACAACCGCTGCAAAGGAGCATTCTGTATTCTTATATATAGACGTACTCTTTGATTTATGTACATGAGTGTTCAATATACACACTGTGTCTTGTTAGTCGTAATAGGGTACAAACCGCGATGTAAGCTGTAAACAGTAAAGATTTTACTAGAGATCCGCTGAGGCGTGCAGAGAGCACTGTCCTTAAGAGTATTTCCGCGGTACCCGACGGCGAGCGCCTGTGCGATAGTCTCCGGCGCGACTACTCTCCCAGGATCCAACAACGTTTGCCGACGTGAAGCGCGCACATGCAGTCACGGCGACGAGCGAAAGGCGATTGATCGTTCTTCTAGTGGACTGACAGCAGGCGAAGAAGAAGAAAATGAGAGATATTGTGCAACTGTATCGAACAACAACGAGAAACAAAGATAAATAGAAAAGAAAGGCGAGCGAAGAGATGTATTGCGGTTGCAAACCGGGCCGCCGTTTGGAAGCGTTCAAACGAAGAGGTGCGTCGAAAGGATGCGGCAAATGTCTCTATTTGGTTCAGTGAACCGAAGAGCAAAACCAAGCCGGGGCCGCGCCCGCACAAGGGGCTCCGGGAGGACGGATTTGCACCCCCTCTGCGCGTGGGATGCGACGTGCGCCGATGTGCCCGATTAAAGGGTTTCCGGACCGGGCCGGCCCAAACCCCGTTGGCAAGGCCCACCATGCGCGTGCGTAGGGCCTATCCCCTTTCATTCCTCAATTGTACTATGGACAAGGGTCCATATATAAGGAGGAGGGAAGTCTCTACCACAAGCAATATGAGACTAAACCTTTTGCCTTTTGGTTTGAAATACAACAAAGAAGTATAACAATCCCCCACTATTTCAAAACAAACAATATAAAAACCGAGTTGACCACTGGAAGAACTTAAATAAATGACATGCATAAGCTTTGGTAGAACTGAGTTCTTTGAACTAAATCATAGAGTATATGTACGTAATCTGTGGAAGATTGGTAGAACTATGTTCTTGAACCAATTCCTCTTTTATCTGATTAGAGGTACATTACTCACATGACATTCATAAAATCAATTACCTTTCTTACGGATTGGCGCCTTTAGGCCATGCGCCTACTGAGAAAATTCATGAATGCTCTAGAGATCTGCCCAAATCACAACAGGAGCGGCCCCACTTCACACTCATATAGTTGGACTTTCATCAAGTATATATTGCAGTATATACACTACCATTAATGGCTATGAAATCCATTAAGAAATGTATTCAACTGAATCATTGCAAATTTTTGTTTACATCATAAGAATGAGATACATGTATTACAACACATTGAGTCATCCAATGACTTCGTTTTTCCCATTGAACCTTCTTCCCGGGATTACCGTTCATGAAGGTTGGGTGTCCATCACTTCGACTTCTGGTATGGGCATAGTCCCATTCTCCTCGATGGATCGCTCACTAGTCGTTGACTTAATGACTTTGTCAGAGGATCGACCAAGTTTAGTTCTGACTTAACATAATCCATTGAGATTATGCTATCACATACAAGCTGCCTCACAATATTGTGACGTAGGCGAATATGCCTACTCTTCCCATTGTAAACTTTGTTTTTAGCTCTTGCTATGGCAGCTTGATTATCACAGTGTATAAACACTGGTGGAGAAGGTTTCTCCCAAATGGGAAGATCCATTAGAACATGTCTTAGCCATTCGGCTTCAGTTCCAGCCTTTTCTAAGGCAATAAACTCAGATTCCATAGTGGAACGAGCTATACATGTTTGCTTGGAGGATTTCCAAGACACAACACCTCCACCCATAGTGAAGATGTAACCACTTGTAGATTTCAATTCATCTGAATCAGAAATCCAATTGGCATCACAATATCCTTTTAGCACAGTTGGAGATCCACAAAAAATCAATCCATGATTAATTGTGCCTTTAAGGTATCTTAAAACCCTATGTAGAGCATCCCAATGATCCTTATTAGGATTTTGAGTATATCTACTTAATCTCCCCACTGCATATGCTAGATCTGGACGAGTATAGTTCATTAAGTACACCAGGCTTCCAATAACTTGTGCATACTTGACTTGTTGAACACTATTACCTTTATTTTTCTTGAGATTGCAATTAGAATTAAAAGGTGTACTGACCGACTTACAATCAAACATTGAAAACTTATTGAGAATTTTCTCAACATAGTGTTCTTGGGATAGCATGATGCAATCATCATATTTGAGAAGTTTAATTCCTAAAATTACATCTGCTTCTCCCATATCTTTCATGTCAAAGTTAGAAGCCAAGAAGCCTTTTGTACTATTTTATTATATCAATATTAGTGCCAAAAATAAGCATGTCATCGACATAGAGACATATTATAATACAATCTTGGTTATCGACATTAGAATATATACATTTATCTCCTTCATTTATATGGAATCCATATGATACAATGACCTTATCAAATTTCTCATGCCACTGTTTAGGTGCTTGTTTCAAACCATAGAGAGATTTGATTAGTCTGCATACCATATGTTCTTTTCCCGAAACTACATACCCTTCAGGTTGATCCATATAAATTTTCTCATCTAAATCTCCATTCAAGAAAGCAGTTTTAACATCCATTTGGTGTATGATTAATTTCTTAATAGATGCCAAAGCAATTAAAATTCTAATTGAAGATATTCTAGTAACATGAGCAAAGGTATCAAAATAGTCAATATCCTTTTGTTGTTTATATCCCTTGGCAACCAAACGAGCTTTGTATTTATCTACAGTCCCATCTATTTTCAATTTTCTTTTAAATATCCATTTACATCCTATGGGTTTAATACCTGGTGGAAGATCCACTAGTTCCCATGTATGATTAGATAATATAGATTCAATCTCACTATTAATTGCTTCCTTCCATAAAGAGGAATCAGTTGAATTAATAGCTTCATTGTAAGATTGAGGATCATTATCCACTATAAAGGAATAGAAATCATCACCAAGATTCTTTTCCTTCCTCATCCTAGTGGATCTCCTAGGTTCTATATTATCCAGTTCTAAAACATCATTAGAATTGGATGTACTTGGGATATTCTCGAAAATTTCATTTGAAGGATTAGCTAAGTTTTCTAAGGGAGTTTTCATAGGAAAAATATGCTCAAAAAATTCAGCATTTTTAGATTCAACAATTGTATTAGGTTCTACAACATTGTTGCCACTTCTAATAACCAAGAATCTATATGCAGCACTATTCTGAGCATAACCTATAAAAACACCATCTAGGGTTCTAGATCCCAATTTTCGTTTCTTAGGATCAGTTAATAAGACTTTAGCTAGACACCCCCACACTTTGAGATATTTCAAATTAGGAGGATATCCTTTCTATAATTCATATGGTGTCTTATTTGTCTTACTACTAGGGATGCGATTTTGAAGAAAACAAGATGACAAAAATCGCTTCCCCCCACAAGTTGTTGGGTGCTCCTGAATTGATTAAAATAGAGTTCATCATCTCCTTTAGAGTTCTATTTTTACGTTCAACAATACCATTAGATTGAGGCGAATATGGAGGTGTGTATTCATGTATAATACCATGGTTCACACAAAATTCATTAAAAGAAGAACAATCATATTCACCACCCCTATCTGAGCGAAGACGTTTTATTTTCTTATTGAGTTGATTCTCTACTTCTGTTTTATAATTAACAAACATTCCAAAGGCTTCATCCTTTGAATGTAGTAAATATAATTTTGTATATCGTTAGAAATCATCTACAAAAATAATGTAGAAACGTTTCCCACCTCTAGATAGATTTCCTTTTAAATCTCCAAGATCAGTGTGAATTAAATCTAGCAATTCAGAATTTCTATGTGAAATTTGAGGACACAGTTTCTTCGTAGATTTAGTTTCAGCACATATTTGACATTTATTATTTAAATTAACAACACCATTAATATCCTTTAGTAAACCTAAAGATTTCATGCGTTGTAAGTATTTAAAATTAACATGTCCTAATCTATTATGCCATATATCAAAAGAATCAACGATATAAGCAGAAGGACTTATTTCATTAGCAGAAGAGTTTGGTACATTCAACAGAAAGAGCCCATTAGAGCTGTAACCCATGCCTAGGTAGTCCTCAGACTTAGTGAGAATGACCTTGTTTGATTCAAAGGACACTTTCACCCCAAACTTAACAAGTTGAGAAACAGAAATTAAATTAACACAGATATCTGGGACAAACAACACATCTTTGATCAGCAAATTTTTTCCAGAAGTCATCTTGATCATGACATTGCCCTTTCCGGTCACTGGAGAAGCAGTTGAGTTGCCCATGACAACCCGATGTTCCTCCTGTCCTACTTCAGTGTAGGTCACAAAGGCATCTCTGTTGCCACTGATGTGGCGACTAGCCCCCGAGTCAATGATCCAATCATTCTGGTAGAATGATCACATGCTGACAGTGATGACAAATGCCACAAATACGTCCTCAGTAACAAGGTTGTTGAAGGTTCCTTCGAATCCACTGCTTGTTTCTTCCTATGCCTGCATTTAGGAGAAGTATGACAAGGTTTGCCACAAACATAGCAAAAAACATTCTTTTTATTAATATCTTTGTTTCCTTTATATTTTTTCTTATTTCCTTTCCCTTTCTTATTTTTCCACTTATTCTTAGACTGATCAGAAGAAACTTTATTTTCTTTAACTTCATTATTAACAAAGTTAGCAGTACATGACAACTCCTTATTCAGTTCAGATTTTTCTCTAGTACGGTTTTGATCTTCAACTCGGATATGTATTATTACATCATCCAGTGACATTGTCTTTCTTTTGTACTTTAAATTGTTCTTGTAATGTTTCCAAGAACCAGGCAATTTTTCAATTAAAGAACCCACAATGAAAGACTCAGGAAGATCAATTTTTTCATTTTTCAAATCATCAAGTAAAATATGAAATTCATGAATTTGAGTTGTTATATCTTTATCTTCAGTCATATGAAAATTTAGAAAAATCGCAACAGTAAATTTTTGGGTAGAAGCCTCTTCTAGAATATATTTCTTATTCAGACTTTTCCAAATTTCGGATGCATTTTTAATTGGAAAGTAGGCGTCAAACAGTTGATTAGATAATGTACTTCAAAATCACATGTCGGCAAATGCGATTTGCTTTTTCCCAATCAACAGAATCATTTTCAGGTTTGGGTTCAGATAAAGAAAACGACACATTAGAAACTTCTAAAGCAGTAATAATTTTTTCTTGCCAACGCCTATACTGTTGTCCATTAAACTGTTCAATTTTCGTAACATCAGGGATAGGTATTTGCGATACAGTAGAAACAGTGACAATTTGGTTGTTATTAGTTCATGGCGTCACAGGCGTAAAGGAGGTTTGAAAACCTTCCATATTAGTACCCATATTATACCATTGGTTAATTTATTTGTGGTAACTAAACTTCACACAAAAGCATACCAAACACAGCCTATGTCTCTTACACAATAGTCGGTCAAGACCTTGATACAAAATTTCCTCCAGCATTCAATTGACAAAGTTGGACTTCAGTTTATTGGTCAATCCATCACGTTCTCAAATTTGACTCCACTTTCGTCATCAACTACAACAAGTTTTTTCTTTATTGACAACTTTTCAGGCCCACCTGCACGCTCTGCTAATCTTTCAGCAGTTCTTGCCCTTAGCTCTTCCAAACCTCCACCTTCCTTGGCTCGCTCCAACGCCTGTACTAAGTCAAAGGCAAAATACCCGAACATCTAAATTATTAGAAAAAAAAAACTCATCCTTGTCGAAGTAGTATGCTTTAAGATACCAGATGGCGGCCTTTAAAATGTGTGTCAGACAAGGCTTGGAATTCATATTGAGCTTCTTGTTTCGTATTGTACTCCACAAGTGCAAAACGCTAGGGTTTTTCACACATCAGCATTCCGAACCTCAAGTGACTCCGTGTTAGTCAGATTCAGGTAGGTGTTCGTGTTTATATTAGAATCATGATACTACAAAATAATGCATCGAGGCGTATAGAAGAGTTATTTCAGACTATGTAGATCACCATTTTCCTTTGTGGTAAATACGGTTCAAAAAAACATACAGAATACAAATAGCATATCAATGACTATATCACCAGTCTTCGGCTAAGTTTCTTATACTACAAACTCTTGTAGTGCCTTTTCGGCAACGGCATATCCTATGTAGTATCATAATGGAAAGGGTAAAGTTAGATGACTAGCATAAAAAATAAGTCCTTTCGGAAGGACCGAAATCAAGGCCACCATAAAGCACTTATGGCATAGAGTTCAGGGCATGAAAATCAACTTTGCCGAAGTTGGACAAAGTTTCACATAAGTTTCTAAATCATAGGCAAAGTCGAATGCCAAGTATTTCACGCTCCTCCAAACTTGGGGGGTGAAGTTTCACTCATCTCAGCGAAGTTGACTTTTTTATGTGTATTTTCATCTCGACTTCTTTGAAGTTATCAAAGTTAGTGTCAAGTTGAGACGACCTAGAATATTAATACTAATACTAAGTACTGCTCTAATGGACATATAAGGCATAAGTGCCGCCTCCAACCAACCTTCTTCACAATTTCTAATAGCAACTCTTATGTTTGTTGTTAGAAAATTTTAACAAAATTTCATTAGAAAATTTTAACAAAATTTCATTTAAATTCACATCATTTTCTTTAAAAAATGGCGTCAATGTTTATCAAGTTTGCATCTAAAATTCCTCAAAACTTCCTCAAAATTTTCACAAACTTTGACTTCCACACCTGACAAAGTCAACACGAAGTCAATCCTACACCATGTTCACAGTCTAGTGACTGGAATATAATCTTATTTTTATATGCTTGTCCTTTATCCTTAACTTATTCAAAATGCCAAATATACAGAATCTCATGAGCGCAGAACACACGTGGATCCACCCTAGAAGTAATACAACACAGATGTGAGTACAAGTACTCGCTCACGGCTAGGTCGTAACCCATACATAGTATCCAACAAATATCATAGAAGATAATATTTTTCAATTGTACAATTCCATAAGAGGAATTGGCACCATAACATCTCCAATGATGCAACAGCATGGGTAAACAATAAAAGCTAGCTACATCTATAAGTTGTTTGCTTCAAAATTTACAATATCCACAATAATGTCGCGCTAAAGAGTATGTGAAGGAATTCAAATTTAGTAACAACCGCTGCAAAGGAGCATTCTGTTTTCTTATATATAGACGTACTCTTTGATTTATGTACATGAGTGTTCAATATACACACTGCGTCTCGTACACAAACAGTCGGTCAAGACCTAGATACATCTCCTCCAGCAGTCAATTGACAAAACTGGACTTTGTTTATTTGTCAATCCATCACGCTCTCAAATTTGAGTCCACTTACATCGTCAACTGCAACAAGTTTTCTCTTCTTTGAGAACTATTGAAGCCCGCCTGCATCCTCTGCGAATCTTTCAGCAGTTCTTGCCCTTAGCTCTTCCAAACTTTCACCCTCCTTAGCTCGCTCCAACACCCATATTGATTTAAAGGCAAAATGCTCAGACGTCTAAATTAGTAGAAGAAAAACAAATAGTATGCTTTAAGATACAGATGACAGTCGTAAAAATGTGTTGGACAAGACTTGCAGCACTTTTGAGTTTCTTATATCGTCTTGTACTCTACAAATGTGAAACCTTTGGCATTTCCCACTTCAGCATTTCAAACCTCAAGTGACTCCGTGTCAATTGAGATTTATGTGGGTGTTCGTGTCTTATTTTAGAATCCTGGTACTACAAAATCATACATTCGAGAGGTATATAAGAGTTGTTTCAGACTATGCAGATGAACACTTTAATATCATAATGGAGAGCATGAAGTTAGATGACTACCATAAAAAACAAGTCTTCTCGGAGGGAAGCCAAATCTAGGCCAGCACAAAACACTTTTGGCGAGAGTTCACGGTCTGGGGACTGGAATGTAAATTTGATATGCTTTTATTTTATCCTTAACTTATCCGAACTTCCAAACTCAGAATCTTGTGAGCACAAAACACTTAGAACCAATACAACCAGTTCCTGGACATATATTACATGTGAGTACAGATAATTTCTCACGGCTAGGCCGTAACCCATAGAAAGTATCTAACTAATGCCTTAGAAGGTAATGTTTTTTCACTTGTACAATTCGATTAGAGGAATTGGCACCATAACATCTTCACGGATGCAACAGCAAGACATGAGGTACCCAGCGAAGGCTAGCTACATCTATAAGTTGTTTGCTTCAAAATTTTCAAGATCAACAATGTTTTGTCATGCTAAATAGACTATGAAGGAATTCAAATTTAGTCACAACCGCAGAAAAGAAAGACCAATCTGTCTCTTTATATATAAAGGCATTCCTTTTTATTTATATATACTAGTGATCGATGTACAACTTTTCCTAGATACAAAATTTCCTCCAGCAGTCAATTGACAAAAGTGGATTTCCATTTATTGGTCAGTCCATCACGCTCTCAAATTTGACTCCACTTTCATCTTCAACTACAACACGTTTTCTCTTCTTTGACAACTTTTGAGGCCCTCCTGCACCCCCTGCAAATCTTTCAGCAGTTCTTGCCCTTAGCTGTTCCAAACTTGCACCTTCCTTAGCTCGCTCCAACACCTGTAGTAAATTAATAACAAAATGCCCACACATCTAAATTATTAGAAGAAAAAAAACACATCCTTGTTTAATTAGTATACTTTAAGATACCAGATGGCGGCCATAAAAATGTGTGTTAGACAAGGTTTGCAGCGCATTTTGAGCTTCTTGTTTAGTATTGTACTCCACAAATGCAAAACCCTTGTGGCTGCCAATTTTCTTTGGCAAACGAACGCTCTTGATCTGAAATGTACAAAAAAATATTGAAAATTCATCCTCGAAGGGACAAGACAAACTATGGATGATGCCATACTATTATTTGGATGGAACATTACAGCCAGACCATACAACTTTCAGATTTATACTTCAAGAAGACCGAAGAACTCACAAACTTCAATTAACGCATTCATATATACACCCTGAACAAGGTTGCTTGCAAAATGAATCTTGATGGTAATGCACATGTTATGGAAATACAGAATGATTGGAAGCGTCATAGAGATCAGCCACTGCCTTACAAGAAGTTGACCAGTGTACATTGATTGTCACCACTCACCATTCATGGTATCTGGATCTGCACTCTAGAGTCAACTGATTAACTAATCAACACTTTCCTGGTTCTTGGATATCGCTTCTAGCAAAAACTACTCCATTAGAAAAAAGACTTTTTCACGGCTCTAATTGCTGCTGACAGGGAATTAGAATATGAATGGATCAGTCATGTTCTTTAGGTTCTAAAACCAGGACGGCTGTCATAACCAACTCCAAAGTGCAGGGATTGCCTGATAGAAAGAGGATCACTATCGCTAGTGGTTTTCACTCAGATTCCTTATAGATGAGGAATGAAAATGGAAGCCCCCCTCCCCCCTCAAAGAAAACAAATATCCACGGATGCACACAAAAAGATATGTGCATGCACACAACCGTGTACTGGAACTATAACTGAGTGCATGTGTGTTTAGTTATATCCAGTTCAGTAAAGTTTTGCAGCAGTATCTTAGCTTAAAGTTGTTGGGTAGGATCGTTTGCAGGAAAACCCTAATTCTAGTTAAACAGGGAAACAAAATCCTAATTGAAGTTCAACCAAACTAGGGAATTCTATTAAGGGTGCATGGAATCAGTTGGGTATGTGTTGTCTTCTTAGACCTATTATAAACTGACTCGACCTTTGTGGAATTAGAACTCTAGAGGGAAATGAAATTGTTTATTCAGTGAGTAAAACAGGTTACAGGATAGTCTCTAATATAGCTCATGAGAGTAAAGACATAAGTACAAGTGAGCAATATGGGACTAAAAGTAAACAGTAAAACAACAAGTAAATAACACAGCAACACAATATATCTATACTCCCCCTCAAGCTGGAGCGTAGATGTCAAACAAGCCCAGCTTGTCAATCAGAGTCTGAAATCGAGCTTTAGGCAAGATCTTGGTGAAGATATCCGCAAGCTGCTTGTCAGTGCCAATATATAGAGTGCAAATATGTCCAGACCGAACTTTCTCCCGAACAAAATGGCAATCAACCTCAATATGCTTAGTGCGTTCATGAAACGTGGGGTTGCTTGCAATAAAAATTGAGGCTTTGTTGTCACAGAACATAGGAATGGGACTAGAATAAGCAATGTCAAACTCTTGAAGAAGGCCACAGACCCACAGAAGCTCACATGCAGTATGAGCCATGGCTCTATATTCGGCCTCGGTACTGGATCTAGCAACCACAGTTTGCTTTTTGCTCCGCCAGGTGACAAGGTTGCCTCCCACAAAGGTACAATATCCAGAAGTGGACTTTCGATCAGATCGACTTCCTGCATAGTCAGAATAAGAAAATCCATATAGATTGCAATGGCCATGCTTTTTATACAGAAGACCTTTCCCTGGCGAGCTTTTAAGATATCATAGGATGTGACACATAGTGTCCAGTGGCACTGTCGGGGTTTATCAAAGTACCGGCTTATTAATCCCACAATAGCTGCTAGGTCAGCCCTAGTGACCGTCAGGTAGATAAGCTTGTCTACCAACCTTCAAAACTGGTGACGATCATCATAAGATGGAGAACTATCATCATCCCAATCCATGCTGGGATCTAGAGGAGTGTTGGCTGGCTTGCAGCCCAGCATGTCGGTTTCCTGCAATAGGTCAGAACATATTTTCTTTGTGAAAGACAGATTCCTGCAGATGATCTGACAACTTCAATACCTAGAAAATATCACAGTTTGCCAAGATCCTTGTTGATGAAGTGTTGTGCCAAATAATGTTTGGTTGCCTGGATACCCGCATTATCACTGCCAGATAAAACAATATCATCTACATATACAATCAGAATAACAAGCCCTGCTGCTGACTTACGAATAAATACAGAATGATCAGATTATGATCGCTGAAAGCCAAAAGTAATTAAGATCTGACTAAGTTTATCAAACCAGGCACACAAGCTCTGCTTAAGACCATAGATGGCCTTTCTGAGTTTACATATTTTGAAGGCAGACTCCCCCTGAGCAAAAAATCCCGATGGTTGCTCCATGTATACCTCCTCTTGAAGATCTCCATAGAGAAAAGCATTTTTGACATCAAGTTGATACAGAGGCCAGTCTTTATTTACAACAATAGAAATCAGAATACGAACAGGATTCAGGCGTGCAACTGGAGAAAAGGTCTCAAAGTAGTCAATACCGTATGTCTGTGTGTAACCTTTTGCAACTAATCTGGCTTTCAGGCGTTCAATGGTACCATCCGGTTGATATTTAATAGTAAATATCCAGCGACAGCCAACGGTATGGCATGAAGAGGGACGATCAACCAGATCCCAGGTGTGACGATCACAGAGTGCATGCATTTCTTACTCCATAGTATGTTTCCAGACAGGAATGCGAAGGGCCTCTTCGACTGATTTAGGAATTGTCACAGCAGACAAAACAGAATTGAAGCAAGCAAAGCTACCACAGAGATTGTCAGATGAACAGAAATGACTGATAGGATGCTTAGTACATGATCGAACGCCTTTCCGTAAACTGATAGGAAGATCCATGTCAGAAAATACCTCAGTGGATGGTGGATCAACCGCAGACGCATGATTTGGTTCGGCCGGGGTTTCAGAAGCATTGTGGTTCTTTGACCTGCGTTGATAGACTTGCAATGGGTGTTCTTAGGCACATCAAGAGACGGTAAATCCTCAACAATCACCGGTAACAGTGTGGTAGCCATAATATCAGCAGACAATTTTGCGCCATCAGTAGAATAGTAAGGCATATGCTCAAAAAAGATCACATCCGCACTAACAAACCACTGTTTTTTAATAGGATCAAAACAACGGTAGCCTTTTTGTGTACGGGAATATCCCAGAAAAACACATTTGACCGAGCGAGCATCAAGTTTGGTGATCCCAGGACAAAGATTTTTCACAAAACAAGTACTCCCAAAAATGCGAGGAGGCAGAGAGAATAAGGGTTTATCAGGAAACAAAATGGCATACGGGACCTGATTTTTCAAAACAGAGGAAGGCATGCGATTGATGAGATAGCAAGCCGTAGAGACAGCTTCAGGCCGGAAATGATGGGGTACTTTGTAGTGTATGAGAAGAGTGCGAGCAACCTCAAGTAAGTGACAGTTTTTTCTTTCAGTGACGCCATTTTGTTGAGGAGTGTAAGGGCAAGTGGTCTGATGTATGGTTCCTCGGGCAACACATAAGGAGGTAACAGATTATTGCATGAACTCAAGTGCATTATCAGTATGAAAAATTTTAATAGGTCGATTAAATTGGGTGTGAATTTCAGCAAAGAAGGTACGAATAGTATCCCACACAGTATCTCGACCTTTAAGTAAAAACAACCATGTGGTGCGAGAATAATCATCAATAAAGGTCATAAAAATTTCACACCCGAGTGACTCGATACGGAGCACGGTCCCCAAATATCAACATGAACAATGTCAAAATTTTCTTTAGAAGCAATAACTTTCTTAGCAGGAAAAACATACCGAGTTTGTTTGCCTAAAACACAAGTTTCACAGGAAAAACTGTTCTCAGATAAAGTAGGAAATAAATGTTTTAATTTGGTAGCAGATGGATGGCCCAGGAGAAAGTGCCACTGTAGTCCCGTCATAGAAGTAGATAGCACAGCAGAAGCAGCAGGAGGTCCATCCAGATAATACAACCCATCTGGTCCTTCACGACCCGAACCAATCCTCGTCTTCGTGCGGAGATCCTTCAGAACACAGCCAGAAGGATCAAATTTAATAGAGCACTTGAGTTGTTTTATCATCTTACTGACTGACAACAGATTAACAGGAAACTTTGGAATATATAAAACATAATGCAATTGCAGTTTTGGTGAATTAGGAACCGTGCCAGTGCCATGAACTGCAGTTTTGGATCCATTTGCAACAATATCAGATGATATAGTAGCAGTTTTATTTAGAATAGAAAATATACAAAGATCACCAGCCATATGAGTGGATGCACCCGAGTCAATGCACCACTGTTTGTTACTAGATGATGGAGATGCGAGCATGGCAGAGGGTCCTGGTGTAGACGAGGATGGCAGCTGTGCGAGACGCTCCTGGAACATCTTCTCAAACTCAGAACGTAATCATTTCGCGTGTGCAGGAGCAAGCAGGTGTGTCAGCGGTAGAGACAACAGTAGTTTCTGTAGCAGCCTGGTTAGCCCAAGCGGGCTTACCATGCTCAATCCAACATTGATCTTCATTATGATTGTCCCGGCCACACCAGTTGCAGTAGCGAGGGCCGGGAGGAGCACCACGTCCAGGAGCAGATGATCCTCGACCTCCCGAGGGAGGAGGGCGACCGCCACAACCACGACCGCGACCACGACCACGGCCAGAATCAGCAGAGTGAGCAATAAGCGCAGGGTGCTCAACAGCAGGAGTAGGAGTCATGGATGGCAGGCGTTTGACTCTTTTGAGAACATCCCGAAGGGTAGGCAGCGGATCACTTGACAGGATCTGGTCAACCACACTAGAAAATGAGGCAGGAAGAGCAGCCAAAAACTGAACAAGTTGTAGTTCGTTGCGTTGCTTCTGAGCAATTTTGATGTCCTCCGTCAAGGAGTGGTAGAGTTCAAACTCATTCCATAGAGCCGAGCATTGATTGTAGAAGTCATCAATGGACGTGTCAGTGGAGAACTCCTTTTTAGCCAAGTTTTTGAAAATTTCAAAAACTCGCTTGGGATTCTCCTGATGAGAGTAGACGTGGGACAATTGATCCCACATAGCCTTAGCATCATGAAGGCAGAGAAGTGATTGGCTAATCTAGGGCTCGGTACTGTTGAGGATCCAAGACATGACGCCGGAGTCATCCTTGGACCATTGTGCATAGCTTTATCTGGTTTTGTCATCCACATCAGCAGTAGGAACAATAAGAGGCTCAGCCGTAAGATGGTGATACCGGCCTTGTGCTTTGACATATAGAACGAATGACGCCGACCACAGATGATAGTTGGAGCCTCCGTCGAGCTTCACCGCGGTGACACACAGAGAGCGAGGAGGCTCAGATAAGGCCATGGCAGAGGCAGTAGTCGACGCAGCAACAGAGTAGATCAGAGACCCACAAAGGGGCAGATAACAACAACAGGGATCTGACGAGTCAGATCAGAAAACCCATATAGGGCATAATATGCATATATATAGAGAAACCTACACCGTAATGAGGAAAGCTCAATGTTCCTTCACGAGGCGCAGGCAGAGAAGACGGTGAGACGAAAGACTCTCAACTTAGACAACCAGTGGATGTTCGAACTTGGATACGAAGATCACCCGGACGTAGAGGGAGAGGAGAGGTAAAAACCAGTGGCAGTCGGAGCAGGGATGGGAAGAGGAAGAGCCGAAGGGGAGGAGGCTTGGAGTATGGAGGGAGGAAGGGAGAAGGTTGCGGGGGGGGGGGGGGGGGGGGGGGGGGGGGGGTTGGCGGTGGGAAAAGGAGGATGGGGAGGGGAGGCAGTGGCGAGAGAGGAAGGGGAGGGGGGCGGCGGCGGGGGGGGTGGGCGGCGGCTGGAGGGTGGGACTGGGAGAGGGGGGGCAGCGGGTGGGGAAGGGCTGGGGGGGGGGCTGAAGGAGAGGAGGGGAGGGGTCTGCGGCGGGGGGGGAAGGGGGGGGAGGGGCTGGTTTTCTTACATCACTGCGGACGGGTGGGTGGGGAAAAAGAGACCTACTCTTGATACCATCTAGAGGGAAATGGAATTGTTTATTCAGTGAGTAAAACAGGTTACAGGATAGTCTCTAATATAGCTCGTGAGAGTAGAGACATAAGTACAAGTGAGCAATATGGGACTAAAAGTAAACAGTAAAACAACAAGTAAATAACACAATAACACAGTATATCTATAAGAACATTATATAGAGATCACTTTCGACAAGATCATTTGCTACATGATTTAGCCTCAGATTTGTTTATATTTTTAGACAATTTCAGGCCCTGAAAATATTTTATTATCAATTAAAAGGGTGTATCCATCTACAATGAAGTTTCTGAAATTTTATAATAGCCATTTAGCCATAGGTAAGAAAATCTAACCTAACATAGCATGTCTCCTTCAAAGCTGTCAAATGGGATCTAACCACGGTACTAAACATCCTCAACATCTGGTGATTAATCCTCGACGTTAGATATGTCTACGCCTTTTGATGTTCAATGTTGATGTCGAAACCTAGTGCTCCATGTCTGTCGAAGTTGATACAAAAATAGTGTCTTGTAAATTTGCATGTGACTGTGCTTTTCTACATATATAAACCTGTATGAATGGCTATATATAGACATATATTTTGCTTTTTAGCTAAGATCTGATGAAATATATCAATTTTCATCACAAAACCACTATTTTTAGCTTAATTTTTATCAAAGATGGGTCAAAGTTCAATTGTAAAAATCCCCGAAGTTTTCTTGATGTTTTCACAAACTTTCACTTCCACAGCTGTGGAAGTCGACTCAAAGTCGATGTCATATTCCATGGATCTATTAATCTGAAGAGGCGGATGCATTGTGGTCCCATCTTCTCCCCTTTATACCCCTATGGGCGTGCTCATGCCAAATGTGTGATGTCAGGACAATGCAATTTCCTCAATGTTTGAAGGTAAGGAGGTGTGAACAATCAAGGAGTTTATATACCCTCATCCCTTCTCAATGGATCTGGGAAGGGAAACCCATTTTGCTCTCATGTTTTCTTCTTTTCTTCCTTCATTCTCTCATATTCCTCCCATGTCTTCCCTAGCCCTTCAATTTCTTCCTTCCTACTCACATGACAAGGGAGTCTATTGTAGTGATAAGTGTTTGTGCATCCCACACTTTGCCTCCTAGTGCGTCAGTTTCCTCAAGTTTTGCACTCAGGCTACAAAAGCTTCCCACCAGTCTATCCTTTCTCCAAGTGGATGTGGTCATCCTCACCGATCCAGTCTCTGATCCGGGTCGGCCAAGGTTCATGCCAGATATTGTAGCACATTTATAATGCAATGATTGGCCAAAGTTTGCATTCAAAGAGCACAATTACCAGCCTAGAGTTCCATGTTGTGAGGGTAAGGTCTTGTCAATTGTTCCCCTCCTTGATTCCTACCTCCCTCATGGTAGTTCACTTTGGTTTGGTAGTCTGTTGATGGAGAATTTTGGAGCTCACCATCATAATAATTGAATGTCAAACAGCTCAATCAAGTTGTCAACCGGTCATCTTGGACAAAGGTAATAACAAGAATAAACATCTTTGTAATCAAAATAAAGGATGCATAACACTGGCTCCCAAGAATCCATAAACTTTCAGTGCCCATGATTTAATGTCCTTGTACAAATTGAATAGTATGGTTAACAAGATTTTATTAGTTGACAAACATATTATTAAACCATGAACAAAAATGGCTGATTGGAGGTGTTAGCATACTTATTAAGGTTTGCATCTGCGCCGGCCGCCTAGGCGTCAAAGTACCCCCAAGGGAGATGCACATACGCCTTGGCGTAGATGTCGTCTTGAGTGTTTTAATAGATCCATAGGCTTATATACGGGTACTAGTGTTAATTTACAAGTGTCTTGATGGTCAAATTAAGGAATTTTATCAATACATGATGTAGTTAATAATACATCATCAAAGTTATTACCGTTGGCAATCATTTGTACTGTTTTGCTTGGTAGTTTCTTATTCAATGTCTAGATTGAGTGTCCTGTTAGGTACTTAATTGCATCTTAATAACAATTATACTCGTACGAAATCCCTTCATGCTTGTCATAGGAACTTCAAATATCCATATTAGTTGTCATACCGTGTAGATAAACTGAAAATAACTCTTGTTGAGGGTTATTCAGTTAATCGTTTTACAATCTTATCAGTAATTGGGCCTAACTATGTTGGCCCATTACGTGTTGTGTCTAAGTCTGTAATGGTCCGCTCTCCTATGCAATATATCTATTAGTTGTCTATTTACTTTGTGACAAATCTAAATACGGAAAACTGTATGCCTATGATATGTGTTAGAATAATTAGTTTATTATGTACATGGGCCTAATTGTCTTGTCGAATCAGGATTTAGTTCACTTCCTTGCACTTGCCTCCTATCCTATATATAGGAGGGGAGTTTGCCATCTATCAATAAGAAAATATTTAATCAGTCTCCCATCTTATTTTCCACATGGTATCAGAGCATAGATCCTAAGCCTAACCCTAGAGAGAAAAGGAGAGTGGCTCCTCTAGTGGGCGACCCACCTTCTCTTCTTGACTTGGCCTCCCTCGGGCATCTCCTGGCCTCCACGGTCCTCTACATTCTTCCTCTTCTTTTATAAAAATTCCATCCATCACAAACTAGTATCCGGCATATCCACATGCCCTGATCCAACATTAAACCCCGAAGCCAATCCTTAATACATTTGACCATATTAGTGGCCTATTGTGCATAAACCTACTCCAACATATCTGCTCATCGTAGATCTGGTGACAGCCAAGTAATGATTCGACCAGGCTGATGGGGATCATACTGGTCGTTCCAACTTTGCATAATGGTTGGGATCATTATGAGGACAGTGCCTCACGTACATACTTGGGAGTTTTCTATGCGTACGTATGCATCAAAGTTTAATCTTCACTCAAAATCGGGCCAAAGCCAAAAATTTGGTAGAAGCATCATCCACAAGTTCTGATCATCCGTGGTTGAACAACAATTTGGGATTTACCTACTGGAGATATGTCACAATTCAAACGCCAACTACATCTCCAGGACAACTTCCGTACCGACACCTACAAATTCATTGTAGTGGTCCAACGCCTCACGTGCAAATCATACCCGCTCACCTCAGACATTGTCGAGGACGACAACAACAATGACGATGGACAGTCGCTCTCATAATTGCCCCCTCCCCAAGCACATAGAATTCATCTGTCACTATTGATGTCCATGTTCCGCCGTCCCTAATCCTAACTGTAGATATTTGCTAATAGGATCCTAAGGGTTAGACAAATATGCATTTTTGGGTCACGAAAAGATCCATTTATTTTTTCTATTTGGAACTGTCTAATCGAGTTAGACAACACATAGACTCATGTTATCGGTCACACTCGAGTCATTGGTTCCACAAAAAAATTCAAAAGACCTCGTGCTAAAATATAAAGCACTAAATAAAGAGAAGGGGCACCACATCAATTTTTTCTTCCTCTCCATGTGGTTTTTCTAACCTATATGGGCGAGAGTCTTTATTTGAATTAGGGATTTTTATTTTTTGCATATTACATTGCCTATATTCTTGTAATTTTTATAATCCCATCGTGCCTATATACTGATAGTGCTTTAGCCCCTGTTTGGAAACGGCTTGGGATTGGCTTGGACCAGGATTAATGTTTGTCTTATTAGCCACGTCTGCGCCACATTTGCAAATCCAGTACCAAGCCAGTCCGAGCCAATCCTGTTTTCCAGTTGCGTGTTTGGCTTGAAATCCTGAAACGGCCCCGTTTTGGTTTCCGTTACACCCAAAAGCAGGCTTGGCCCAGTACTGCCAGCAGCAGGTTTAGGAATTCCAAGCTGGTTTAGGCTCTGACTTTTATGTATTTTGTTTTATATAGCAGACTGAAAATCGCAACTTACGAGGCAAGCCAGATTGGTTTGCCAAACAGGATCAAGTAATCCCAATCCGGTTTGATGGCTAGACTAATCCAAACAGGTTTGACATAGACCTCAGGTTTGACATAAACCCAAGCCTTTTCCAAACAGGGGCTTAGTTTTCCTACTGTGCCTATATACCAGTAGTGCTTTGTTCTTCCTACCATGTCTTTATACCTGTAGTGTTTTATTTCTATGTCGCCCTTTACATATATATTCTTCTACCAATATTTATGAATTTCTACCTCAACCACTTTCATGATCCTTTCGTGGTTCGCGTAAGTGGGGATAGAGGAAGATGACTAGAGGTAAGAGATGAGATGGATGAGAGAAGATGAAGAGAATAATTCATGTCATCCCATCATGTTATCTAGTCTATGCATATTAATATGCGTTGTTGACACCTATCTACTATATTGCATATTCATATAGTAGCAGTGTTTTAAAAATCGTGCTAGGCGGCCGCTTAAGTGCCACAAGGTCTATGCTGATTAAAATGTACTCCAAGCGGCTGTTGAGCGGATTTGGGTTAAGTGGCCACTTTTAATCCGCTCCGCTTTTTTCCCGCTTTTTCCCCGCTTTTTTCTGCTTTTTCCCGTCAGATATTTTATACCCAGTAACATTAATGTCGGTAATGTGAGTTGATATATATCAGTATATAGTTATATGTTTATATTAAATGAATATGAATATATAGTTAGTTGTTGATTTAATATGCTCTTAGCTACTGATTTAATATTCGTTGTATATTAAATGAATATGAATATATAGTTAGCTGCTGATTTAATAAGTTCTTAGCTACTGATTTAATATAGCTAGTTAGATATTATATTTTAACAATCTGACATTGATCAGGTGATTTGCTGTAGATGGCTGAATTTATTAACTCTTTATTGTTGTTACTTAGTATTAATTTTAAAGGTATACATAGTTTTAATTATCAAAAAATTCACAAATCATAATATTATATATGTATATATGTGTATAAACTGTTAAAAATATTAGAAAAATTAAGCATCTGCTTTTTAAAAAAAGCATCTGCTTAATCGCCTGCCTGGCAATTAATCGGCTACATGGTCTTGTCCGCTCGCTTCCCGCTTCACGCTTTTTAAAACATTGTATAGTAGTGTGTCTCAAACATGTGCCCACCTGTCATGGTGCAATATTACTATAGTAGTGTTCTTATCCCAACTGCAACACATTATTTCGGATTGATGCTTCTTTTGCCGAACTACTTCGACATAATGGTGACTCAGATGACTTCTACACATATTTTCCACCATCTACTACTTTGTATGCCATTCAAGATTCTGATGTTCATTAATGATCGCTCTTAATGGCTTGACAATTATCAATTTCAAGGAAGAGTCTATTCTGATGGTATTGCTTATGCGCCATTAGGGGGAGAAACTACTTACTATTGGCTATCTCTTATCTTCTTTAAGGGGAGTGTTAGAGAGCTTCAATCTTTTCAGGAGGAGATTACTTTCTTTATGGGTCATTTCTTGTCAGGGGAAGAACATACCTTGTCAAGAGGAGATCACTTTCTTTATGGGCTATTTTATCTTTTTCATGTGTTGGCAAGCTGGACGTGTTTCACCCGTCCTCTAGCTTGAGGGGAAGTGTTAGAATAATTAGTTTATTATGTACATGGGCCTAATTGTCTTGGCTCATTAGGGTTAAGTTCGCTTCCTTGTACTTATATTCTCTCCTACTTATATTCTCTCCTATATATAGGAGGGAGGTTTGTCATCTATCAATAACAAAATATCTCATCAGCCTCCCATCTTATTTTCCACACTATGTAAAGACAATGATATCCTTATTGGGATCATAACGGTCATACATAAAATATCGCAGAACTTATATTACAACTCCTTTTGTAATTAACTAATTCTTGGAACCTCAAATACTCATATTTAGCATTAATAAAATGTACTTGGATATGTTTATACATGGTTGAGGCTTATTTTGGATATTAACTACTAAATATGCCTATACCTAGGAAGCATGGACACTTCTCAAAGGCAGTTTTAGTTGTTCAGGACACATGTCCAACTAGGGTACACCTAGACACGTGGTGGATACGCACCAGACACCTGGAATACATGTCCACGACGTATATGTATCTGACACATGTCTAGGACGGCCATGACAGTCTCCCAGAAGTGTCTTTGTTCTACCTCCTTTTCCTCCTATCAATCCATCCTCTTCATCCTTCCCCTTATAGGTCGTCCCCTCTACTTCATCATGCTCCACTAATAGTCTCCTCCCCTTCCTCACCACAATGAGGATATGTCCAACAACACCCTCCTCTATATATATTCTCGCTTCCATTCATCAACTACTTCAACCTACGTCATCAACCTACACCACCACAAGCGTCATGAAACTACAATCCAACACATATCCTCTTCCCAGTTGTCATTGTTGTCTCCTCTCTCTAATCTTTACTTCACTAACTTAATACACATCCTCTTCCTCCTCACCACTGACAGTAAATTTTCATTGTTCTAAAATATATACAATTCCTAGTGTTCATAAATTGAATTGCAGTTTACATCTATATATGAGAGTTCGTTCATATTCCAATTTTATGAATATATTTTTGGTTTGATTTCTTAGTGATTTGGACTATGGGCTTGATCATAGATTAAAATTTCAGTTGAAATTGTAAATTTCGACGAAAGATTTGATTTTGACCACTACCGAACATCAAAATTGACGTCCCAAATCACCAAAATTTCTAATATGTAATGTCATTCAATTTAATAAAAATTAAAAATATAATAAAATGACAGAGACCCGCCCCCCTTGATTGAAAAAAATACAAGATGCAAGATGTTATTGCATAAGAAGACATAAATGTGTACATTGCATAATCAACGTCCTAATCAATACATTTTTTATCTTTTCACTTACACATGTAGGAGTCCACAACCCCATACCAACATATGCTATCACTGCATAATTAGGTATACGTATGTATGTAGATCATAGTTACAAATTTAGGATTTGGTAATTTTTAGCTGGCCAAAAAAGAGAGAAATTTGGAAAAAAAATTGCGAAAATTTGTGAAAAAATCAATAAAATTCGGTCAAAGTTCAGTCAACTATTCGGAAATAATTGAAAATAAGTCAGCTATATATACATATATATGGGATAAAAGAGCCATTCTTTCCCCCTCTCCCACGCCTGTGGCGGAGGCCGAATGTCCAGGAGGGTGGCAAGCAAAGGTGGCAACTAAGATTCAAACATGGGCCCCTTTGTTAGATACATCGTGCTTGACCACTTGAGCCACTCCTTGTCGGATATATATATGCGTGTGTGTGTGTATGTGTATGTCTGTGTATGTGTGTGTGTGTATGTACATATGCGCGCACACACACATACATACATATCAGATAACATGTAACTATGAAGGTCACAAGGCATACAATCCTATTGAGTGAAAAGTAGGAAAAGAACTAAAGAATAGTGGAGCAATAACAATGGACTGTTGGGAGAGTGGGGAGTTGGAACTTTGGTATATAGAAGGATTTTTGTGTACTTGGTTTGTAAAAAAAACCCCAGTGACCTAAAGGAGAAAGTCATGAAAAGTCATGAAAAATCGTGAAAATTGTATAAATCGTGAAAAAGCAGGATAAATCGTGAAAAGTCGTGAAAATCGGGGACTGGCGTATTAATCTTGTTGAACATTCGGGAGCCTAAAATTGTAAAAAATCGTCGATTTTTTGCAAAATTCAGGGACTATTGTTACTATGATGTAGATCATATTGGTAAATTTCATGACTTAATTACTTTATTTGGTAATAAATCGTCAAATTGTGCGTACAAATCTTGTGTCAACATGAGAGGAAATATCAAAATTTCAGTCAAAATTTCAATAATTTTTTTTAGACCATTGGAAACGATGTCGAAATCAACATTTTAACTATGGGCTTGATTTATATGTGAATATATATTGCTATTGATTGTATTCTATGAAGCACGGATACTTGAAAATAGGTGTCATACCCGTATCAGATACATATCAGATACCAATATTCTATAGATACTCTAGGATACATACTCAATACCCTTAAGATGTATCCATCATACCTGTCAAGGCGCTCGCCTAGGCGGCCGCCTAAGCGGCAAGGCATCTCAGGGCTGCGCCTAGGTGAGGACGCTTTATTTATAATGCTACAGTGACCTAGTTTTGTGGGTCTGGTTGTATATTCACTTATTTTAATGTTTGATATGGCTACACCAATGTTCAAAATGAATAGTGTTGCCTATTTTATGTGCCAAATATCACTTTTAATTGGATCTAATACTCTTTTTTGGGTTTGACTGGATCTAATACTCTTTTTTTTGTTTGACTGGATCTAATACTCTTAGGACACATTTGATTTTTCTTAGTTTGCACCTTCAATTCAGATTGTATTAAGTAGCTATGCTATGAAGGATAGTGATTACATTGCTTAATACTTGTAGCTATGTATGACAATAAATATATATTAATTTGTTGATCACTCTCTTACATTCTTTATAATAATTCTTTTCGTGTCCTTGACATTATTGTCAATGATAATATATTAGAAATGTAATTGGTTATTTTTTCATACAATAATATATATATATATATATATATAGATGGAGAGATTGACCATAAATTTGTAGATAACTACATATATAACTATACAATGTATGTATATGAGTGGGGGAAAACCATGACACGTGTATATATACATAAAATATATACAAAAATTATTTTTTTAAAGGTCGCTTAGGCAACGCCTAGGTGCGCCTAGTCGCGCCTTGGCGCAAGGCGTCCAGCCTTAACGCCGTGTCGCCTTTCCTCCTTAACAAGTATGGTATCCATGATGTATTCTGGCCGTATCTATCTAGTAAATCACTTTAAAAAAATTAATTTAACCTGGCTCAATTAGCACCTAAGACTGCTCCCATCTCAACCCTCTCTGCTAAGTAGCAGGAAGATTGTCAAAGTTGATCCCTTGAAGTCTCCTTGACATTATCGTCAATGATAATATATTAGAAATGTAATTGGTTGTTTTTTCATACAATAATATATATATATATATATATATATATATATAGATGGAGAGATTGACCATAAATTTGTAGATAACTACATATATAACTATACAATGTATGTATATGAGTGGGGGAAAACCATGACACATGTATATATACATAAAATATATACAAAAATTATTTTTTTAAAGGTCGCTTAGGCAACGCCTAGGTGCGCCTAGTCGCACCTTGGCGCAAGGCGTCCAGCCTTAACGCCGTATCGCCTTTCCTCCTTAACAAGTATGGTATCCATGATGTATTCTGGCCGTATCTATCTAGTAAATCACTTTAAAAAAAATAATTTAACCTGGCTCAATTAGCACCTAAGACTGCTCCTATCTCAACCCTCTCTGCTAAGTAGCAGGAAGATTGTCAAAGTTAATCCCTTGAAGTCAGTTCAAGGTTAGTCATTGTTCAATTTTCTAAATGCCATCTTCCTTCTTCTCTTTATTGCTTCTACCTCCTCCATTTTTTGAAATTTCTCTTTTTAAACAAATTTTCGTGCCTGATAATGGATTTTTACTTTATTGCAAACATATTTACCTTTACATGTGTAAAAGACAAAGCAGTTTTGGGAAGCGTAGGGTTGCACAATGTGTGCACCCTCATATATATAACACTGAAACATTTACAGAGAGGTCCACATATAATATGGAAATAACAAAACAACTAACAGAATATATAAAATAGGAATATATGTTAACACTCCCCCTCAAGTTGGAGCATAGATGTCAATCATGCCCAACATGTCCGTCAGTGTGCAGAATTGCTTCTTCGCCAGCAGCTTGGTGAAGATGTTAGCAACTTGGTCTTCAGAACGAGTGAAGGGAGTGCAGATCTTGCCAGTCAGAATGGATTCCCGAATAAAATGACAATCTACTTCAATGTGTTTAGTGCGCTCATGATAAACTGGATTATCCGCAATGAAGATAGCAACTTTATTATCACAGCGCATAGGTATAGCAGAAGAAGAGTCAACCCCGAACTCTTTTAACAGAGAGCGCACCCACAACAATTCACAGGCAGTATGGGCCATGGCCCTATATTCAGCTTCAGCACTGGACCTGGCCACAACATTTTGTTTTTTACTCCTCCAGGTAACAAGATTACCTCCAACATACGTACAATACCCAGAAGTAGATTTTCTGTCAACCCTGCTGCCTGCATAATCAGAATCAGAGTACCCTTCAAGAGAACAGTGTCCATGCTTCCTGTAGTGAAGTCCCTTGCCAGGAGACTTCTTCAAATATCGTAGAATCTGACAGAGAGCATCCCAGTGACACTGTCTGGGTTTATTAAGGTACCTGCTAAGAAGACCTACTGCAGTAGAAATGTCAGCTCTGGTGACAGTCAATAAATGAGTTTACCAATCAGCCTCCTGTACTTTTTATGATCAGCAAAGAGAGGAGAAGAGTCATCATCCCAATTTACATTAGGATCTAGAGGAATATCAGCAGGTCTCGCCCCCAGCATACCAGTCTCCTGCAGTATGTCTAGGACATATTTTCGCTGAGACAACACAAGAGCATTAGAATTTCTAGAAACTTCTATGCCCAGAAAATATCGAAGCTTGCCCAAATCTTTGGTAGCAAAGTGCTTGCCAAGATGAGATTTAGTACCCTGAATACCAAGAAAATCACTGCCAGATATGATAATATCATCAACATAGACAATCAGAATAATAATACCAGCTGAAGTCTTCTTGGTGAAAACAGAATGATCCACCTGAGATCGCAGAAATCCAAAATCAATCATAATTTTGCTCAATTTATCAAACCAGGCCCCGGGACTCTGTTTAAGCCCATAAATAGACTTCTTTAACCTACAAACTTTGTGAGACTCCCCCTGAGCAACAAACCCAAGAGTTGCTCCATATAGACTTCTTCTTGTAAATCACCATACAAG
Source organism: Alisma plantago-aquatica (assembly GCA_963693085.1). NCBI lineage: Eukaryota > Viridiplantae > Streptophyta > Magnoliopsida > Alismatales > Alismataceae > Alisma > Alisma plantago-aquatica. The sequence goes on from OY856411.1 coordinate 593,599,384, forward strand.
AAGGCATTTTTCACATCTAGTTGCAACAGTGGCCAGTCAAGATTAACAACAACAGACAGAAGAATTCTGACAGAATTAAGACTAGCAACAGGAGAGAAAGTCTCAAAATAGTCAATACCATACGTTTGGGTGTAGCCTTTAGCAACTAATCGTGCCTTCAGCCTTTCAACAGTGCCGTCAGGTTGATATTTCACAGCATACACCCATCTACAACCGACAGGTTTACACTGAGGAGGTGGATCCACCAGCTCCCAAGTGTCTCGTTCAGCAAGAGCCAACATCTCCTCCTTCATAGCAGACAACCATCCAGTACTCTGTAGAGCATCCTGGATATTCTTTGGAACAACAACAGCAGATAAGGCATATACAAAATTGCTAGAATGAACATTCAGATGATCAGTAGAAACAAACTGAGCAATACTGTGTGATGTGCAGGAACGAGTACCCTTTCTAAGAGCAATGGGTAAATCAAGATCAGAATGTACCTCAGGTGTAGCAGAACCTTCTGGAGGTGAAGATTGGTTTTCATAGGGGGTTTCTTGAGTAGAAGGTGCTCTGTTCCTGCGTTGATAAACTATAAGAGGAGGCTTAGCAGCCTCAGTAGTGACTGTATCAGTAGTATCAGGCACACAATCAGGAGTAACAGGTAAAGGAGAGGCAATAAGATCAAACTGTAAACAGTCACCACGAGTAGAATAGTAAGGGGTATCCTCAAAGAAAACTACATCACTGCTAGTATACCATTTCCTTCCAGTAGGACTGTAACACCTGTATCCCTTCTGGGTACGAGAATATCCCAAAAAAATGCACTTCTCAGCACGAGGAGACAGTTTATCAGAAGTAGGTCCAAGTAACCTTACAAAACAGGTACATCCAAAGATCCGAGAAGGCACAATAAATAGCTGAATATCAGGTTGAAGAACTTGAATAGGTATTTTGTTTCCAATCACAGATGAGGGCATTCTATTTATCAGAAAACAAGCAGTCAATATAGCCTCAGGCCAAAACGAGCGAGGAACATGTGCATGCATCATAATAGTTCTAGCCACTTCTAACACATGTCTATTTTTACGCTCAGCCCAAGGAATAAGGTATCTGATTTCGATACCGTTTCGACAGCATGGAAACCAAAATTTATGGAAATTTCGACAAAAATTTCGATAAATGCAATTGTGCCCGTTTCGACGCCAAAATGAACGAATTAATTTATGAAATTTTACAGGCGTGACCTCTACACCTAAATGCATCGTTTTATGCAATAAAATTTTATGTGGGGGTAGGTTAGGGAGGGGTCCTTCATGTGGGGAGGTAAGGGAACTGTCCTTTTTATTGAGGATTTCGATGACAAAATGTAGGAATTAAGTTATGGAATTTTGCAATTATGAGCTATATACATGCATGTACTTATTTGTGCTCTAACATCACATATTCGATATGTAGGGCGTCCCCCACACATTTTACTTGGGTTGATAGTTTGCTGTTGATATTGACTCGACAGTCAACCATTTCATTGGCCCTAAGAACATTAATGCAATGTTTCCAAGTAAAATCATTATTTATTGTGTATTTGGCTTCCTAGGACCCTCATTGTCTATTAACCACCACTAGGATACATGTCATCCGCATTGAAGAAAATAAAATATAGCATAAAGCATGCATCGTATTAGTATTTGATAATTTGAGTAGCAAATATTAGGGAATGCAATGTAATTATGATATATTATAGGTATATGATATGCATGAGTAATAAATGGTGAAATAACCCCAATCCCCCTTTAGTCCTATTCAAAAAACAAAAATAATACAAAGGATTGCAATTATCGAAACTTCCATCGAAATTTCCATCGAAATTTTTCAATTTGTGTACAAAAAATCTCGAAATTGGCGAAATTCATCGAAACCGTCGAAATTTTTATCGAAATTTCAATAAATGCAATCTTGTTGGCAGTTTCGATCGAAATCGGTATGGTTGCATGTTTCGGTACCAGATGCTACCGAAATCGGTATTTTGGGGCGAAATTTCGATGATTTCGCCGAAACCTTATTCCTTGGCTCAGCCACACCATTTTGCTGAGGTGTATAAGCACAGGAGGTCTGATGTATTGTACCCACAGATTTACAAAAAACATCCACATCTTTTTTAACAAATTCCAGTGCATTATCAGTACGAAAAATTTTGACAGGCACACCATATTGTGTTTTTATTTCAGCAAAAAAGAACTTGATAATAGACAAAACTTCGGACCTACTTTTCATCATAAACAACCAAGTAGTCCTTGAAAAATCATCAATAAACAGAATAAAATACTTATGACCAGATAGACTCGGCACATGACAAGGTCCCCATACATCCGAATGCACTATATCAAACATATTTTTACTGTTAATCTGACTGCGTCTAGGATAAACAACTCTAGTCTGCTTTCCAAGTTGACATGACTCGCACTGAAAACTACAAATGCCAATATCAGAAACTAAGTGTCGAAGCTTTTCAGATGATGGATGGCCCAGCCGGTAGTGCCACTGTAATGCAGAAACTGAGGTAGATAATGCAGGAGTCACAGATGCTTTAGCTGCTTTGGGCAAATGATCCAGATAGAAAAGTCCATCAGCACCTTCATACCCCCCACCAATCTTCATCCTCGTGCGAAGGTCCTGAAAAACACATGAACCAGGAATAAAAGTCAGACTACACTGTAGGCTTCGCAATATCTTGCTGACAGACAACAGATTCAAAGGAAATCGAGGCACATATAAGGCAGATTTCAGCAGAAAGTCAGAAACAATATCCCCTACTCCAGACACCGCAGACTTGGAACCATCAGCCAGCATAACAGATGAGGGTCGAGCAGGTTTATATAATTTGTGAAACAGTGATCGATTTCCAGAAATATGTGAAGAGGCACCGGAGTCGATGACCCACTTAGTATTACCAGGAGTAGAAGAAGAGCCCAGGAAGGCAGTGTCATAACCAGAATAAGCTGCGGCATGAGCTCCACTAGTCGAAGCTTGAGACGACGCACCAGCTCGCTCAAGAAGAAGACGCTCCACCTCAGCACGGATGTAGTCAGCAGTCGCACCCGAGGAGACAGAGTCAGTAGGCTGAGTCGTTCCTTCTGATGCAGGAGTAGTGGAGTCAACAGCTGCATTGGCCCACGCCGGCTTACCATATTTTTCCCAGCATTTTTCTTCAATATGGTTGGACCGGCCACAGAAGGTACAAAGGCGCTGTCCTGACTGAGGACGCGCACCAGCAGTAGGGGCAGTAGAAGAAGCTCCACGACCAGGAGCAGCCCGTCCTCGTCCTCCACCCAGGGGAGGACGGCTGTCAGTAAAGCGACCACGGCCACGACCAGATGCTGCAGCAAGAGCAGAAGAATCCCCAACATCAGTAGTCAGAGACGATGAAGACGAAGGCAAATGCTGAAGGCGTTTGTAGGCACTCTGTAGTGATGGCAGAGGGTCACTGGCTAAGATCTGGTCCACAACTCCAGCGTAGGACTCGGGCAGTCCGCACAGAAACTGGACTAACTGAAGCTCCTGACGCTGACGCTGCATGGTAGCCAGGTCAGTGGAGAGAGGGTGATAGGATTCCAGTTCACCCCATAATCCAGTGAAGTCAGAGAAGTAATCCGCAATGTCTGTCCCCGTGAACTGTAGACGTCCCAGCTGCTTGGTGATGTCAAACACCTTCTTGGGGTTCTGACTATGCGAGTATGTACCGGCGAGCTGATCCCACATCTGCTTCGCCGTAGGTAGATGAAGAAGTGTGACGCTAATCTTCTCAATGCTGCTGTTGAGAATCCAGGTCATCACAGTGGAGTCGTCACGAACCCAGTCGTCATACGCCTTCACATCTTTAGCATCAGCGTCCTCTGCGGGTGCGGGCGGACCAGCACGGGTAAGATGAGAGTACTTGCCCTGGGATCTGGCATAGATCGTCATGGAGCAGACCCAATGCGGATAGTTGCGCCCATCAAGCTTCACAGTGGTAACCTGACGGCGGAAGTCATCACTCGAGGACGCCATGTGAGCAGTAGGCACAGAAGTAACAGGCACGATCAGGCAGGAGACGGTCTACGCCGTCAGACAGGCACAACAGGCACAAAACACCGAAGAAGACCTCTCACATACGGTCTACGCCGAAGCGCAGAACAGAACCCGGTGGCACAACAGCCTACACGGGCAGGCAGGCAAAAGACCGAAAAAGCGGTCTACGTCACACCAACTTCAAGCCACCGGACCGCTGGAGAACTTCACGGAGCCAACGTACCGGCGGCTAGGATCGCGGAGGCGCACCGGCCCCCTGCGGCGGAGTGGGCGCCCGGCCCCGACGGCTAGCCCGGCGGCTGGGCGGCGGTCTGCTGCGGAGCGGCTGCGGGCGGGGGGGGGGGGGGGGGCGGAGAAGAGAGAGAGAGGGGTGGGAGGGTGGCGGCTGGATCTACTGCTCTGGTACCATGTAAAAGACAAAGCAGTTTTGGGAAGCGTAGGGTTGCACAATGTGTGCACCCTCATATATATAACACTGAAACATTTATAGAGAGGTCCACATATAATATGGAAATAACAAAACAACTAACAAAATATATATTTTTAATATTGGATTGTCTTGAAGTATATTTTTAAGATGAATCGGTATTTTTTGTTAAATATTTAAAAAAATGATGTAACCATGTCATACATGTATCCTATATTTTCAAAACTTCTCGTATCCCCGTATCATACCCATACCCATATCTGTGCTTCATAGATTGTATTATTTATTTGTGTTAATTAATTGAAATTAGAAATGAGTCTGGACCTTTCAATCTTCTAAGTGACGGATGATCTTACACACATATTTTTCAATTAGAAAATGTGATTGATTTTCTTTAAGATCTTGTAGCCCTTTTTTCTATATTATACATACACACTCATATTTACCAATATGTAATAAGTTTTGTTACTTGGGTTCTCTTATTTGAAGGGAGGGTGACTTTGAAGATGATGTTTGTCATAGGAATGTAGCAAGATGGTTGAAATGGAATGCAACTGTAGTATGTGACCAAAAGATCCCTCTTAGATTAAAAAGTAAGTTTTATAGATCATCTATACGGCCAACCATACATTACGGGAGTGAATGTTGGGCAATGAAGAAACCAGGTCTCAACAAAATAAATGTAACTGAAATGTGTATGCTGAGATGGATGTGGGAAGACAAGAAAAGATCATTTGAGGAATTACTATATCAGGAACAAAGTTGGGGTGGTGAGCATTGATGACAAGTTGCGTGAGGCCATCTAAGATGGGATGGACATGTGCAGTGCAGAGCGAAAAATGCACCTATTCAAAGCATGGTTATCAAGTCAAGCACATATAAAAGAAACAAAGGCAGACCTAAATTAACTTGGGAAGAACTTATAAAGAGAGATTTTGAATCTTTACATCTTAATCAGAGTATGACCCATAAAAGAGCTGATTGGAAAAGAAGGATCCATGTAGCTGACCCCAACATAGTTGGGACCATAGTTTAAAATGTCGATTTCGACACCGTTTTCAACGGGGTCCAGAAACAAAATTTTACAGAAATTTTGATATTTCTACTTATTTCAACACAAGATTTCGATGCAAATTTCGACAATGTGATGACCAAATAAAGGGATTAAGTCATAAAAATATTACCATGATAATCTACATACATAAATACAGGTAATTATGCAATAATATCATGTTGGTATAGGGTGGGAGCTCCTACATTTTGTGAGTGCTAATATATGAAATTGTTTCGATCTGGATTTTGACCGTGCAATGCATACATACACATATATTTATGCAATAACATGTTACATCTTATATTTTGGATTCAATTAACCGAGAAGGGTCTCCAACATTTTTAAGGATATTTTCAATTATAATGAAATTGTGAATCGAGAATTTCGATAATTTGGTATGTCCAATTCCACATTTGGTACCGGTCAAAACTGAAATTTCGACCGAAATTTTAATTCATGGTTGGGACTGAGGCTTATATGATGATAATGATATTGATACCCACCCATATATGTGTACATAAAATTTGTTTGTCATGTTTCATATTGTGCCTGTCCCACATTTCCAAAATCATCATTTTTGTGTTTGTGTTTGCGTCTGTATCCATGTTAAGATTTGTGTATGTGATTGTGCAAGTGTCTTTGCTTCCTAGACAAATACACAAGATTATAAAACCCAACCAACTCGGTCGGTCCAACTAGTTGAACTATTACCCAGTAAACCTAGAGGCATGCCTAAATTAACCTGGGAAGAGCTTACAAAGAGAGATTTTGAATCTTTAAATCTTGGTTAGAATGACTCATAACAGAGTTGATTGGAAAAGAAGGATCCATGTAGCCGACCCCAACATCATGATGACGATGACGATGACGATGACGACGAAGATGACAATGACGATGATGATGGGACAAGAGGTGTGCGAATAGCACCTTATGGCCGCTTCGACACTAGGCAGATACATAAACGACCTCTTCTTGAAAAAAGAAAATGCATATTTTCCTATATAATTTTGTAAAAATTACACATATTCATATATAAATTATCATTATGTGGGAACTTCTATACATACATGAACCACGTGATAAGTGTAAACGCCATTCTACACAACTAGGTAACTAGTATATAACATAACTATTTTATAAAAAATGTAAAAGAACATAAATTTCAGTATTGTTGTAATTGTTATAAATAGTAAATTACCTAAATTGTAATATATATACGAAATTAGTATACGTAGTAGTAGCCAATACATTATATATAATTATAGTTTATCAACTTGTGGTACAAAATATATAATATATGCATTGGTCAGTTACATCTAATCATGGTTTAAAATTTCAGTCGAAATTGCGAAATTTCGGTTTCGACCACTACCAGACATCGAAATGGACCGGTCCAAATAGCCGAAATTTCGATTTTTTTATTGCATTATAATATTTTTAAAAAATCTTAAAAATCCAAAATAAATGTGGGAGAGACCCCTGAGTCAATTCAATCCAAAATATAAGATCTAACATGTTATTACATAAGAATATATGTATGTATACATTGCATCATCAAAATCCTGATCGAAACAGTTTTGTGTATTTTCACTAAAAAATGTAGGAGCCCCCTACCCTATACCAACATATGATATTATTGTATAATTAGGTGTATTTATGTATATAGATCATCATGGTAAAAAATTATGACTAAATTCCTTTATTTGGCCATCGAAAACGTCAAAATTTGCATCAAAATCTTGTGTCAAAAAAGCGTAAAATATCGAAATTTCGGTAAATTTCTGTTTCTGGATCAACCGAAACGACATCAAAATCGACATTTTAAACATGGCATCTAATATTTAAGTACATACTAGTAGATAATACATACACGAGTCAGTATCAGTTACATCCAATTATATAAGTATAAGTAGTTAATTACATACTAGTAGATAAAACATACATAGAAGTACAGAATAGTAGAAGAGTACATTGTTACAGTAAAGTTTGAGAATATTTGAATAGACAAATATATAGTATATAATAATAAAGGTATTAAGTAATTAAATGTATGTTTAGTTGATACTATGCTAAATAGTAGAAATACGAGAGTAGAGTATTATATTTCCCTATTCCAGTAGTATATTTCAAATTACAGTAATATATCTCAAATATTACAATTGTATATAGCTATATTGGAATACTATAGTATTATATTTCTGGGATGGCAGTTATTGGGCCGACCATTGGGCGTACATTGGCCGCCTAAAATTTAAGCGGGTAGAAGCGCGAGCCCAAAGCAACCTTTGAGGCATCCACTCAAGCGGGCTGAGCGGACAATAAGCTGCCACTTTAAACTGCCACAACCCAATTAACAGAGTTGTTTACAATCTATGGTCCAATCAACATATATAGATACAGATGTTATAATATGTTATTGTCCCTTCGACTTGTAAATCCTAATAGAAATGGAGGAGGTTATTCTATTGTATCTGTTGATTCTAGTATATCTTTCACTTAATAACTAACTAAGACGGATAATAATCAAAGTCTATAGGAAATATAAACACTATTTTACCTTTTGTCATTCATTCACGCAATTCAGAGTGCCCGATAATACTATCATTTTATCACCTTTAAATCATTCTACACAGAAGTAGGGCATGCTTAGGCACAGTCACAAATATGACATGACTAGGTGTATTCAATACGTTTGAAGATGTGTCTGTGTCCAATATGTGGTGATACGAACACGGGAGCTCCAACGAAGTGTAAGCTCTCCCTAGCCTATGAGACTGTATGGGTAGAAGCACATAATCAAGGCCTTAATACAAAAACTTCTTACACACTACATGCTTGTCAATCTATTCAGACAAAGGAAGACATTGCTATTGATAGTATCCTGGTCTTCCATGAAAGAGAATGCACAGATGTTGATTCTCAGTGAGCCACTAGGAGTCAATCACTTAATGATCTCCTTTTACTTAGTCAAAAGACCGAGAGACTGAGATGCATATGCAAGCGTTGTTCGAAATTGTTAAAATACGATGAAAATTTCTATACCTGTTACAAAGATATTCTATACCTGTATTTATACTTGTGCATCACTCTGTTAAAATTTCATAAATTAATTCGTTCATTTTGGCATCAAAACACACCTGTCCAAACTTCCATCAAATATATGTAAATTTTTGTTTATGTGTCCGTCAAAAAGGGACATTTTTTAAAATATTTGCAAGTCTCTGGTGAAAAGAGGTTCCATATAACTCTGATTGACATGCTAGGAACAATGGTTTCTGTGCTCTAGTTTGAAGGCGGGCATTTTTTTAACCCATACAACTCTTATTTAACTAATATTCACCCACATTTAATGGTCCCGTTCCGTGTTTCCCACTGTGTATTCATCAAGTTCCCTGAGGTAGATCTCCATCGGCCAGCTTGAACATTCAGAGTAACTTGCTGCCATCTGAATCCCTTTAGAATGGAATTTCGCTACCTTGTCGGCTAAAGCATTTGATTGTCTTCTCCTAAACACCAGATTAGTAAGTCTGTCAAACTCTTAGAAAAAGTTTTGCAGCCTCCACCAAGGTTTTGAACATCAATGGACATTGTAATTTCCGTCTATATATATTCCACCGCAAGCCTGGAATTAGATTGGATAGTGGACCTTCTACCTTGCATCTCGACACTCTTCCTGCAACCCAGTATAATAGCATTCAGCAATGCTTTTACTCTTTCTTGTTTGTAATTTATTATTTCCTATTCGAATTGTGCCCAATAATAGTGGGGAATGCTAACAATTTTTGAATTCAATATTAGAGTGAAACCTGGTAATATTCAACGTCTATGTACTGAGTGATACCCTGACTACATTAAGGGTCTGGGTTCTTCTGTTATCAGGGTGTGGGGGGGTGGCATTAGGCTTCCACATACGTCATAAAATTTTATTTTAATCTTAATTTTGATAAGGAGACGGATACAATTGATGTTTCTGAAACAGACAGGAACAGATGAGATATCAAAATCAGGACAAATTCTGGTAGACGTGAATGTAATAAAATATACCTGACCAAATGGACCGAATAACTGTCTCAAATCTTTCTCTGTAGCCTCAAAGGCGACATTTCTAACAATCAGTTTAGTCAAACTGGTATCTTTTTCCACACTATTTTTTGTACGCGAGATTTCTTTTTTTGCACAAGGTTGCAATAGAAGAGCATGCTTATCTAAAATGGTACCCTACAGACCAAACATTTTCTACATTTTAGTTAAAAGAGAACACAATTTTAAATGCTCGAGTAGAACATGGCCAGTTATTTTAAAACAGAATTATACCTGTAAATCCTTACATACTTCAGCAGTAGACTCGGAAGAATCTAACTCGATAAATCCATAACCCATGGAAAGCTGCTTTCCATTTTTCAAGCGCTTCATCTGTTCATAAAATTTAGTAGAAAGCCATCCATAAAAGAATATCATGCTGAAATGAAGAGGGGGATCATGCTTAAAAGTGAAAACAATACCTTTACACTAAGAATTTGTCCCTTCACAATATTATTGAAATGCTCCTTGAGTGCCTCTTCGGTGGTCTTGAAATTTAAGTTCTTGACAAAAATAGACCGGGACTGTATAGAACAGCATTTGCTCAAGAGTATGCATATGCAAAAAGCTGTGACTAACTATTCGTTGAAAACAATTAAGTTTACTGTACTCATAACAATGAGACAAATTTATCAACAGGCAACATGAAATGATGAAAAAGCACATACAGAATTCATAGATATATGGGATATCAAGAGTATGATGACACTATATATCTCCTCATATAAAATTACTTCATTCTTTTTAGATAATCCAAGCAGTGGTTCTTGATTGGTACCATCTAAGTGTATGTTGTACATAAATTCCAAGCTAACTTTGATATAGGATATTCAAATGATATTCAACAATATCAATTTTTCCAAGTAAATGATCATTGTGTTACGTTGACAGATTTGCTTTTATTCAATGCTTGTGTGGACAGAATCATACCACTTATATAGCCAGCTTTTTATGTGCGGATTGCAGACAGTTTCGTATCAGTTGCCCACGATAAAAGAGCCAAAGATGGAATATTTCCACATCAAAAAGCTCAGGCTAAGGGCTAAAGGGAGTCCGAACAAACAGACAAGCTAAAACAAAATGTTGACTAGATGTCGATTTATAAGTCAAGTTCCTTGTGGGTGATTAGAAAATGTTTCTTTGTGGAGGGACCCTGGTTCCTGAAGGCAAATTCTTGGAAGATACGACAGGGGTGAGCTCGATTTTGAAATTAGGCACAGGAAGATTTGTCAGCATAAGCTTGCCTAATTAATGATGGAAAATGGCTATTCACTAGGTTAAGGCACTGGAATCTGATTAATAATTAATTGAAGAACATCATTTCTCCCGATTTTGCTTCAATGACTCTCTATTCTCTTGAATGGTTAAAAGCCAGAACGTTTCAAGGATATCTGGGAGGCCATAAGGAACAGAAATACAGCTCCTTTTTGGACCGGGTAGCTACAGTAGAGTGGGGCACATAAAAGAACTATCAATACTGTTTAGAGGATGTTTCTTGACAGACTTCTGACCCATGACAATCTCCACAAAAGAGGGATTCCGTTCCCATCTCAATGCTGTCTCTGTGATAAGAACACTGAAAATCTGAATCATCTTCTATTCAGCTGCAGTTTTGTGAAGAGGCTTTGGTTAAAGACAGTGGAGGATGACTATCTTCTCTCTACTCCTAAGTCTATGATTGATATCAGTATGAGTTCATCTCAGAAATCAAAATAGTTTCCTTCAGTCCACTACCATAAAACTACATAAAACCCCACGCTTTTTTTGCCCTTTTTTTTACAATTATTACCTAATTATCATGAGGGAGAGGTCCAACTTTTCACAACACGTGAAGTCGGGCCTTTGGTTGTTATAAACCTCCCATCTTTTTTCTGGACGTTTGGGATTGAATTAGCAACCTGTTGCTCGCAAACTGATCGGGCTTTCCAGTCAAGCCAACTAACACATGCATTTCTTTCTAACTAGTTCTTATGGAAGGATGAAAAATATCTATTAGTATTTTTGCATGCTTACTTTTTTTCCACCTCATGTTAGTATTTATTTTGATAAACATGTTAATTATGTTTTTATATGTAGACCATTAGCTTTCTACTTGGCATAATAATGTTCATACATAAAATAATAAACCATTTAAGTCGTGAATGTGTTTTGTTTGATTTTTATTAGACTCATCAAGTTTGAAATAAGTGAAAATACACTATAACACGGGTTATTGAACAATCACACTTCCTGCAATTAACTAAAAATTTGTATGTCAATTTTTCTTACTGTTTGAAATTCTTCTGTTGGGATTTTTCTTTATATGTAGATTGTGCTTACAAACATGCGTTTTTCTCTCGCATATGATACACATTCACACACACACACACACACATACTTACACACACACACACTCACATTCACAATTGTCTACGTACTTTATTTTTTCTTGTGATTGAGGTGAACTTGTTGGGTTTCCTCTTAAACTTCTTTTTCTTGCATCTAAGCTATATAATTATACACTTATACACAGAATTTATTCAGTTAGTTTTCTATAGTGACTGGCATAGATTAAAGGAATCAAAATATGGCAATTCTTTACTCTGAGATTCTAAGACGGTTAATTGTCATGTCTAATTGGGGCAAGATGAAGTTGCATTTGTATGTAATGAGTTCATACATCTGCTACGTGCTACAATTATCAAAACTAGATAGGAAGTGAATGACCTGGTTTCTTTATTTAAATCTAATGTCAAGAAAAAAATACATGAACCTATCAAGTTTCTTGAGAATCCATAGAGGTAAAAACAAATATGATCGTTTGGTGAGTACAATATTTGGCTCGGTTCAATCAGGAAGAAATTGATGAGTAGGAATAAGATGAAATGTTGAAAGATATAAAATGTTAGAAAAGAAGAGTTCCACCTTTATACCACCATATAGGTGGAATGTAACATGCAGTAATATTATAAAACGTCATGAACAAGTTTTTCATCGTTCCAGTACTTGACTATTGCCGAAATCTCTAGCCCTCGTCAAATTAAGGGACATGTGTTTCCTACTTATGCCTTGTCCAAGCAATTATCAATAGTCATTTGACAAATAAGGTTCGAGACTGTGCTATCTATATATCATTGTGGATATATGCTCCATATATGCCTGTATATATCTTTATAATAATTAAGACTTTCTTCCTATTCCACTAATTCTCGATAGCCATGTTGTTTTATGCTTGCATTCACAATAACCAAGTTCGTTGGCGGATAGTGAAGAGGATGCGTCGTCCAAGGATTTTTCCAACAACATTTGAGTCAACTCGGAAAATCATTAGGTATATCATTTTAAAAAAATCTTATTTCTAGCTAACTTTCTAATAATTCAGTAAACATTTCTCCTGTCATGTTTTTTCTTTGAGTTGATTGTCTGATAATTTGTTTTAGAATGTGGATATTGTGCTTGATAGACTCCTTCCTTTTGACTATGAATTCCATCTTCAGGACTACTCATAATTTCCATTCTAACTAGTGCCTTGCGAACCCTCTCCCTAATGGTCACATGTGCTCTCTCATAATTTTGATTGTAGCTAGTGCCTTGTGAACCCTCTTCCTACATGGTTACATGTTCTCTATAGCATTTTAAATATGATTGATGCTTTGGTATTGGTGTCATTTTCTTAATAAATGTTGGGTTTTATTTACATACATTTCTAGGATTTCTTCCTATACATGTTATCCTCCACTACCGTAATCAGCCACAAAAGAACCCATATTCAATCCTTTAGAATATATATATATATATATATATATATATATATATATATATATAATGTCAGATTCATTATATATTAGCATTCACATACGTTGCTAGGATTTCTACCTATACATGTTATCCTCCATTGCAGTAGTCACTCACCAAAGATTCCATATTTGCTCCTTTCGAATATATATATATATATATATATAGCGAGAGAGAGAGAGAGAGAGTCGGGCTAGAATACACTCGAGTAGTTTTTCATGATGCAATATTTTTTTCAAAAATCTAATCCGTTGATCTTCTTAAACATCTTGTGAATAACTCATATACAAAATTTGAGCACATTTGGACATTTATAGGTCATGTTATAAAGACCGCAAAAAGTATGCATTTCAAATTACTTTCACGCATCGATTTTGTTGCCCTCATTTGAGTGACTTACACTCATCCAAATGGGCTCAAAATTTGTATGTAGCCTAGTTATAGCATGACAATGAATCAATGGTTTACATTTTTCAAAAAAATAGTCTTGATATGCAAACACACTTGAGTGTATTCGTGCGATCTGTACACTCGAGTGTATTCTAGCCTGACTCTCTGCGATCTATACACTCGAGTGTATTCTAGCCTGACTCTATGCGATATGTACACTCGAGATAAATGATGGTGAACGATCCATGGGGGAATTCACTACTTCATATCAAGATCATGTGGTGATAAATGATGTTGGAAAAGGTGTGACATTAGTGATGGTGCCTATTTCCTTCATGGTCATGAAGTCAATTGCTAGAGTCACATATTGACTTTGAAGAAGAGAAAGAGAAAGTCGTGGTATAGTTTCTTTCAAAAACTAATATTATGCATAGAGAGACATTGTAACATATTGAAATCCTTTATGTACCTCTTTGTACCCTTTTCTATAAGTTTTGTCCTTCATTTTCGTTTCATATGTCTTTGGACTTGATTTGGTGAAATTGTGATGGTTATTGGATAAATGTTTCCCATATATTTTTAATATAGGGTTGTATGCACAAATACCTCAGTTAGATTTTAGATAATGGGCCTAAAGTGTAAATTGTACACTAAGCAATAAAAAGAATAAAATATTTCATCCTAAAACTTTCTAGCACTTCCTAGAATAAGATAAATAAGAGAAAATCCGAATTTTATAGAAGGGAGAAGATAAATGCAATAATTAAAGGTAATATGGGAATTAATGGGTAAAGAAGATAATTAGAAAGATTTTGTACCAAATATTATAATTTGAAACCTATCAGGATAATTTGACACTTAAATTCATTTCCTTGATCAAAAAGTAACTTAAGGGTCAAGTATCATTTAAAGTGGAACATAAATATAAATATTAATGACATTATCAAAAGAAAATAGGAAATATGCCAATAAAGTGAAATAAACTACTTAATGTTCTCAAATCAGAAAAATAACTCCAAATTCGTATTCTAAACACAAAAATAAGCCTTTGGGCAAATTTGCAGCTAATTTGGATAATGTGTGAATAATGAGTAAAATAGGTGAGAGAAAGTATGTAGAATATTCTATTTATTTAATAAATAAATAAATGATCTCAACTTGTAAAGATAATTGCAAAATCGTGTTCCAATCCCTTAGGGAGACTTATGGGTGAAGTTACATAAAATTTAGATAATGTTATCACCTCTTTTGAAAGAGGAAAGAGAAAATGACATTTTAATTATTTCACATATCAAACTTGCTCAAAAGGCAAAACTAACTCCATATTTGGATTCTATGCGTCAAAATAAGCCAGAATATAAAATTTGGTAATTTTTGGACAATGTTTGAGCCTCCAAATGAAGAGAGAGAAAAACATTTAGGAATTTATTTAATTTTGGTCGAATTTTATTAGCAATCTACTCCTTGTCTCATATGCGCGATTGGATGGCCCAGAGTCCTTCGTGGACCCGGGTCCACTGATCCAACGACTTACAGTCGTCTTCTACCTCTATTCGTATAAGGCAACAGGCCTTGTTTTCCCCGATTTTTCAAATCGATTTATCCTGAGTTTTACTCGACGGTTTTTGCTCAAACTTGCTTCGTTGGATTCCTTGCGCGTTTCCGCACAGGTTTATCCCAAAAACTTTGGCACACCCGACCCAACTGCCCCCGTTTCCAGCAAGGGTAGAATAACGCCCCACAGCCGCAATAGCCAAGACAGAACCCGCCGCCGTGGAACAACAACAATAACAACAACAACCAGAACCCGAGGCGTCCGCCAGTGGAAAGGCGGAATGGGAGAGTGTTTGCTCTCAATGCTGAAGAAGAAGGTGAAGGCAATGAAGTGATTGAAGGTACACTGCACCTTAATATGCATCCTTCAAAAGCCCTATTTGATTCCGGTTCCTCCAATACCTTCATATCTTGTCAGTTTGCCTCTATGCTTGAAATCGAATCTGAGTTTATGGATCACGTGTTGGATGTAAAAACCCCTAGTGGTAAAATATGCTCCTCGTACCTCCAAACTCCTACCTTGGACCTCTGTATATCAGGAATAATGTTTCCCACAGTTTTTGTCTTGCTTGATATGACCGTCTTTGACATCATCCTGGGTATGGATTGGTTAAAGAAGTATAAAGCAGTTTTTTACTGTGAGGAATCCAAGGTTAGACTGGTTCATCCTGATGAAGGAAAAGTGTGTGTCAAGGGCAAGAAGCGAGAAGAACGACAGTTTGTCATCTCTGCCATTAAAGCTGAAAAGCTTGTCTCGTAAGGGTGTAGAGCCTTTCTAGCCTCTATAGTTCTCGATGCTACACCTCCTGCTCTAGAACATGTTGATGTGGTGAAGGACTTCCCAGATGTCTTTCCGGAGGAGTTGCCCGGGTTGCCGCCAACTCGCGAGGTGGAATTCTCCATCGAGCTCATACCTGGAACTTCACCGATATCGAAGCCACCATACCGCTTGGCCCCTGCCGAGCTGGCTAAGTTGAAGAAGCAGCTTGAAGAGCTTCTCGACATGGGCTTCATTCACCCTAGTGTTTCCCCTTGGGGAGCCCCTGTCCTGTTTGTGAAGAAGAAGGATGGATCTTTGCGGATGTGTATGGACTACCGCATGCTTAACCAGGTGACAGTGAAGAACCGTTATCCGTTGCCGCGCATCGACGACTTATTCGATCAGCTGAAGTCAGCCACCGTGTTTTCCAAGATGGATTTGCGAAGTGGTTACTACCAGATGCGTGTGAAGGATGATGATGTCCCGAAGACAGCGTTCAGAACTCGTTATGGGCACTATGAATTCATGGTCATACCTTTTGGTTTGACAAATGCCCCTGCTGCGTTCATGGACCTGATGAACCGAGTATTCCGCCCATATCTCGAAAAGTTCGTAGTGGTGTTTGTTGATGACGTTTTGGTTTATTCCGAGACGTAGGAACAACATCGCGAGCACCTGCGGATTGTACTCAGCACATTGCGAGAAAATCAATTGTATGCAAAGTTCTCAAAGTGTGAGTTCTGGATAAAGGAAGTTATGTTTCTTGGTCACGTGATTTCTGTCGGTCATATAGCTGTTGATCCTGTAAAGGTAGAAGCTGTGACAAAGTGGAATGCTCCGAAAAACCCGTCTGAAATCCGTAGTTTCCTTGGTCTAGCTGGTTACTATCGGAAGTTTATCAAAGGGTTCTCTGAGTTGGCTTTACTTTGACCAAGCTGGCTCGGAAGGAGGTCAAGTTCTCATGGACCCCTGAATGTGAGGACAGTTTTCAGAAGTTGAAGATGAGTTTGACTTCTGCTCCCGTGCTTGCTTTGCCTGTTGAGGGCATACCCTATGTCATCTACACCGACGCATCCCGACAAGGCTTAGGGTGTGTTTTGATACAAGACGGAAAGGTGATCGCCTATGCTTCTCGACAGTTGAAACCTAATGAAGCAAATTGTCCTACGCATGATTTGGAGCTTGCTGCTATCGTTCATGCTTTGAAGATCTGCTGACACTGCCTCTATGGCGAAAAGTTTGAAGTCTTTTCTGATCACAAGAGTTTGAGATATCTGTTGACTCAGAAGGATCTGAACTTGTGACAATGTAGGTGGATGGAATATCTTAAAGATTACAACTTCACCATCACCTATCATCCTGGTAAAGCAAATGTCGTAGCTGATGCTCTAAGTCGCAAGAAGGATGTTGTTTGTGCTGCTCTGAGATGTTCAGAGTGGGAAAACCTTGAACATGTGGCCAGTTGGAGACCTCAGCCTGTCGATTAAGTGGATGAAGACAAGTTGTGTGTTCATATGGCTAGCTTGAACGTTACACCAACCTGGATCTCAGAAGTCGTGACTGCCCAATTAGAGAGTTCTGAGCTTGAAGAGATGAAAGCTTTATCTGAGAAACTGCAATCTGACTTCTCTGTCGGAGTGGATGGTGTTGTCCGCTTCAGACAAAGGTTGTGGATTCCCAATGCTAGTGATCTGAGACAGAAGGTTCTGAGTGAAGCTCATGGGTCCAAGTACACTATTCACCCTGGTACAACCAAGATGTACAAGGACTTACAGCGTAGCTTCTGGTGGAAGAACATAAAGAATGATATAGCTCTGTTCGTGGCGAAGTGCTTGACATGTCAGCAAGTCAAGATTGAACATCAACGACCCGATGGTCTTCTTCATCCTCTTGAGATTCCGGAATGAAAGTGGGAGAAGATCACAATTGACTTTGTTACCGGTAACCCTAAGTCCAAGAAAGGTTATGATGCTGTTTGGGTGGTGATTGAACGACTTACAAAATCTGCTCATTTCTTGCCTTTCAAAACCACGTATAAAGTTGTTGAGATGGCTCAGTTATATGTGGAGTGGATAGTTCGTCTGCATGGTGTCCCTGCTGTGATAGTTTCTGATCGAGACCCAAAATTTACTTCTCGCTTATGGGATCAGATTCAAGAAGAGATGGGTACTGACCTGCGTTTCAGTACTGCTTACCACCCGCAAACTGATGGTCAGTCCGAGAGAACAGTTCATATTCTGGAGGACTTGCTGCGTACTTGTGTGATGGATTGGGATGGAGCCTGGGATCGGTATCTACCGTTGGCAGAGTTCGCTTACAACAATAGTTACCAAGCAAGTATTGGCATGCCACCTTTTGAAGGTCTCTACGGTAGACCTTGTCGTTCGCCTTTGCACTGGGATGATGTGGGTGAACGTTCCCTAGTGAAGACTGATGACATGCAGATGATGCTTGAGAAGGTGCAGCTGATAAAGAAACAGATGAAAGCTGCTCAAGACAGACAGAAGATGTATGCTGATAAAAAGAGGTCTATGTTGACTCAAGGTCAATTAGGTCAATGTTGACTCACGTCTAAATTGACTAAACCCTTGTTTTGATGATGACTAACCATTCCACATATTGGTGTCTAATGCTTCTACATTGAGTGATTTCAGATTAGGTTTAGACACACTCCAAATGCCCTAACTTGCGCATATCAAATTGGAGAAAAGACAAGTCAAAATAGCTACAAGTGTGCAATATGGGATCTCTATGTAAATGACCTTAGAATTGCTTTGTAACCACTTGTAATGATTGTATGACTTGTAATTAAGCTTAGAAAAATTATTGGGACACAAAAATCCATCATTTGTATAGTCAAACGAAAATTCCAAAATACCCATAACAGGGATTTTGTCGGCCGAATTCCAAACTCGGCCGATCCATATATTCTGGAATTTTTATTGCAATCGGCCGAGTTACAAACTCATCCGATTCCCGTTCGGTCGAGTTTCTAGCTAGGAAACTCGGCCGATCCACTGATCGGTCCAAGATGAAAGTCGACCGATCGGCCGAGTTTCTCCAAGGGAACTCGGCCGACAGTCTAGCTTTCATCCTTGTCTTTTAGTGGTTCGGCCGAGTTTCCTTTATTGAAACTCGGCCGATCAGACTGTACTGGAATGCAGAAAAAGCAAATCCAACCGTTGGAGACTTTGTTGGGACCCAAAATAGATCTGTTGCAACTTGTAAAACGGCTATTTTTCGTTCCTAAGTGTTCCCAAAGGCTAAGAGGCATCCCCAACTATAAATAGGACCCCTTGGGCTTCATTCCAAGGTTGAGCATTCATTGCAAACTCTTTGTGAGGTTCCTATTCTATAGTTGAGTGCTTCCTACATCCTCCTCTCTCTCTCTAAGCTTAATCACTTGCTACATCCATTAGAGTGAGTAGGAAATCTGTAAGAGAGCTAGTCCCATTTGTATATTTTGTGAAGCTCTCACCTCCACAACCTCCCCATCTCTCCATTTCAATCATGAAGATGAAGGTTCTTTCTCTTGTCCAAGAGAGGTGAAGAAGAACAAGGGAAGGAGTCCCTTGGTGAAGATCAAGGCCGAAGACTTGGAGCTAGAGTGGGTAAGCCCTTGGAGAAGGCAGAAGACTCAAGCTCAAGTGGGTAAGTCCTTGGTGGAAAGCTTCTCCGAGTGAAGGTGAAGTCAAAGGCGGAAGATCCAAGAAGAGTGGGTAATTCCTACAAGGCCGAAGACTTGTGCAAGAGTGGGTAAGTCCTTGGAGAAGGCCGAAGACTCTTGCAAAGTGGGTAAGTCCTTGGTAAGGTTGAAGACTCTTTGTATTGGATAGGTAAGTCCTTTGTTGGTCATGTATTGTATGTCTTATTAATGAATATAAGAGTGCAATTGGTTGAAGTCCTAGAGGTTGACCTCTCTAGGAAAGTGGACTGACACACTTCTAGTTTGAAGTGTTGAACCACTCTAAATAGCTTGTCTAATTGGTGCATGTTCAATCTCTCTTATCCTTGCTATGCATGATTTAGTTGCACTCAAATTACCTATTTAGCAACCTTATCTTGTCATATATTTTGAAGGTTTAATGAGTTTTGTTTAAGTGCTTTCAGCTCTATTCACCCCCCCTCTAGAGCATCTAATCACCCATCTAGGATCCAACAGTCTAATGTAAGCTTCTTAGTGGGAGACTATGCTTTTCTAAAGATCAAGCCTATACGTTCTATTGCAAGATCTAAAGTAAAAGGCAAGTTGAGTCCTCGCTATGTTGGACAATTTGAAATCTTAGATAAAGTGGGAGATTGTGCATATCGCTTAGCTTTGCCTCCTGCTTATGATAAGATCCACAATGTGTTCCATGTTTCTGTGTTGAGGAAGTATGTAAAGGATCTGTCTCATGTACTCACTATTGAACCTGTGGAGATTAATGAGAATCTGACTTATGAAGAACTACCTGTGAGGATCCTTGACTCCCGAGTAAAGCAGCTGAAGAATAAGGAGATAGAGTTAGTAAAGGTTTTGTGGAGATATCATGGGTTAGAAGAAACCACTTGGGAGTTGAAAGACGAGATGTTACGTACTCACCCTTCCCTCTTTGTATGAGATTTCGGGGACGAAATCCTTTTTAAGGGGTGGAGTGTTGTAACATACTGAAATCCTTTATGTACCTCTTTGTACCCTTTTCTATAAGTTTTGTCCTTCATTTTCGTTCCATATGTCTTTGGACTTGATTTGGTGAAATTGTGATGGTTATTGGATAAATGTTTCCTATATATTTTTAATATAGGGTTGTATGCACAAATACCTCAGTTAGATTTTAGATAATGGGCCTAAAGTGCAAATTGTACACTAAGCAATAAAAAGAGTAAAATATTTCGTCCTAGAACTTTCTAGCACTTCCTAGAATAAGAGAAATAAGAGAAAATCCGAATTTTATGTAAGGGAGAAGATAAATGCAATAATTAAAGGTAATATGGGAATTAATGGGTAAAGAAGATAATTAGAAAGATTTTGCACCAAATATTATAATTTGAAACCTATCAGGATAATTTGACACTTAAATTCGTTTCCTTGATCAAAAAGTAACTTAAGGGCCAAGTATCATTTAAAGTGGAACATAAATATAAATATTAATGACATTATCAAAAGAAAATAGAAATATGCCAATAAAGTGAAATAAACTACTTAATTTTCTCAATTCAGAAAAATAACTCCAAATTCATATTCTAAACATAAAAATAAGCCTTTGGGAAAATTTGCAGCTAATTTGGATAATGTGTGAATAATGAGTAAAATAGGTGAGAGAAAGTATGTAGAATATTCTATTTATTTAATAAATAACGAAATGATCTCAACTTGTAAAGATAATTGCAAAATCGTGTTCCAATCCCTTAGGGAGACTTATGGGTGAAGTTACACAAAATTTAGATAATGTTATCACCTCTTTTGAAGGAGGAAAGAAAAAATGACATTTTAATTATTTCACATATCAAACTTGCTCAAAAGGCAAAACTAACTCCATATTTGGATTCTATACGTCAAAATAAGTCAGAATATAAAATTTGGTAATTTTTGGACAATGTTTGAGCCTCCAAATGAAGAGAGAGAAAAACATTTAGGAATTTATTTAATTTTGGTCGAATTTTATTAGCAATCTACTCCTTGTCTCATCCGCGCGATTGGATGGCCCAGAGTCCTTCGTGGACCCGGGTCCACTGATCCGACGACTTACAGTCGTCTTCTACCTCTATTCGTATAAGGCAACATGCCTTGTTTTCCCCGATTTTTCAAATCGATTTATCCTGAGTTTTACTCGACGATTTTTGCTCAAACTTGCTTCGTTGGATTCCTTGCGCGTTTCCGCACATGTTTATCCCAAAAACTTTGGGATTTGACGAGTTTTGGAGAAACACCCAAAAGGGGCGCCGACCTTCTTTTCTTTCCCCTACTTAAACCCTAGACTAGGGGCACCTTGCCTATAAATATAACAACCCCAACGACCGCCATCGCCTTAGCAACTCGCTCGTGCTCTCAATTTGGTGTTTCGTGGACATTCTGACCCCCAACTGGCCGCCGAGGATCCCTGGCTTGCGGCGCACCTCCTTCCCTTGTTGCGTCGTCTCCGTCCAATCGTAAGGTACCATCTAGTTCGGTTTCGCATGGGCTTCAGTTCGACTACTTGTGCATAGTTTTTCATCGCCTATAGCATTTTCCCCCAAATCCATCACAAACAGCTACTGCTGTTCTAGCGCGATGACGATCGGGCGAGGGGTGGAAGATGACTTCGTGATTTTTACCGTTTTGCCCCACTCGTCTCTCCTTTTCTTTTTTTTCCCATTCGGGGCAATCGTGCCTTTTTACTTTGTTTTGATCAGCCTTGACCCCAACCCACACACACCTACAGCGAGAGGCCCAGGTCACGGGATGCGGGCCCCTCGACCCTCTCTGTCTCTCTCGCAAGCTCTCTCCCTCTTGCTTTGCCTATGTGGCACTCTCGTATTGGTCGAAATAGAATAATTTCTATAAATTATTTCCGATGTCAAAAATTAAAAATAAATAGTGTTTTGAAATCAGGAAGACGAGATCTATCCATTAAAAATAATTTTCAGTTTTGATTTTGATGTTTGCAAAAACGTATTTTTAAAGTCGATTTAATTAACTAAAATCACCAAAATTAACCCTAAAAGTCTATATTTTCAAAATATACAATATTATATGTTATCTTGATCAGAAAACCCTAACTAAGATGGTGATGAGGTTTTTGGAGTCTGATTCGATGGTTTGCGCAAAAAGTTAGTAATATTAGGGTTTTCCACCTTTAATGAGTGCATATAATTCTAATTCATAGATCTAATGATGAATTAGGGAAAGTGGGTTCTAAATTCGTGTGAAGGGTTGGAAAGAGGGTTCTAGAACACCTGAGGCTAAGGTATGTGCATCAACTCTTCAGTTGGGAAAACTTTATAGTTTATACCATTACTTATAATTCCTTATGAGGCCTAATTTGACCAAAATCCTTAATTCTTGAAACCTAAATTGTTTATTGCCTCAAGATTAGTTGTAGCGTTATCTTGTTTGGGTTTGATACCCCACATCCATGTTTCATAATCTTTTTGCTTAATCTTGCCATAACTCTTTTGCTAGCATGCAATTAAATGTTCTATTTAATTATAAAGTAGTGGTACTTATGTACAACCACCCATAGAGGGCATGTATATAATCGTCCTAGGGGAATGTTTATAATTCTCCCCATTAAAATTATAGGTGACTGGGAATGTCTTATTCTCCCTTTACCTAAGGTTAGAGGTCCGGTAGGTGCCTCAACCCTACTTAGTTAGGTAGACATATTAATTTACATGCAAAAACCCTTATTTATTTTGTTATTGGCAAGTTTCATCATATGAAGCCTCATACTCATTGATGTCTCACTTTTCAATAAATCTCTAGCCTATTTTACTTGTTACAACTTTCTTGCCACTTTTAGAGTAATCTTGTAACACATACTTTTCTCTCTTTTCCCCTTGTTGGGTGTCTTCCCAACCACCCAGGCGCCGGTGCTGTACAAGGTGAAGGACAAGCTTGAAGGAAGTTTCCCTCCAGAGTTGATCTTTAGCTTTTGGAAAGGATGGCTAGGTTGTTATAGCTAGATCCTGTTTATCTTATCTTTTCTTTTAGAAATCATTCATGTAATAAACAATAAGGCCATGTGAAGGCTTATTATTTCTTTCTTTCCGCTGCTATTGACATTTTATTATGTATCTGGAATCATGCTTGTTTACTTGGAATATTATGCAATCATCCTCAAAGTCTCTAAATTTTGTTAAAATTGTGGATGTTTGTATTTCCTTTAAATTTTAGTAAAGAGGAGATCTTGCCTCTTTACAGACATAGACCTAGGTTTAGAGAAATTGCATGGGATGAGCACCATATGTCTATCACATCAAGCAACTCATGTTGGGTAAAACCCACCAAGAAGGGGAGGTCAACCATCACACCCACCATGCAATTCAACTCTTTGTTTCACTAAAATTAACTAGCATCTAGTTAACTGTCATATGTAATTTACTTTTATCTAGTGCTCTACATTCTATCCTGAAAGATGCAATCTTGGCCGTATCGACGCCAAAATGGACGAATTAATTCATGAAATTTTACAGGTGTAATCTCCACACCTAAATGCATCGTTTTATGCAATAAAATTCTATATTGGATGTGGGGTAGGGGGGGTCCATCATGTGGGAGGTAAGGAACCTATCCTGTTTCGTTGGGATTTCGATGAAGGATTTTGATGACAAAACATAGGAATTTAGATATGAAATTTTACAGGTGTAATCTCCACACCTAAATCCATCGTTTCATACAATAAAATTCTATATTGGATGTGGGGTAGGGGGGTCCATCATGTGGGAGGTAAGGAACCTGTCCTGTTTTGTTGGGATTTTGATGAAGGATTTCGATGACAAAACGTAGGAATTCAGATATGAAATTTTACTAGCACAATCCACAAACTTAAATATACACTATTATGCAACAATATACAATTTACAACATATCAATAACATATTTACTTACCAACTCACATCAATTGTATGTTGAGTGGCGCGCAGGTTGTCCATACTGTAATGAGTTGATACTATTGAGATATTCCGCCCATGACATGTGCATCCTATAAGGTTGGTTATATGTAGTCACATGCTCCTCATAGACAGTATCGTTGAAAAATTGCATCATCCCAATCTTTGGAAAATGTTGTTCTAAATCTCTGAGATATTGTGCCATTCTTGGAGATGTAGGTCGAGGAGCTCGAGTGAGTGGACGTTCACTTCCTTGAGGAATATGTTGAATAGCTACAGGCACAACCATAGGAAGTATTGGGACTGGAGAAACAGGAAGAACTGAATGACCACCACTCCATGTTTGCCCACCATCCTCAGAAAATGCAAGGGAGTTGTACTGATAACTTCCATGTGGGCCTGAGACATTTACTGTATAGGTATATCCAACATGATGTTCTACTTCTGGTTGTGGCGGTGGTAGTGGTGGCTGATTTTGATATCCAGAATACCCATATTGAGAGTGAGATGGGTATGGTTGCCCAAATATCATATCGACAAATCCCAATGTTGAATCATGTTGAGATTGAGAATCAGAACCTGAAATACTCATGTTGCTAAGTGAATCAGCAATATCAGAATAATGATCATTGTTGTAGCCGTAGGAGCCTGTAGCCTGAGGTGGTGCGCACCACTGTAGTCTTTGCCGGTTTGAGTTTTCCTCCTTTGAAAAGTTTTTTCACGCATGGGATATTCTTTTTCTGCTGGAGGAGGTGCAGCTGTCGTAACATAAGGACGATCATCATACTGAGGATCAACAGCAGAAGGATATTCAAGAGAGCGCTCACTGTCGCCGCCATCATTGCCACCATCATTATCAGATTTTGATTTTGACCCAGATATACTTTTTGAAGAAGGAGACTCTGTGCTACCCAATGCTTCTTCTACTGCTCTATTGATCTCCATATCAACATTTTCATGCTCAGGCTCAGGCTCAAGTCTTTCAGGTGGAGTTTGGTGACTTTGGTCAACATTAGTATCAGAATCTCCTTCAAAGTGCTCTTCTATGTATGGATCCGGACGACCATCTAGATTATCAAGAATGGGACGACCTATCTCATTCATCCATTCCTCTAAAGGTTCTTCTAAATCATCAGCTTCTTCTATGCCTCTACGCCTGGATGGGTTGAATGTGTATGCGGTGTCAATGGGATCGTGGACGACAACAAAATCCACTTCTTTGTAGTTGGCATCTCGTATTGCTCTAGCCCTCAACCGCATGTTGTAGTGAACATATACCAGATCTCTTAGCCTGTCTGCCCCCAACCTGTTCCTTCTCTTTGAGTGAATTAAATTGAAAGTGCTCCAATTTCTTTCACAACCTCCTGCAGATGTTGTTTGAGAAAGAATACGAACAACCACTTTTCTTAGATGGGGGGCACCTGTTCCATTCCATACCCACCACTCACAAGGATCACCTTGATCACGGTCGACAACTGCATTTGGATGACCAAAACAATCGAGGCCTTCACGAAACTGTCGCAACTGCAAAAATATTTAAGAACAAACTTCAGTAGAGGTAAAGAATTTGTTATATAATATATTTAGTTATATACCTCGTCCATCACTATGGTGCACTCTTCAGTAGAGGTAAAGAATTTGTTAGTTATATCTCTCACAGCAGACATCAGAGTCGCATCTAAGCCCAGTTTTCGCGAGTATTGGAACCTCAGGTTCAGATAGTAAGTTGTCACCAATTTCAAATAAGGAAATAAGATTTAGATTTAGTTAACTTATAACAAGTTATAGAGTTAGAAACTTAGAACATAAATCTGAATTTAGAAGAAATAAATTATATACCTGCTTTATGCAGTGGATGCAAAAGCATATCTATCCAACGCTTGTCTACAATTGACAAGTATTGTGAATGGGACCTAGGAGCTGCTTGTTTAATACCTTCCACCATTACTTGCATTGCATCATACAAGTAAGGCATTGTTGCGGCTTTGTCACCATCTACCAGCCTCAACACTTTGACAACATGTTCCATTATCCACAACACCTTTGTAACCTTATCCCAGAAAGCCCGACTGGAAATTAGTTCTTCAATCCTTCTGCCAACTGGGGTGTTGTGCTCCTTCATGGAGGTCCACTCCACACCATTGAAAAGCCTCCTAAGGCCATCTTTTTTGGACTTTAATGAGTTCAAGGCCAAGTAATTCGTTGCAAATCTAGTCACCCCTGGTCTAACTAGATCACCTCCACAGTACTCAGATCGTCTCATAGCATTTAACAAGAAGGAATGGTTGTAGATGAAACCTGTGATCAACCTACCATCAATTGTCACACTTTTGATGTAATCAATTGAGCCCATGTCCTTGAGGATCAGATCTATGCAATGGGCAGCACATGGTGTCCATTAGACCGGATATTTCTTCATTGTACTTTCACCGACCTTCTTGAAGTTAGAGCCATTGTCAGTCACTATTTGCACTACATTCCCAACCCCTACCTGCTTGATGTATTTCTTCATTAAATTCTTGATGTGACTGTAATTCCTGACTGCACCAGAAGCATCAACAGAGTCTAGAAAAATAGTAGATCCACGACAATGTACAAGAAAGTTAATAATTTGCTTTCTATTTCCAGATGTCCACCCGTCACACATGAGTGTGACGCCATACTCAGACCACAATTGTTTCTGGCTTTCAATCCATACCTGTAGATCTTTCTTCTCTTTGGGAAGATACTTGTTCATCAACTCATATGCAGTTGGGGCTTTGATACCCCTACCCGACTCCCCTATGACATCCACCATGTGTTGTAGATATGGTTCGGTTGCAACATGTGTGGGTATACCATGAGCAAAGAAGAACTTACCCACTGCCTTGCCCACTTTCTCTTTCGTACCAGTAAACATTGCTTTTAGGGTTTTTTGCCTAGCATCAGGCTTCCTAACCCCTGGCTCATCAAAATGCTTCAATCTTGCACTAGCAGAACGGAAGAGTGTATCAACGGTGCCTTTCTTTCTTTTATATTGAGCATCTTGATTTTCATCATCATCATCTAAGTCAACAATCGGGACACGTGCAGCCCCACTGCCTCCACCTGCACCAGATGGTCCATATCTCCTCGTAAGCCGAGCTGCCTCCTCCCTATCCCACTCACTTATGCGGGAGTCTCTAAGAGCACGCCTATACATATGACGTGTATAAGCAGTATCACACCCTGGAGGATATGCAATATCATCATCTGATTCAGCAAAAGAACCTGTGGCCCTAACATCAAAGAGTGTATCTGTGTAAGCCTTTTCAACCTGCTTCAACTTTTGTTGTTTTTGCCTCTTTGCACCCATCAGTTTCTTGAAGTCATCCCTAACACTAGGAGGGCACTTCTGGCACATTGCCTCATTCTTGTCACCACCAGTAATGTGATGCTTGAATCTAGTAATTCCTCCACCACCAAGTGTTTTCTTACATTAGTTGCAGACAATCTTTGCCCTATTCCCAGACCCAGGTACATGCTTGCAGTGACTCCATGCAAAATCCACATCCTTTGATGCATGACCAGCCGCACCCTCAGCGTCACTTGAAGACGAAGAAGACATCATCTCAAAACTCAAAAGTCAACACTGAAAAAGACAAAGACAAACAAGCAAAGCAAATGATATTAGTAACTTAGCATTTAATAAAAAAGTACTAGTAAGAAATGTACATTGTCGTATTAACTATTAAGTCTATTCTCTATTCATAATACTAATATCAAATAAAAATAAGCCATTAAGTGAACAAAATTGGTTTCTTTTATGTAATGTAGAATCAAAATCGATATTTTATAATGTTTGATACTTGCTTGTAATTATAGAATCAAACACAAGATTTTTCTTTTGAAAATAATTATTTTTTAAATATAAATAAAGTCTGAAATTATTTTTAAAATTATAAAACATGATATTTACTAATTAAATAGACAAGTGATATGCTTTCCACATGCTAGTTTCATCTTATACAACATTAACACACACAATTCTAAAGAAAAAAAATAAAAAAACGTTTTTTTTTATTTTCAGCATTTTTATAAATAAAAAATACGAATTATTTAGATATTTTGGGTATATTTTTGTTTATATATTTTCATGTTAGTCTTTGATGGAACTTCTTCTACTAAACCTAAATTAAATACCTATTATTAATGGTACTAATTGTATTATTACTATTAATTAATGAAATAACATGTTAATGTTAATTATTAGTGAGGTAATTAGTGATAAATCAGTAGATCTATATAATATAATCATAGATCTAGTGATAAATAGCATCAATCATAAGTATTTTGGAGTAGATCTAGGATTTTAGGGGTATTTGGTGAGTTTTTTAGGTGAGAATAGAATTATAAGAAGAGAAGAGAGAGGGGAGAGGTTGGAAATGATGGGAAATGCAAGAAATTAAGTAAACATGCCTTAATTGGGGCTGATTTGAGCTCCAATCTTGAAATCGCCCAAATTCTCCAAGTTTTTCCTCTTCAAACAGCAGCAGCAGAAGACGGCTCACAAATATCGATTTGTCGGGGCGGAATGCCGCCTGTGCCGCCCTGTACCGAGGTGTTAGTGGTGCATTTTGCACCGGTACCCTCGAAATTTGGCGGTATTGGCGGTATACCCACCGGTATGCCGAAAAATGTGATCCTAACGGCATAATTGCACGTATCTGTACCGGTACCCGTCAGTATCAGTATTTCGAGCGGTATACCGCCGATACCGATGAAATCTCATCCCTTGTGGGTAACTGGGTTTTCAAGTCTAAGATTACCATGGCCGACAACCCATATAAAAATCAGGGTAAGATTTTCAGCCTACTAAACATGTGTATGATATGGACCAAGTCTTGGTAGGGACAGGGGTAGCATTGACTTGGCCCAGTCTAATGTGTATCCGTGGGGGCTCCATGGAGCTAAATTTGGAGAAATAGCCCCAATGCTTGGCTTGGAATAGATGCAATCCCAAGGGAACAAGGCTACCAAAGGCCTAGAAGACTACAGGGGAACTACTAGCCATCCACTGGTGAGAAGGGTCGCTAAGTCCAAGGGGAGAGAAGCGACAGTCTAACCCCCAACCATGACAGGAGCTATGATCCCCAAGCGGTCAGTATACTGCAGTGTGGTACCATAACACCCAATCCACAAGGGTGTGTGCTACATGGGAGAACCCTAGCATCTTGAGGAAGAAACCCTGGGTTGAGTTATTGATGGTTGCCTCCTCTCAAAACATTTCTACCAAGGTTTCTAATCCTAATACCTTGATATTAAGTTGAGTAAAAAAATAATTTGGGAGTGGAAGCTTGACTTTCATTATGAACAGGTGTGTTTATTTATATATAAATGAGAAGTAGCCGATGATCATTTACATGATGTGGGACGTAGCACACACAAGAACTTAACTTATGTAGTAACCACTGGATACTAGTAATTTTTCCTTAGCATTTACAAAATACATATTCTAACAAGTTTCATTCCTCTCTTAACAAACAACAATCTCCTACTAAAGCTACATATCCATTGCCCAAAAGTTTATTTAATGTTATTTTGTTCATTCATTCACTGAATCATTAAGCAATTCATGATTGCATCTTCTTCGAGTAGCATCAATTGGTTGTTTATTCCTATTATAATAGACTAGAAAACATAACATAGCTGATTGGAAAAGAAGGATCCATGCAGCCGACTCCAACATGGTTGGGGTTTAGGCATAGGTGATGACGATGATGATAACAATGATGAATCGACTAGCAAAAATATAAATTTATTGCAACAACAACTAGTCGTAGAGTATCTCTTGCTTTCCTAGTCATGACCAATGAAACCATAAATATGCATCATCATATTGTGTCAAAAAGTCTAAACGTATATGCAACGATCTAGTTTCATCTTAGCCATCAAATTAGAGATTACTTGAATGATTACATGATTAACTAGATTGATCATTTTTTAAGTTTGATTAATGATGATCGTTTAATTATGATGTATTGAACCTTTGAGATAGTAAAGGAGTTGTTTATTCAGTGAGTAAAAAGGTTTACAAGGTACTCTCTTGTATAGCTACAGAGAGTTGAGACACATATACAAGCGAGCAATATGGGACTAATACAATAAAGCAGTAGGAGGAAAAACACAGCAGAATAAGTAAATAACACATTATTTGTATACTCCCCCTCAAGCTGGAGCATAGATGTCGAATAAGCCCAGCTTGTCAATCAGAGTCTGGAAGCGAGCTTTAGGTAGAACTTTGGTGAAGATGTCTGCAAGCTGCTTCTCAGTGCTGAGATATGGAGTGCAGATATGTCTAGACAGAACTTTCTCCCTAATGAAGTGGCAATCAACCTCAATATGTTTTGTTATTTCATGAAAGGTGGGGTTGCTCGCAATGAAAATGGAAGCCTTATTGTTACAGAACATAGGAATGGGGCTAGAAGAGGTGATATCAAACTCATTCAGAAGACCACGGACCCACAGGAGCTCACATGCAGTATGAGCCATGGCTCTATATTCTGCCTCTACACTAGATTGGGCAACAACTGTTTGCTTTTTGTTGCGTCATGTAACCAAATTTCCTCCCACAAAGGTGCAATATCCAGATGTAGATTTCCTGTCAGATCGACTTCCTGCATAGTCAGAATCAGAGAATCCAGATAAATTGCAATGACCATGCTTTTTGTACAGAAGACCTTTCCCTGGAGAGCTTTTGAGATATCGTAAGATGTGACAAATAGCATCCCAGTGGCATTGCCGGGGTTTATCAAGATATCGGCTTATGAATCCTACAGCAGCAACCAAGTCAGCTCTAATAACAGTCAAATAGATAAGTTTGCCAACAGGTCTCCTGAACTGTTGATGATCAGCATAAGGAGGACAAGTATCAATTTCCCAATCCATATTGGGATCTAGAGCAGTGTTGGCTGGCTTGCAACCCAACATGCCTGTCTCCTACAAAAGGTCAAGAACATATTTCCTCTGTGACAGACATAGTCCTGTAGAAGATCTAGCAACTTCAATGCCTAGAAAATATCATAGTTTCCCTAGGCCTTTGGTGATGAAGTGTTGTGCTAAATACTTTTTGGTTGCTTGTATCCCTGCACTATCACTGCCAGATAGGACAATATCATCAACATACATAATACGGATGACCAACCCTGCTGCAGTTTTACGAATAAATACAGAATGATCAGATTGTGAAAGCCGAAAGCCAAAGGTAATTAAGATCTGACTGAGCTTGTCAAACCATGCACGTGGGCTTTGTTTCAGACCATAGATTGCCTTTCTTAGTTTACATATTTTAGAAGCAGACTCCCCCTGAGCAACAAATCCCGAAGGTTGCTCCATGTAGACCTCCTCCTGTAGATCTCCATATAGAAAAGCGTTTTTGACATCAAGTTGAAACAAAGGACAGTCTTTATTCACAACAATAGTTATCAGAATACGAACAAAATTTAAGCGTGCAACTGGATAAAAAGTTTCAAAATAATCAACTCCATATGTTTGAGTATATACTTTCGCAACCAATCGGGCTTTCAGGCGTTCAATGGTACCATCCAGTTGATATTTAATAGTAAAAATCCAGCGGCATCCAAAAGTATGGCATGAAGAGGGACGATCAACTAGATCCCATGTATGTTGATCACAAAGTGCATGCATTTCCTGCTCCATAGCATGTTTCCAGGTAGGATGGCGAAGTGCCTCTTCGGCTGATTTAGGAATTGTCACAGCAGACAAAACAAAAGTGAAACAAGCAAAGCTACCACAGAGATTGTCAGATGAACGGAAATTACTGATAGGATGTTGAGTACATGAGCGAACACCTTTCCTTAAACTTATAGGAAGATCCAAGTCAGAAAATACCTCCGTGGATGGTGGATCAACCACAGACGCAGGATTTGGTTCGGCCGGGGCTTCAAAAGCATTGATGTTCTTTGACCGACGCCGATAGACTTGCAATGGGCGTTCTTGAGGCACATCAGGAGCTGGTAATTCCTCAACAACTAATGGTAATGGTGTGGTAGCCATAATATCAGCCGACAATTTGGCACCATCAGTAGAATAGTAAGGCATATGCTCAAAAAAGGTCACATCCGCACTAACAAACCACTGTTTTTTAACAGGATCAAAACAGCAGTAGCCTTTCTGAGTACGTG
This sequence comes from Alisma plantago-aquatica, assembly GCA_963693085.1. NCBI lineage: Eukaryota > Viridiplantae > Streptophyta > Magnoliopsida > Alismatales > Alismataceae > Alisma > Alisma plantago-aquatica. The sequence continues at coordinate 593,632,206 of OY856411.1, forward strand.
AATATCCCAGAAACACACATTTGACTGAGCGAGCATCAAGTTTGGTGAGGCCGGGACGAAGATATTTTACAAAACAAGTACTCCCAAAAATGCGAGGAGGCAGAGAAAATAATGGTTTATCAGGAAACAAAATGGTGTACAAGACCTGATTTTTCAAAACAGAAGAAGGCATGCGATTGATAAGATAGCATGTCGTAGAGACAGCTTCAGGCCAAAAGTGATGGGGTACTTTGTAGTGTATGAGAAGGGTGCGAGCAACCTCAAGAAGGTGACGGTTTTTTCTTTCAGCGACGCCATTTTGTTGAGGGGTGTAAGGGCAAGTGGACTGATGTATGGTTCCTTGGGCAGCACAAAATGATGTAACAAATTGTTGCATGAATTCCAGTGCATTATCAGTACAAAATTTTTAATAGGTCGATTAAATTGAGTGTGAATTTCAGCAAAGAAGGTGTGAGTAGTATCTAACACAGTATCCTGACCTTTAAGCAAAAACAACCATGTGGTGCGAGAATAATCATCAATAAAGGTCATAAAATATCTCACACCCGAGAGACTAGATACAGAGCACGGTCCCCAAATATCAGCATGAACCAGGTCAAAATTTTCTTTAGAAGCAATAAATTTCTTAGCAGGAAAAACAGACCGAGTTTGTTTGCCCAAAACACAAGTTTCACAGGAAAAATTATTCTCAGATAAAGTAGGAAATAAATGCTTTAATTTGGCAGCAGATGGATGGCCCAGGCGAAAGTGCCACTGTAATCCCGTCACTGAAGTAGATAGCATAGCCACATCGATAGGAGATCCATCCAGATAATACAGCCTATCTGGTCCTTCACGGCCCGAACCAATCCTCGTCTTCGTGTGGAGATCCTTCAAAATACAGCAAGAAGGATCAAATTTAATAGAGCACTGGAGTTGTTTAATCATCTTACTGACGGACAATAAATTAACAGGAAACTTTGGAATATATAAAACAGAATTCAAGTGCAATTTTGGTGAAAGCGGAACTGTGCCAGTGCCATGAACATCAGTTTTGGATCCATTTGCAACAATAACAAATGATATAGGAGTAGTTTTATGGAGACTCAAAAAAAGATGAAGATCACCAGCCATATGAGTGGAGGCACCTGAGTCAATGCACCACTGTTTGTTACCAGATGATGAAGAGGCAAGCATGACAGAGGCTCCTGGTGGAGACGAGGATGGCATCTGTGCGAGACATTCCTGGAACATCTTCTCGAACTCCGAACGTAACCAGTCTGTGTTAGCTGGAGCAGCAGGTGTGTCAGGGGTAGAGTCGGCAGCAGTTTCTGTAGCAGCCTGGTTAGCCCAAGCTGGCTTGCCGTGCTTAATCCAGCAGCGATCTTCAGTATGATTGTCCCGGCCACACCAGTTGCAGTAGCGAGGGCCAGGAGCAGTACCACATCCAGGAGTAGATGTGCCTCGACCTCCTGAAGGAGGGCGACCGCCACAGCCACGACCGCGACCACGACCAGAATCATCAGAGCGAGCAATAAGCGTAGGATGCTCAACAACAGGTGTAGGAGTCATGGACGACAGGCGTTGGACACGTTTCAGAACATCTCGAAGGGTTGGCAGCGGGTCACTTGACAGGATTTGGTCAACCACTCCAGAAAAAGAGGCAGGAAGTGCAGCCAAAAATTGCACCAGTTGCAGTTCGTTGCTACTTCTGAGCAATTTTGATGTCCGACGTCAAAGGGTGGTAGAGTTCAAACTCATTCCATAGAGCCGAGCATTGATTGTAGAAGTCATCAATGGAAGTATCAGTAGAGAACTCCTTCTTCGCCAGAGTTTTGAAAATTTCAAAGACACGCTTGGGATTCTCCTGATGAGAATAGACATGGGACAATTGATCCCACATAGCCTTAGCATCATGAAGGCAGAGAAGAGATTGGCTTATGCGAGGCTCGGTATTATTGAGGATCCAAGACATGACGCCGGAATCATCCTTGGACCATTGGGCATAGCTTTGTTTGGTTTTGTCATCTGAATCAGCAGTAGGAACAGCAGGAGGCTCTGCCGTAAGGTGGTGATACTGTCCTTGTGCTTTGACATATAGAACAAAGGACGCCGACCAGAGATGGTAGTTGGAGCCTCCGTCGAGCTTCACCGTGGTGACACACAGAGAGCGCGGAGGCTCAGGGAAGGCCATGGAAGAGGCAGGAGTTGGTGCAGTAGCAGAGTAGAGACCCACAAAGGGCAGATAGCAGCAGCAGGGATCTGACGCGTCAGATTAGAAAACCCGTATCGGGCAGAATATCATAGAGAAACCTACGTTGTCATGAGGAAAAACTCAACGTTCCTTCATGAGGCGCAGGCAGATAGAATGGAGAGATGAAAAGGACTCTCAACTTAGCCGGCCAGTGGATGTCCGATCGTAGATCCGAAGAGCACCCGGACGTAGATGGAGACGGGAGGTAAAAACCTGTGGCAGCCGGCCGAAAGGCTAGAAGCCTGGAGGAGGAAGGATGTTGCGGGTGGAGTGGGTTGTGGAGGAGGGGAGGCGGCGGTGGGGGTGGAAGGAGGAGGGAGGGGTGGCGGCGGGAGGGGAGGGAGGGCTGGGCGGCGGCGGGAGGGGGGGAAGGGGGAGTTGATGGGTGGGGAAAAGGAGAACCTGCTCTTGATACCATGTAGATAGTAAAGGAGTTGTTTATTTAGTGAGTAAAAAGGTTTACAGGGTACTCTCTTATATAGCTACAGAGAGTTGAGACACATATACAAGCGAGCAATATGAGACTAATACAATAAAGCAGGAGGAAAAACACAGCAGAATAAGTAAATAACACATTATTTCTATAAACCTAATATGAAACTCTAAGCATGCATTTATTTTGAATAATTAGGGTTTGAAAAGTGAAAACCTTGGTTGGCCAAAATTTGGATTTCAATAATATATAAATGCAGAATGTAATGAATGCAGTGGTGTAGTGAATGACTTTTCGTATTTCATTTGTAAATCATATTTCTTTAGAATTTTGATATAGTTTGGATAACTTAAATATAAGTGTTTCTGCAAAATAACAACATTTTTTAGAGTTCTTTGGATCTTTTGGTCGTTCGAGTTATCTCCATGACTAGCTCAGCCGACCATGCATTTAGGGTGAAGTCTAGCAGAATGGTATTTGGTTTGTAGTTATTTATCTATATATCCATTTGGGCTGAAATTTAAATTTTAGCTAGGAAACTCCATTTCAGACAACATACTAAACTTTCAAAATTTTGGGAGAAATTTTGACTGACCGTAGACCCCTTCATCGCCCGAGTTTCTTGAGAGGCCAACTCGGCCGAGGATATTTTGTGTTGAAATATAAAAAAAATGTAATGTTGGCTTGTTTGTAATTGTGTCAAGCACCCCAATTGATCTATATCAGAACCTAACACCTTACTAGCTTCCATGATTCATCTTTCACTTCATAGATATAAAATTCTTAAGAGAGAGGGAGATTTAGAGTCTGGAAGAGGAAAGAAGTGGAAATAATGATCTAGGGTTTTATCTTCCTAGAGATGATGAAATCAAGTTAATCTTCTTTAGATAGGCTTTCATGATGAATCTTCTTTCCTATGTCGAAATATGTCTCTTCTCTTATTTGAATTAAAAAGATATCAAATCACTCTTTTTCAGGTTCTCTCCATTTTTCATTTCTAGGATTTTTGAGTTGGAAGGAGGAATAAAATCGATTGCAAGGACTTGAATAGATTTCTAGAAAGATTCAGCTCTTAGGCATGTTTTTGAGGTGTTTGACACCTGAGGTGAGTGGTTGGGCCTTGATTCAGATATTTTAACATGTTGAAAGCTTAAATCCATCCGACGAAAGATCAATGAAATCAATGCTTGTGTTTTTATGTGGTTGGGTAAGCAATCAACTGAGGAATCTTTTTGGGAATTAAATGCTACTGATTTAGATTCATTATATATGAATTATATTTGCTTGCTTCATGCTCTGCGAATCAAATTCTATTAAAATTTGATGGTACAATAATTATATAGTTCTATTCTAAATATTGCTTAAATCGCCCCAAATAGACAGGATGTCTGGAAACATAACAGACATGCATGAAATGTAGTCTGCTTTGAGCATGGACTTAATATACCCCATTAATTGTTATTAGTGAATCCTTGATGAATAAAAATATGATTTTGTATTAAAGTCTCTTGACTTGATACAAATGTTTTAAATGTATATATTCCAGTTTAGGGTTATTGTTGAGGGACGACTGAAATAAGTCGATGACATTATGTATGTTATGATTAATGGATGGATTACATTGAAATGCAAACTATGGTTCTCGTTAGTCAAAAATAGCCCAAATATATTTTCGCACACTAATGAGATCAGTTGTCAATAAGATGTTTATGATGATGTGTAAAGATGCGTTTAACAAAACCGACTTCTTGAAAACCCTAAAAGTTTACTATCGGGATGTGAATGAGAGATAGAGCCCTAACTTGTATATCATATTTGTAGGTATGAGACACTAAATATAGGTATTACTAGTTCGAGTGGACTTATTAAGATTATCTAATTCCAATGCATCTTTATGATATCAATTCAAGGAATAATGAATAAACCCCACACGAGTGCAAGACTTTTCTATAAGTGGCATAATATTGAATTGAGAAGATAACCAGAGATTGAGTAAGAAGAAGTAACTCTAATCCGTTCCATTTCCTCAAGTGAGTAGCCTTATAAGGAATGGAATGATTTTTTAATTACCAAAATACCATTAGAAGTCAATTGGCATAGTACACATATCTAAATGCAAGAAAGGAAATGGACAAGGGTGGATACAATTATGATGATAAGAAATGGGCGAAATATTAATAAAATGAGTATGAGGAAGTCTTTCATCTCGGTTTAAATATATTCGATTACCTAAATTGAAAGAAATACACTAAAGGAATGTGAAGGATTTCAATGACAAAAGCATTATGCATTAAGTAAATTTAGTATGATCAATTCCTGTAAATATATTGAGTGAAAAATGAAAGAAGTTGAGAGTAATGAATTAGAAACGAAGGAGAAATGAAGATATTAATTAGTTGGATCTTAGAACCTAACCTTAGCCCTAATATGATGAGTAAAGTGATAGTAATGAAGAATAAAGGATTAATGAAGGTAGATGATTGAATATAGATTGATTTAATCAAAAGAGAGTAAATCATCGTTGTTTACTGGTATTGATAAGAATTTTGTATGAAATATTAATCATGTGTTGTGAATAATTATGCTTAAGATTACTCTTTTTTGAGAAAAACACAAGTGGGATAATTCTTGTGTTGTATTATAAACATGATTTGGGTACAATAAATAATGAAAAATGATTACACATCAATCTGGTTGTGGGTTCTAATGCCACTGTAAATGTATATACATAAAAGAGAGAGATGGAATGAAATGATAAGACATGTGATAGATTGAAATGGCATATGATGGTTTGCATTTGAGAAACTTAGATTAGGGTAAACACACGAGAACCAGATAATATATGAGGATGATAGCTCATTGATGATGAATCACATGAAATGATGATGCATCTAGTTAGGTGACCTGAACATCGTTAGTTTCCCCCGAGGCCATACTAGGGAAATGAAATAGATCTCCTTGTAGTAATCAAAGGATTATGAGAATAATTTCCAAAGTGTGGATTGAGACCTTGAAGCCAAGGTTAGACCACCAAGATTTAAGAGTGAGTCGCATGGAGTGATTATGGCCCTAACTCCTCTGTTATGAAAGCCTATGTTTATAAGGAATCTCTAATGAAATGTAAATTATGAAAATGAGAAATTTTTTGATATGTGATGTTCTCTTCTGTTTGTTCCTATCTCGTGTACTCCAGATGAGGGACTGAGCCTCTTTACGCAACCCTGTGGTGGGCTAGGGTCTATTATGGCTATCTTAGGGTAGTCGGCTAAACCATAAGATAATGATGGTGAGTCGTTGACACGAGAATCAGGCATGGCGACTTCTACTTGGTGTATGACCTGAGTAGTTTCAGGACAAATGAATAAAAGATGACAGGCCGTGTAGAATATAAAATGAATGTTTGTTATATTCTTTTTACTAATAGTTGATAAATCTCTTATAAAAACTAGAGCAAAGTGGGAGAATCCCTCAACCTATCTCACGGTTGAGTTGCTTGTACATTTATACACAAGAGACTTTACAAACTTTATACATAGGTCCCTGACCTTTTCTTACACTTACAAGTAGGTCCATATACATACATATTAACACTCACCATCAAGCTGGAGCATATATATCATATGTGTCCAGCTTGTTACATACCCGACAACCATTTAGGGACTTTGTAAAAAAATCATCTAACTGATCTTCTGATCTGACTGGTGACAACTGAATCAACTTTTCTTGAATCTTTCCTCATAGAAAATGACAATCTACTTCAATTTCTTTGGTGCTCTCATGAAAGACCAGATTCGAGGCATTGTGAATAGCAGGTTGATTGTCACACTTCAAGTCCATAGGAGCTTCCTGCATGAAGCCAAGCTCCTTTAACAAGTGACAAATCCATAGCAACTCACATGTTGCAAGGGCCATATCTCTATACTCTGATTCTACACTGGATCTTGCTACAACAGTTTGCTTCTTGCTCTTTTGAGACACAAGATTTCCTCCCACAAACATACAATAAACAAAGATAGACCTCCTAATAATGTTGGATCCAACCCAATCAACATCTGGGATGTCCATGATTTTGATATAGAAGTCCCTTGCCAAGAGACTTCTTGAGATACCTCAGAATGTGCACAAAAGCCTCCATATGACATGTGCATGGCTTATTCATGAACTGACTAACAACACTAGTGGCAAAGGCAATGTCGAGACGAGTGACAGTCAAATAAATCAAATTCCCAGCAACTTGTTTGTATCTCCAAGGATCATCAAGTAACTCCCCATACTTCCTTTGTGAAATTACAATCCCAAACTTGGACTTGGCAACTTCAAACCCCAAATTTTTTTTTAGAATTCCCTTAGTCCTTTTAATGAAATTGGCCATGCAAAAAGAGTTGTAATTGTGCAATGCCATCCTTGTCATCTCCAGTAATCACAATATCATCAACATATACCACCAAGAAAATGCTCCTTGATGTTTGTCTTCTATAGAAGATAGAATGATCTATAGTACACATACGAAGTCCAAACTCAGAAAGGGCATTGTTGAATCTATCAAACCAGGAACAAGGTGACTGATTTAGGCCATAGAGAGAGTTGTGAAGACGACATACTAGATCCGACTCCCCCTGGGAAACAAACCCAGGTGGTTGCTCCATATATAAATCTTCTTACCCAAATCACCATGCAAGAATGCATTTTTAATATCAAGTTGATGTAGAGGCCAAAAGTGAATAGCAACCAAAGACAAGAAAATGTAAATAGAAGCCATCTTTGCCACGGGATAGAATGTCTCTGAGTAATCCTTACCATAAACTTGAGTTTAGCCCTTGGCAACTAAACGTGCCTTGAGCCGATCAACACATCCATTTGCACCCAATTTGACAGTGTAAACCCAACGACATCCAACGACAGACTTTCCATGCAGGCGTCAAACTAGAGACCATGTTTTTTTTCTAATGATAAGTTGATATCTCCTCATCCATAACATAACACCAACCTGGGTGATCAAGTGCAACTGAAAACGATGGAGGTATAGAGACATAGGATACAGAAGAAATAAAGGCATAATATGAAGGTGAAAGATGGTTATATAAAACAAAGTTAGAAACGGGATGCTGAATATTTTTAAGAGTGCATGATCTAACACCTTTACTCAAAGCAATAGGAAGATTCTACTGTAAAGGTGGAATTACCATCTCTACTTGACCTTCTAATAAGGAAGCATATGGAGAAGGAGCTAAACCGGTGGGAGCCTGTGTTGCACCTTCATTGGCACCTAAACCAGACTGTCCACCTACACCTATACGATGAGTGTAGACCTAAGTGATTGGGGGTCTAGCTGACCTGGGTGGAATTACATCACGAGGATCATATTTGCTAGGGGAATCAGAAACAACAAACTCACAATGATAGGAAGGGCCAAGAGCTCCTCTATAACTACGGGTGTCACTGAAGAACTATCATCAAAATAGGATGTGCCTTCAAAGAAGGTGACATCTGCAGATACAAAGAAGTGATGTAAGGTAGGGTTATATCACTTCTACCCCTTTTGAGTCAAAAAGTAACCTAAGAAAACACATTTAACGGACTTTGGACTTTACTTATCCATACCTACACTAAGACAATGGACAAAACAAGCACATCTAAACACTTTGGGTGGAACATTGTACAATGTCTTCATAGGATGAAGGATCTAAACATGTATGCGATTTTGGAGAACGAATGATGGCATACGGTTGATGAGGTAGGTGGTAGTGAGGAGTGCATCCCTCCAGAATTCTTTAGGAACATGCATATGAAGGAGAAGAGTGTGAGAGGTCTCAACAATATGACGGATTTTTCTCTCAACTACCCTATTGATGTGGAGTATGTAGGTAAGATGATTGATGAACGATGCCATGTGTGGAGGTGAAATGGATGAACTCACGACCGAATTACTCTCTGGCATTGTCAGAACAAAGCATGCAAATTTTCTTTCTAAATTGGGTTTCTATTTTTATGGTAAAGGATTTAAATATGGAGAAAAGTTCAAATCGCTCCTTCATCATATAAAGTCATGTAGCACAAGAATAATCATCGACAAAAATAACAAAATATCTAAACCCAAGCTTAGATGTAACAACACTCGGACCCCATATATCATAATGTACCAACTCCCCCTAGACCTAAATACAGACCTTGTTTGTTTGCACAATTGACATGATTCACATTGCAAACTCTCCAAGTTGGACAAACCCCGAATCAAAAACACGAGTCTTTCCATAGATGCATGACCAAGGAGACTATGCACCACCAAAGGAGATGCAACTACACATGATGTGGGAAGTTGTTGCAAGTAGTAGAGTCCAACCAATTAATATCATTCACCAATCGTCTTCCACGTCTTCAAATCATGTACAAGACAAGTATCAGGTAAGAAATTAACACAGACTTGAAGAGAACGAGCTAATTTGCTAATTAATAACAAATTAAAAGGAAAATGGGGAATGAACTATAAGTATATAGACTTTTCTGTGTTTTTTACTTAGTCTATTTTTCTCTTTACTATGTTATTCTTGTGTTTAGTTTTATCCCACATGGGTTATCTCTAAATCCTGTGGTCTTCTCTTGTCTTATAAAAGAGAACCATGTACTCCTTTTTTTATCATCTCAATAAGAGGATTATTAGCCACAACTTCTAGATGGTATCAGAGCCTCCCGATCCTCCCTAACCCTGATCCTTTCCCTAACCCCATCCGCCACCCCCTTTCCCTTCTCCCAAGCCGCCGCCCACCCTGCCCCCCATCCTGTTGCCGCTGCCACCACCACCAGCCCCTCCAACCGCTGTCACCCCTCCCCTACCTTTCTCCCTTGCCGCCCACCTCTTTCCCTCCCTTCTTCTCCACCGCAGCCCCCCCCTGCTGGCCGCTGCCACCCCACACCCACCACTACCATCTCCAGCAGCCACAACCACCCTCCCCATCCTCTCTTCTCTCTTGTTTCTCTTCCCTAGTTCTTCGCTCACCATCTAATTCGGCTACAAGCTTCCGTTTGTCTCCGTACGCTCTTCCGAAAAGCTTACGTACAACCTGTGTCTTTTCCAGTTCTGGCACGTTGAAGGCGTAAACCAGCTTTTCGCTTCTGCCTGCCTACACCTCATGGTGGAGTGATCTTTTCTCCATGGTGGCGTAGGTTTCTTACTTCTTTATCTGCCCCGTGAGGGTCTTCTGAGGTCCATGTGGATCTCCTACTTGCTACGACTACTAGTCCATGTGGTGGACTCCTGCTACTGACTACTGCTACTGCTGATCCTTGTTGTGGCTGTGCTCCTGTTTTGCTCTGGTCTAATGGCGACTCTAGATCTCCCGCACACTCTCTGTATTACTACGGTGAATTTGGACAGTTCCAACTATCACCTATGGGCTGCCTCCTTTGAGTTGTATGTCAAATCCCAAGGTCGTCACTCTCATCTGACTACAAAAGGCTTGTCTCTTCCTGCCCCTGATGCTGACGAGAAGACGAAACAAGCCTATGATCTCTGGTCCAAAGAGGACTATGGGGTCATGACATGGATGGTCAACAGAGCTGAAGCCAAGATCAGCCAGTCCCTGCTCCATCTTCAAACTGCCAAAGAAATGTGGGAGCAACTCTCCCATGTTTACTCGCACCAACAGAATCCTAAGGTCTTTGAGATCTTCAAGCAACTTGCCAAATAGGAGCATTCTGCTACTGACTCCGTTGAGGATTACTATAACTCTTGTTGTGCCCTCTGGGATGAGTTCCAGGTGTATCATCCTCTTTCTACTGACATCGATGAAGTTCATCGACAGCGGAACGAACTTATGTTAGTTCAGTTCCTCGCGGGCCTACCTGCTTCCTTTGCTGGTGTTGTGGACCAAATTCTCTCCAACGACCCTTTACCCACTTTCCGCGATGTGCTCAAAAGGGTCCAGCGCTTACCTTCTGTGTCCCAGTCCGTGCCTGACTCTTCTGATGGGGCATCTCTCGCTGTCCGCTCTGGTGATTCCTTTCGTGGTCGCGGTCGTGGCAGAGGTCGTGGCCGCGGAGGACGTTCTTCTGCTCCTGGCCGTGGCTCTGGAGCTGATCCTGTGGAGTCCCGCTACTGCACTCACTGCAAGCGCACCAACCATACCGAAGATCGTTGTTGGATCAAATACGGCAAACCTGACTGGGCCAATAAAGTGACTTCTGACCAGACTGAACCTGCTCCAATAGCTGACTGAATCCGCTCGGAATTTGAAAAATTGCTTCAAGCTCGCCTGGCTTCCTCTACTGATGCTTCAAATGATGGTAGCGCCGCCCTTCTGACCAAGACTGGTAAACCTTCATGGGTGATTGACTCTGGTGTGACCTCTCATATTTTCTGGCAATCCTACATTATTCTCTAAATTGCACAAGATATCTTTTATACCGCCTGTTACTTTAGCTGATGGCTCTAAATCACCGGTTACTAGAATTGGTGATATAAGTTCTATTGGTAGTCTGCCACTGCAGTCCACTCTTTATGTCCCTAAGTTTCCCCTTAATTTACTATCTGTCAGTAAAGCTGTGAAGAGCCTTCGTTGCTCAATTACGTTTGATCCAGATGGTGTTCTGTTTCAGGATCTGCGCACGAGGATGACGATTGGTTCACGCCATGAGGGACCGGATGGGCTCTACTACTTGGACGATCTGAAGTCAGCTGCATATTTGACATCATCTGTGGCCGACATTCAGTGGCATTATAGATTGGGACATCCCTCTGCTGCAAAATTAAAAGCTTTATTACCTGATGTAGTTAGTTCTGTTTTTCATTGTGAGACATGCCAACTTGGCAAGCAAACTCGTGCTACTTTTTCATTAAAATTTTGCATTAGTTCTAAAGCTATCTTTGATATTATACATGCTGATGTTTGGGGTCCATGTGCTGTGACGAGTACTTCTGGTTTTAAATATTTTCTGAGCTTCATTGATGATTTCTCTAGAACAACCTGGATGTTTTTACTGAAAGATAGATCTACCATTCTTGAGAAAATTATTGACTTCTTTGCTGAAATCCGTACCCAGTTTGCTAAGCCCATTCAAATTTTGCGCACTGACAATGCTTTGGAGTTTATGCAAGCCTCTGTAAGTAGTTTTTTGTCGTCGCCAGGACACCATCCACCAAACTTCCTGTGCCTATACCCCGCAACAAAACGGTGTTGCTGAACGCAAAAACCGTCATCTCCTTGAAGTTGTGTGTACCCTTCTTTTTCACTACCATGTTCCTCAGTCTTTTTGGCCTAAGGTGATACCTACTACTTGCTACCTCATTAATCGTACGCCATCCTCTGTGCTCGGAAATAAGATTCCATATCAGGTCTTGTTTCCTGATGCACCTCCTTTCTCTGTGCCTCCTCGTATCTTTGGGAGCACGTGCTTTGTTAAAAATCTCCGGCCTGGCCTTACCAAATTGGATCTTAGAGCAACTAAGTGTGTTTTCTTGGGATACTCTCGCACTCAAAAAGGGTATTGATGCTACGATCCTGTTTCTAAAAAGTGGTTGGTCTCTGCAGATGTCGTATTCTTTGAGCACATGCCTTTCTATTCTCCGGCTGGGTCTGCACTTACATCAGATTTACTGGTTGATATACCTTTACCTGTTGTGGATGATTTGACTGATAATTTGATGCTGCCTCCTCACCTAAAATGCCACCTCTGAAAGTGTATCATAGAAGACAGTAGCCGACAACTCCCTCTATGGCCTCTCCATCGTCTTCATCCTCTGTGCCAGATCAAACACCTCCGCAGGTATTTTTTGACTTTGATCTCCCTATTAGCCTGAGAAAAGGGACACAGACTTGTACTAAGCATCCCATTGAGAATTTTTATTCTACTGATAATCTGGGTGCTAATTTTGCTAATTTTACTACGACCCTTTCTGCTATATCTGTTCCGAAAACTGCTGCTCAGGCCATTAAAAATCTTGCATGGCGTTAGGCTATGGAAACCGAAATGCAGGCGCTTACTGAGCGCAATACATGGCAACTTGTTGATCCACCTGCTGATTGCTCTCCTGTTGGTTGTCGCTAGGTCTTCACGGTCAAGTATCAACCAGATGGAACTGTTGAACGCCTTAAGGCGAGACTAGTGGCTAAAGGCTATACACAGACCTATGGGGTTGACTACTTTGAGACTTTCTCTCCGGTGGCACGGTTGAACTCTGTGAGAATTCTTATTTCTGTTGCTATTAATTCTGACTGGCCTCTGTATCAGCTTGATGTCAAGAATGCTTTCCTGTATGATAACCTTCATGAAGAAGTCTACATGTCACAACCCCCTAGTTTTGTTGCTCAGGGGGAGTCCTCTAAAGTATGCAAACTGAAAAAGGCGATCTATGGCTTGAAACAGAGTCCCAGAGCTTGGTTCGATAAATTAAGCACTATTCTTCAGAATTTTTCATTCAAGCGCTCCCAGTCCGATCACTCAGTCTTTGTCAAGAATACTCCTGCTGGCATTATTATTCTCATTGTTTATGTTGATGATATTATCCTCTCAGGAAGTGATCCTGCTGGTATTCAGTCCACCAAGCACTACCTGGAAAAACATTTCGTCACTAAAGATCTTGGGTCTCTCAGGTATTTTCTTGGGATAGAGGTGTCCTGGTCTTCTTCTGGCCTCTGCTTATCTCAGCGCAAGTATGTTCTGGATCTACTATTTGAAACTGGTCTTCAGGTGCTAAGCCTGCTAGCACGCCTCTGGATCCGAACACCGACTAGGATGATGAGAATTCTCTTGCATATCCTGACAATCATTAATATCGAAGAATGGTCGGTAAACTCATCTATCTTACTGTTACACGGGTCGATAGTACTGCTGTTGTTGGATTGGTTAGTCGTTACCTAGATAAGCCTCGACAGTGTCATTGGGACATTGTCTGTCATATTTTGAAATATCTGAAAAGTTCTCCTGGAAAAGGCCTTCTTTACAAGAAACATGGAAACTGCAAACTTCTTGGCTATTCTGATTTCAATTACGCTGGCAGCAAGGTTGACCGTCGCTCTACTTCTGGCTACTGCATGTTTGTGGGAGGCAACCTTGTCACTTGGCGAAGCAAGAAGCAGTCTGTAGTTTCTCGCTCAAGTGCTGAAGCTGAATATCGTGCCATGGCACACACTACCTGTGAACTATTCTGGATTAGGAGCTTACTGAAGGACTTTGGTATCTCTGACTCGTCTCCTCTTCCAATGTATTGTGACAACAAAGCAGCTACATTCATTGCTAGTAACCCTACTTTCCATGAGCGGACCAAGCACATTGAGGTGGATTGTCATTTTGTCTGCGAAGCTGTTCTCTCTGGCCAGGTCTCTACTCCCTACATTCATACGACTGATCAGGTGGCTGACATCTTCACAAAGATTCTACCAAAGACAAGGTTCACTGCTATGACATCCAAGCTGGGCATGATAGACATCTACGCTCCAGCTTGAGGGGGAGTATTAGTATATAGACTTTCCTGTGTTTTTTACTTAGTCTATTTTTCTCTATACTGTGTTATTCTTGTGTTTAGTTTTATCCCACATGGGTTATCTCTAAATCCTGTGGTCTTCTCTTGTCTTATAAAAGAGAACCATGTACTCCTTTTTTTATCATCTCAATAAGAGGATTATTAGCCATAACTTCTAGATGAACAATGTAGACGGAGGGGATATATGGTGAGTTGGTGACACTGTCTCAATCCCCTTAACATTAGCAACATGGTTGTCTGCATGGGTGACACTGGGTAGGTTGGGCTTATGGGGTAGGTGGTGAATGTCTCTGGTACCTGAATGTGATCAATTGCACCAGAATCAAGGACCCAGTCTGACTTGGACGTCGATGCCTTGGATCCATGTGAAGTGCATGCTGACAAATCAAACCTCTATGCATTGGATACTGAAGTCATTGCCTGCTTTGAAGCTTGAAGATGCGTCAAATGAGCGTGTTCTTCTTTAGATAAAAACATCTGATATGTAGCTGCCTCTCGAGTATCATCAACAATTGTCATGTTAGCAGACTTCATAGGGAATCCATATAACTGATTATGGATTGTTGCACGAGAATGGTGAATGACAAACTCCTTATCAGCCATGTTGACCACAAATGCACCCAACCGAATGAGATATTAATTAATCAGCAAAAGATGGATCAGGGACAGAAATGCAGACTTTATGGCAAAAATTAAGACGTCGTCTTCAAAAAATCATATCAATGGACACTAGAAGACCTTGAAGTCCGACTTTTGTACACTTTGTAGAAGTTGGGGACCTTGAAATAGGAATCTTTCGTCTTCAAAATAGACTTTGGCATAGTTTGTAGCAGTCGTGCGACAGTACTCCGCGACAACAACACCTAAGGACAATGACCAATGCTCCCTTCTCGGATTACCAATGCATGTGACCTTCTAGGGCAAGGTAGTAAGGTCAAGGACGCCCCCTATGGACCAGATTTGAGGGAGGAAAACAGCCCTTAAACCCTTTTGATGAAGCCAAGCTTCTTGCTGGAATAAAAGACTTGAGTGAACGGTAAGTGTTGGGGTGCACAATATGTGTACTCCATATATTTATAGAATAAACATTTATAGAAAGGTCCTTACAGAATATGTAAATATCAAGACAATATAACAAAGACATAAATAAAAATATTATCTAACACTCCCCCTCAAGTTGGAGCATAGATGTCGATCATGCCCAACTTGTCCACAAGAGCGCATAAGTGCTTCTTAGCCAGCAGCTTGGTGAAGATGTCAGCAACCTGATCTTCAGAGTGAGTAAAGGGAGTACAGATGCGTCCAGACATGATGGCCTCACAGATGAAGTGGCAGTCGACTTCAATATGTTTAGTCTGCTCATGAAAGACAGGATTACCCGCAATAAAGATAGCTGCCTTGTTATCACAATGCATAGGAACAAGATCAGATAAAGACACATGAAACTCCTTCAGAAGAGATTGCACCCACAAAAGCTCACAAGAAGTATGAGCCATAGCACGATACTCCGCCTCAACACTGGATCTAGCCACCACATTTTGCTTTTTGCTCCTCCAAGTGACTAAATTCCCTCCAACATAGGTGCAATAGCCAGAATTTGACTTCCTGTCTGTCTTTCTATCAGCATAGTCAGAATCAGAATAGCCCTCAAGAGAACAGTGACCACGCTTTCTATAGTGTAAGCCTTTACCAGGAGAACTCTTCAGATACCTTAGAATATGACATAAAGCTTCCCAATGACATTGTTTAGGCTTATCAAGATAGCGGCTAACAAGACCAACTGCCGTAGAAATGTCGCTCTAGTAACAGTGAGATAAATCAGCTTCCCAACCAGACGTCTGTATCTTTTACTGTCTGGATACAAAGGTGAATCAGCATCATCCCAATTCACATTGGGATCAAGCGGTGTGTCAGCAGGTCGAGCTCCAAGCATACCCGTTTCCTATAGAAGATCTAGGACATACTTCCGCTGTGACTGAAACAAGAGCACTAGAGGTCCTTGAAACCTCAATTCCCAGAAAATACCGCAGTTTTCCCAGATCTTTAGTAACAAAATGTTTATAGAGATAGGCTTTGGTTGCATTAATTTCAGAAATATCACTGCCTGACAGAATAATGTCATCAACATATACAATAAGGACAAGAATACCAGTAGATATCTTCTTAACAAACACGAAATGATCAACATGAGATCTGAGAAACCCACAAGTAGACAAAGTGGTGCTCAGTTTATCAAACCAGGCACAAGGGCTTTGCTTCAGTCCATAGATAGATTTCTTGAGGCGACAGACTTTATGTGACTCCCCCTGAGCAACAAACCCAGGTGGTTGCTCCATATACACTTCCTCCTGAAGATCACCATAAAGAAATGCATTCTTGACATCAAGCTGAATGAGAGGCCAGTCCAGATTAACAACCACAGGCAGAAGAATTCGTACGGAATTCAGCCTAGCAACAAGAGAGAAGGTTTCAAAATAATCAAAGCCGTAAGTATGAGTGTAACCTTTCGCCACAAGACGAGCTTTCACGCGTTCTACAGTCCCATCTGGATGATATTTAACAGTGTAAATCTAGCGGCAACCAACTGGTTTACAGTCAGAAGGAGGATCAACAAGATCCCAGGTACCCCTGTCAGTGAGAGCAGCCATCTCCTCTGTCATGGCTTGAGTCCATGCCTGACTCTGTAGAGCATCCCCAACATTTTTGGGTACAGAAATGGCAGATAAAGCAGTGACAAAATTGCTAACATGAATACTCAGATGGTCAGTAGAAACATGATTAGCTATATTATGAGATGTACAAGATCTAGTGCCTTTCCGGAGAGCAATAGGTAAGTCTAGATCAGAAAATACCTCTGTGGGCGCAGGACCTTCAGAAGGAGAAGATTGGTGTGTAGTGGGGGGGTCTTCATCAGTAGTGGGTTGTGAAGCACGATTTATGCGTTGATACACACGTAAAGGAGGAGTAGTAGTTGTCTCATGCTGTTCAGTAGTGTTATCAGAATCAAAAGTCATAGGCAGAGGTGCAGAAATCAAATCTGAGCTCAGGTGTGTCCCCTTAGAGGAATAGTATGGAGTATCTTCAATAAATACCGCATCACTACTCAGAAACCATTTTCGCGTCTCCGAATCATAACAGCAATATCCCTTCTGAGTCTGTGAGTATCCCAGAAAAACACATTTTGCAGCTCTAGGGGACAATTTATTTTGATTAGGACCAAGCGACCACACAAAACACGTAGACCCAAAAATCCGCGGAGGAACAGAAAAAAGAAGAAGACTTGGTTGGAGAACCTGTACAGGTATCTTATTACCAATGACAGAAGACGGCATGCGATTTATTAAGAAACATGCAGTAAGAATAGCTTCCGGCCAGAAATGTTTGGGAACATTAGAGTGAAGCATAATAGTCCTGGCAACCTCAAGCATATGCCTATTTTTTCTTTCAGCCACACCATTTTGTTGGCGTGTATACACACAAGAAGTTTGATGAATCGTCCCCACAGATCGACAAAACACCTCAACAGAGCTTTGAACAAATTCTAATGCATTATCAGTTCTAAAAATTTTAATAGGCATCGAGTACTGTGTTTTAATCTCAACAAAAAAGAATTTAATTGTAGGCACTACTTCAGATCAGTTTTTTAACAGAAATAACCATGTAGCCCGAGAATAGTCATCAATAAACAGAATAAAATATTTGTAGCCAGATAAACTAGGAATGTGACATGGACCCCACACATCGACATGTACTAAATCAAACACAGCAGTGCTAGCAATCTGAGATTTTTTAGGGAATACAGATCTAGCTTGCTTGCTCAATTGACAAGCTTCACATTTAAATACAGGCATACGACCACCAGGAAACACATTTTAACTTTGCTGCTGACGGGTGTCCAAGCCAAAAATGCCACTGTAATGCAGAAACAGATGTTGATAGAGCCAAAGCAGAAACCGAATTGCTGAGCAATCGTAGATCATCCAGGTAATAGAGTCCATCTGGTCCTTCATGCCCCCCACCAATCTTCGTCCTCGTGCGAAGGTCCTGAAAAGCACATTCACCCAGAGCAAATGTCAGACTGCAGTTAAGGCCGCGAACAAGTTTGCTGACAGATAACAGATTTAACGGAAAATCCGGCACATATAAAGCAGAATGTAGAAAGATGCGGGCAAAGACATCCCCAATGCCAGAGACCGTAGTCTTGGACCCATCAGCAAGCATCACAGTAGACTTAGAGCGGGGTTTAAACAGATTAGAAAAAAGAGAACGGTTGTCAGAAATATGAGACGAGGCATCGGAGTCGATCACCCATTTTGTATTACCAGTAGAAGAAGAGGCACTCAGAAAAGGCAGAGTCAGAACCCGAGTAGGTGGCTGCGTGAGCACCAGAAGTCCCAGCCGATGAGGATGAAGCAGTCCGCTCATGTAGCAAACGTTCCACCTCTGAGCGAATAAACTCAACAGCGGCCTCAGTCGAAGTGGCAGTAGGAGCAGTCGGAGTAGTACCCTCCGTAGAGAAGAGCTACGACTAAAACTATCGCGACCAGAAGATCCTCGACCCCGACCAGGAGCAGTACGAGGGCGGCCGCGACCGCGACCACGACCCCTGCCACCCATGGCAGCAAGAGCAGTGGGGTCAACTATATCAGTAGATGGATGGATCAGTAGAAGAGGCTGACAGGCGTTGAAGGCACTAGAAGGCACTCTCCAATGTGGGCAGTGGGTCGCCGGCAAGGATCTGGTCAACCAATCCAGCATAGGAGTCAGGAAGACCACAAAGAAACTGGACCACCTAAAGTTCCTGTCTCTGGCGCTGCATGGTGGCCAAGTCCATAGAAAGAGGATTCAACGTCTCAAGTTCAGCCCAAACACCTTTGAATGTAGAAAAGTAGTCTGCAATGTCCGACCCAGTAAATTGTAGGTGAGCCAGTTGTTTGTTCAGATGAAACACCTTCTTTGGATTCTTGTTGTGGGAGTAGGTGCTCGCAAGCTGATCCCACATCTCTTTCGCCATCGGAAGGCACAGGAGAGTAACACTGATGCGAGTCTCGCTGCTGTTCAGAATCCAGGTCATCACAGTAGAGTCATCCTTGACCCAGTCATCATAGAGTTTTTTTTTCCTTGGACTCGGCAGTGGCAGGCGGGGCAGGTGGCAGATTCTCGGTTAAATGTGAGTGCTTCCCCTGAGATTTTGTAAAAATCTCCATGGAACACACCCAGTGTTGATAGTTGCAACCGTCGAGTTTCACGGTTGTCACCTGACGGCAGTAGTCCTCATGTGAAGAAGCCATAGATGCAGCAGCAATCTGGGTCCAAACACAAAGTAGAAAACAGCAGCAGCGGAAGACCGTCTAGATCCGCCAACTAGACGGTAGCAGACTGAGCAGAGATCCACAAAGGACCAGCCTACATAAGGGCTACGCCTAGGCACAACAGAGAACCTGACGGCTCAAGGGCCTGCACGGGCAGATAGAGAGGGAGAAGCACGGAAGCCCGTCAACTCCCTAGACAGAAGCCAACCAAGGGATCCGCTGAAGATTCAACCAGCTAGTACGTGCACGGAAGAAGGAACCAACAGGACCGCGCAACGACCAACTGGAGACGAACTACCGACCCCCGGAGAGGAGCACGGCGGCGGCCGGTGGGGGTGCCGCGCAGGGGGGGCTAGGGTAGAGAAAGGAGAGAGGAGGGGAAGGTGGCAGCTAGTGTGCCTGCCCTGATACCAACTTGAGTGAACGGTAAGTGTTGGGGTGCACAATGTGTGTACCCCATATATTTATAGAATAAACATTTATAGAAAGGTCCTTACAGAATATGTAAATATCAAGACAATATAACAAAGACATAAATAAAAATATTATCTAACAAAAAGACTGTTGACAACTGTTGAATGCAAGCTGATTTGGAGAAGTAGAGGAGTAGCAGCCAGCCACTGCCATTTTGGAGCTGCTAGGACCAAGGGGATACAATACCTAAAAGGGATGATCTGAAATCCAAGCGGAGAAGGAGAAACAGCCACTCCAAGGGCCTTCCTGCTACAGTACGGTACTGTAGTGACGAGTGGAAAAGCTTGAGATGTTGATCGTGATGACTGAAGACCTCAAGTTGGGGATGACAACTTCCTTGGGGAGATTGATGACTCTCCTAGGTGTTACATGTTGCTTTGATACCATGTGAAAATTAGAGCAAAGTGGGAGAATCTCTTAACTTATCTAACAGTTGAGTTGCTTGTACATTTGTACACAAGAGATTATACAGACATTACACATAGATCCCTGATCTTTTCTTACACTTACAAGTAGGTCCCATACATATTAACAATTTCTTATCTATAGAAATCAATATTTCTTCTATTAAAGATAATATGTTGTCTTATTCTTATCTGTCTGATCGTAAACTTTGACAACTAGTTTAAGGTGGATTTGATATCTACTCTCGTTAATGACTTGGCATAAGTTGTTATTTGAAATAATTCTATTTGGTAAACATGTCTTATGTGAACTTTAGCTTCAAGACTAAAGGATGTGTTCCTGATCCGGTTGGTGGGGTGTCACAAAGATAGTGTTATTATTGTTGGATTATATGTGTAGATGTTGACTTGTGACTCCTGTAATATGATTTTTGTTCTTAAATTAATTAGCATTTTCTGATCTGTTACTAGATATCCTCTCAAAATCATTATAAAGTTGAAATTTGACTTAATGAATGCCTTTGTGATTTATTTGAATTATTGTCATAAGTTGGATGTACTAATTGCTAGAATCATTTGTTAGACTTTTCAATATTTTTAGGTTTCTTTTGAATTTGATATACTTAACCTGATGATGATGCATGTTACTTGGCTAAGTGGGAAATTTTCACTCATTAGGGCTCTATATAAGTCTCATGAGATTGTTTCACATATTTTTAGGTATACTGACATACAACAGAGAGGTCGTAACACAAAAAATGTAAATAGAATAACTTAGTCTAGAATGTCCCTGTAGTCTCACTTTCTGGGATGGGTTGTATATTCACAATTGTTTTATTCATGTAATCTGATGTAAACTAAATAATGTATGAGAAATAAAATCTAATTTTCGCTTAAATGGAGATGAACTGGATTTGTATAACTGAACTTGTTGATCCTTTGATGTAGAATTTGTTTCTAAAAAAATTTACGTGTTTCTTGCATACAGTTTTGATTGTGTTTGTCAGCAATGTAGTGTTTTGATTTTTAATCCGGGTTTAGATTAAGGGTTTTTCTCTAAAGGTTGGCATTTATGCTTGATCAAAATAGAGGTCCCTACAATATAACCAAATTGTGTACGTCTTTATCTCTTGTGTACAAATGATTATGTTATCCTACCTGCTTGTAGACAATACCATTTCAGATTAAGAGGTGGTATTGCCAACTAAGATGATGTACGTTGATATTGTCGATTATTTTTGCCTATATTATTGCTATTAGTATTGAATGTTGATATGCATAGCTGCATATTATTTGAGCATTGAGAGATGCATTCTTATCTTGTTTTTAAAGTTTTTATGGGGTGTTGTTATTAATTAGCATGCTCCTATCTTGCATGTATATGTGCCACGTCCTTTATGCCTTTTATTCTTGCGTACAAGTGATCCGGTTATCCTGCCTACTTGTAGATGATAACACTTCGGATTAAGAGGTGGTATTGCTGATTGAGACGACGTGTGTTGCTATTGTGGATTATTTTTACCAACATTATTGTTGCTAGTATTGAATGTCCGATATGCATATCTACATATTGTTTGAGCATTGAGATGTGCATTTGTAGCTTGCTTTTTGGGTTTTGGTTTGGACGTGTGGTTAATTATCGGTATGCTCTTATTCTGCATGTTGTAGACAGAAAAAGTAATGTGTGGAGTGAGATACATTTGTATTAACAGGGCACACCTATATATATGGACACGGGTGGTGGCCAATACCCGTTTACCCAGTGTGGGACAATCTCATGTACACAGAGAATATATAGGGAAATAAAGAATAATGAATAAAGGGAATAAATATTGATTATTCTAACACTCCCCCTCAAGCTGGTGCATAGATGTCATAAGCACCAAGCTTATTACCAAAGAATTTTACTCGGCATCCATCGAGGGATTTTGCGAAAAGACCATCTACTTGATCTTCATAATGGACTGGAATAAGTACGATTTTGCGGTCTTGTACCTTTTCCAGAATGAAATGACAATCAACTTCAATATGTTTGGTCCGTTCGAGAAAAACCGAGTTGGAAGCAATGTTTACAGTAGATTGATTATCACAGTTTAATTTTCCAACCAGTCTTCTATATCTCCATCAATCTTCAAGTGACTCCCCCTCCTTGTACAACTTGACTTTGGAATCCATTGGAGTATCTGCAGGCTTTGCTCCAAGCATACCAGTCTCTTCAAGTAGATCAAGAGTGTATCTCCTTTGTGAGATAGCTATACCATCATTAGATCTAGCAACCTCAATACCCAAAAAATATTTCAGGAAGCCAAAATCTTTAGTTTGAAATTTACTTTAAAGAAATTGTTTAAGCTACAAAATACCATGTTGATCTCTCCAGTAATGACAATATTATCAACATAGATAATAAGGAGAACACATACTGAAGATCCTCGTTGATGGAAGACTGAACGATCAAGACCTGACTATGGAAGATCAAATCCAAGTAGAGCTTGCCTAAATTTCCTGAAGCAAGCTATTGGAAATTGCTTGAGTCCATATAGAGATTTATGAAGACGACATGCTACGTGTGACTCCCCTTAGCAACGAACCCAAGAGGTTACCCCATATAGATTTCTTCAGACATGTCACCATGGAGAAAAGAATTCTTGATATCAAGCTGGTGCAAGGGCCAAGAAAAATGAGCTGCCAAAGAAATAAAAAGACGAACATATGAACTCAAATCATAGTCTAATTCATTATTTTATGTATTCATTTTTTATTCGATATTATCCTTTTTCTATTTTGTTTGTCATTAATTATATACATTAATTATATATTATATTAAAAATCTTATATAATATTAAAAAAAGAATTTTCTTCATTATTAAATTAATTCAATCCTTTTTGAGAAAATACATTTTAGCAACTAGAGGAAAGGTCTCAAGATAATCCTCTCCATATACTTGAGTGTATCCCTTGGCTACCGAACAAACCTTTAGACGTTCAACAACACCAGTAGGTCCCACTTTGACAGAGTAAACCCATCGGCACCCAACAACAACCTTGTCTGTTGGAGTAGGAACCAAACTCCAAGTGTGATTCTAACAAAGAGCATTCATCTCATCTTCCCTAGCATGACGCCATCATGGGTGAGTATGGCAACAGATACAGAACTAGGAATGGAAACATAGGTTATAGATAATATGAAGGCTTTATATGAGGGAGATAAACAGTCATATGAAACAAAGTTAGAAATAGGATGAAGAGTGTGCGATTGTTTTCCTTTCCGAATAGCAATTGGTAGATCAAGGGAACTATCGCTGTTACCTGGAGCTACGAACTGAGTGGTGATTGAAGGAGGGTTGACATTTGCGTTATTTGATCCTTGCTCTTGATCGTTGTATTTCACACGACGTGTGTACACATGAGAGATGGGGGTTACTCTCCTTGGGATACATATGGAGATGACTCTCCCTAGACAGGGGGTTTAGGTGACAAGATCTCAATGACAACCGGACGTAGGAGAGCTCCTTCAAGATCCCTCACTAACTGGGGATGTCCAAAGTATGGAATGTCTTCAAAGAAGGTGACATCAGCTGAAATAAAAAAAGGTGATCAACTGGATCATAGCATCGATATCCCTTTGACCAAATTGGAAATCGCCTTTGTTTCATACTACTATTTCGATATGTAATCTTGTGTTATGAAAAAACAAAAAATGTTTGTTCATATCGAACTTAAAGTGTCATGCTATTACTTATTATACATATTCAATATGGCAAAGGCATAGTCTTCTTTTTTTCAAATAAAAAACTCATTGGCACCAAGCGTGAGGGAATGCTAAACGTTTGGCAATTTCCCGGGTTCTAGAATAATCAAGGAAGACACATTTTGAAGCCTTTGGACTAAGTTTTGTCATGACCCGTTCCAACATTGTGAACAAAATAGACACATCCAAAACTTTAGGAGGAACAGTATAAATGGGATGACCGGGTTACAAAAGTTGAAAGGGTATGTGTTTGTTTAAAGTGGATGATGGCATGCGATGATGAAATATGTGACAGTAAGGACAACATCACCCTAGAATTCCTTGGGAACGCTCATATGCAATAGAAGAGTATGGGCAGTTTTGACAATGCAATAGTTTTTCCTCTCAACTACCCCATTATTTTAGGTGTGTGAGGACAAGATGAATGGTGTATAACCCCTTTGGAAGATAAGAATTGAGCAAGAGCATTACTGATATATTCTTTTGCATTATCCGTTCGAAGAATACGAATATGCCGAGAGAATCGGGTTTCAATCTCAATATAAAGTTATGTATTGTTGATAAAATTTCAGAACGATCTTTCATCAAATACAACCAAGTGACACTAGAGAAATCATTGATGAAAGTGAAAAAATACTTTTGACCAAATTTTGAGAACCCGACATGGGCCCAAAACATCAGAATGAATAATTTCAAAGCTTGACTTAGCAGTCATTTGATCCCTAGACTTAAACTGGATTGATGATGCTTTCCTAACTGCCATGACTCACACTGTAGTGTACTAAGTCTAGATAGCTGGGGGTGGAGAACCCGAAGTTTGTCCAAGGGCATGTGTCCAAGCTGACTATGAATATGGAGAGGAGAAGCTGCCACACACACCTTCGACGCCAGACCGAGATAGTAGAGACATGCAAGTTCATACCCCCCAAATCATCTTCTGCATCCGCATGTCTTGTATCACACAATCGTCAGGGTTAAATGTAACTGAGGCTTGAAGAGAACGGGTTAGTTTGCTAATAGAAATAAAATTGAAAGGAAAATTCGGAAGAAAATAATGTTGATTGCAAGGTGATTGTAGGTAGAGGTTTGATAATCTCAGTACCATGTACTAGAACTTTGGATCCATTGGCAATGGTGATAGGTGGTAAAGGTATTTTATTGGTGGATAGATTGAATATTTGGATATAAGATGAGTTGTACCTGTAATGTGGTATGTTGCACCTGAATCAAGTAAACAAGAACATGAACCTGCGTTAGAAGATTGAGACATGCATACAGTAGATCTACGAGGATGTTGTGTAAAGGAGCCCATTGAAGAAACTGAAGATGAGGCTAGTTGGGAAGCTTTGTACCGACGGTATTGATTATATTCCCCATCTGTCACCTGAATCTGATGATTGGTGTTCCCTAAAGCGTCGTCGGTTAATGCCATATTTGCATATGTGGTTTTGGGAGGATACCCATGAATTTCATAATAAGTTTCCTTGTAATGCCCCACCTTGCCACAATGAGAGCATTCTGGGAGTCCACGTCCTCTAGTAGACCTGTCTCTACAACCTCCTTGTCCATGAGAAGCAGGGCCAGCGTTGAGGTGACCCTTCTTGGTAGTAACAATGGCAGATTTGTTGGGGTAGAATGAGGGGCTTGTTCTATGAAAGCGCGGGAGACACGTTGATATGCTTCAGCCAATTTTGGAAGCTCAGACTCGGCAAGGATTTGGTTGTGTAGTCCTTCGTATTCAGGTCGAAAATCAGCCAAGAATTTGATGACAGTAATTTGATCCCTCTGCTTCTGGGGTTCTTTAAGGTCCGTTGTTAGCGGAAGAAGAGAATGGAGATCGTCAGTAATGCAAGTTACCTCCCTGAAGTATTGAGTCAGAGATTTGTCACCTTGTTGAAGATTGTACATCTCTACGGTCATCTCGTACATGCGAGATGTTTGGCTCGTACATGAGATTAGGATGATCCCAGACACCTTCCATTTCTCAAAGTGGCTGGTGAGACCAGCAAGTTGTGGCTCCATGAAATTCCACAAGATGGAGAGAAGATTGGCATCGATCTGCTCCCACTGTTCCAGAGTATCACCAGTTTGGAGGACATCAATGAGATGTTTATATTTCCTTGTCCCTTGAACCAGATCTTGACTATTCGGCTCCATTGAGTGAAATTTTTCTCATTGAGCTTTCGAGTGGTGATGACCTTCTAGTGTGTAGCCTTTGGCAACAAGCCTAGCCTTGAGACGCTCAATCGTGCCATCTAGTTGATATTTAATAGTAAACACCCAGCGACATCCAACCGGAGAACAATCAGTGGGAGGATCAACCAACTCCCAAGTGTTACGATCAGTAAGAGCCTGCATCTCAGCTTCCATGGCCTGACGCCAAGATGGATGTTTAAGAGCCTGAAAAGCATTTTTAGGAATAGAAACAGCAGAAAGAGGAACTGTAAAATTGGCAAAGTTAGTCCCCAGGTGAGCAGTAGTACATAGATTCCCAATCGGATGTTTGGTACATATTCTAGTTCCTTTCCTTAAACTGATAGGAATATCTAAGTCAGAGAATACCTGAGGTGATGACTAATCTGGCATTAAGGAAGAAGATTCTGGAGGGGGCATAGAGGGAGTTGTCGTCTTCGGTCTTCTTTGATAAACTTTCAGCTGAGGAGTAGCAGCAGCAGGAACAATATCAAGGGAATCAGAATCATCAATCATTGGTAATGGTGTCATCATTAATAAATCTGACGTAAGGGCAGACCCAGCAGAAGAATAGAATGGCATGTGCTCAAAGAAAACAACATCAGCCGAGACCATCCATTTTTTTGAAACGGGATCATAACAGCGGTACCCTTTTTGAGTCCTAGAGTACCTTAAGAAGACACACTTGATGGCATGGGGATCAAGTTTGGTTAAACCAGGACGTAGGTTTTTAACAAAGCAAGTGCTCCCAAAAATATGAGGAGGAACAGAAAATAAGGGCGCATCAGGGTACAAGATTTGATAAGGGATTTGATTTCCAATAATTGAAGATGGCATGCAGTTAATGAGATAGCACGCAGTGGAAATAGCTTCAGGCCAAAAACACTGGGGAACATTATAGTGAAAAAGTAAAGTACGAGCAATGTCAAGAAGGTGGTGATTCTTGCATTTGGCGACTCTATTTTGTTGCGGGGTGTAGGCATAGGAGGTTTGGTGAATAGTACCCAGTTTGCGACAAAAACTGTTGACCGAGGATTGCATGAATTCAAGAGCATTGTCAGTGTGAAAAACATTTAGGACAAAAAACCAAAATAGCACACTTTAATAAAAATATGTACTGAAATAACACCAAAGCCATCTTAATTCCCAAAATAGCCCACTTTTTAAGGAAAGCGCCGACACTTTTGACGTTCTACTGTTTCCAAGACCAAAAGTGCCTAAAACATGGCGTTTTCAGTTGAAAGCGCCCAAAACTAGGCGTTTCAGGTGAAAGCGCCAAAAATTAGGCGTTTTCAGGTGAAAGCTCCAAAAATTAGGCGTTTTCAGGTGAAAGCTCCAAAAATTAGGCATTTTCAGGTTGGGGGGGCAATTCCCTCATCGCTCCCGTGAGCGGATTGTAGATCGAGTAGCACACGCTATTGTTGTTGGATAGAAGCAGAAACCCACTCAAAGATCCCACAAGCGCGTCACGTTCCGTGAAGCAGAGGTTGCGGCGCCTTACCAGCTCAGAGAAATTGGTTTCACGACTTCCATGGCCACGATGATGATAGTGAGGGCAGTGTATGAATTTTGGGACAGGTTTGATTGTCATCGTAGATGTTGGCTCCTTTCTTCGTCGGGCCATGACGTCTAGGTAGCAGCCACACGAACGACGAGACAGTTGGTGGTCGAGAATTGGAAAAGATTGGATCGGAGATCATCGAGTTCCATACCTTGCAGACTGTCATAGACCGGAATAAGTCGATCGAAGGGAGACGTTTGAGTATATGCCATAAGACGTCGTGACCCTCACCGACGGTACTTGCTTGGTTGACACTGATAGGGATATCAAAACATGTCGTGGCTCGCCTCTGCTCTCAAACTCCAGCTTCTCCTCTTCCTGCCCCCGCTTGGTGCTGCTCCTCCGTGCAAGGCATGTCTTGAAGAGATAAAAAAGATGAATCTTGAAACCGGCTCGGGGACGAGATGTGTCAGGCACCCGTCCCGCACGTTAACCGGCGTCTGCCCCATTTGTCTGTCTGAGAGGTTGGCTCGGGTCGACAAGGCCGAGAGAGTCGTGCTTAAGCACAGGTCCTATGGTCTTCCTGGAGACGATACCGCAGCTGATGGTTGAAAACGCCAAAAAGTTGGCGCCTAAGTCTGAAAACGCCAAAAAGTTGGCGCCTTTGTTCTAAAACACCGGAAAATTGGCGCTTTCACCTGAAAACGTCTAATTTTTGGCACTTTCACCTGAAAACGCCTAATTTTTGGCGCTTTTACCTGAAATTAGGTGCTTTTACCTGAAAACGCCTAGTTTTGGGGGCTTTCAACTGAAAACGCCATGTTTTTGGCGTTTTTGGTCCCAGAAATAGTAAAACGCCAAAAGTGTTGGCGTTTTCCTTAGAAAGTGGGCTATTTTGGGAATTAAGATGGCTTTAGTGCTATTTTAGTAAATATTTTTATTAAAGTGTGCTATTTTGGTTTTTTGTCCAAACATTTATAGGTTTGCTAAAATGGGTACATATTTCAGCAAAATAAGCAGTAATAGTCTCAAGAATATTAGACCTATCCTTTAGCAAGAAAATCCAGGTGGTCCTAGAGAAATCATCAATAAAGCTCAGAAAGTAACGGAATCCAGATATACTCGAGACAGAATAAGGTCCCCAAACATCAGCATGTATAATATCAAACGGCTGTTTTGAACCAATACATAATTTCTTTGAAAAAGTTGCTCTAGTTTGCTTGCCCAATTGACAAGTTTCACAATGAAAAACAGAATCTGAAATATGAGGTAGTAAATGCTTTAATTTGGCTGCCGACGGGTGTCCCAACCGATAGTGCCACTGGATGCCAGTCACAGAAGATGTCAGATACGCCGCAGTCTTTGGAACATCCAAGTAATATAAACCATCTGGTCCCTCATGGCCCGAACCAATCTTCGTCCTCGTGCGCAGATCCTAAAAAACAACACCATCCGGGTCAAATGTAATAGAGCAGCGAAGGCTCTTCACAGTTCTATTGACAGATAACAGATTTATAGGGAACTTAGGAGCATATAAAGCAAAGCACAGAGGCAGACATCCAGTAGTGCATATATCACCAAAACCAGTAACCAGTGTTTGAGAGCCGTCAGCCAGAGTAACAGGAGGTATAACAGTAGTGTTATGTAAATGAGAAAATAATGTAGGATTGCCAGAAATATGGGATGTCGCACCCGAATCGATCACCCAAGTGTTTTTACCGGACTGAGTCAGAAGAGCAGTGCTACCATCAGTGGAGGCCTCGGTAGAGGAAGCAAGCCATGCTTGTAGTAGTTTCTCAAACTCCGATCGGATCCAATTGGCAGACGGAGGTGCAGAAGTAGTGGCAGTGTCAGGCTGATCTGTGGTGACTTGATTCGCCCAGGCTGGCTTCCCATGCTTTATCCAGCAATGATCTTCATTGTGTTGGCTAAATTGGACATTATTATAATCCCTTTGTTTTGATGATGACAACCATTTCATTCTTGTAGATCTAACGTGCTACTTGAGTGTTGCAGGAACTAAGTGGATGACACAACTTTGGAAGATCTATATGTACAAAATGCTTTGATTTCATGATTGTAATCAAATGTAAAAACTTGTACAAGTATATAATGTACAAGTACTTAGATATCATGTAAATCAAGCGTTTAGATCTTCCCTAGCCAATCACAACACTTAGATAGGTCAACCCCTACAATAGTGTCACAACTGCACACTAATACACATACTTAGTACATAGTTTAAAACATTGAAACAGATTCATTCTCGGTCGACAAACTTCTCGACCGAGACACTCTCGGTCGACAATCTCCTCGACCGAGAATGACCCAAGTAACCGTTAGACACAACAGACAAGGTAGTTGGGAGTTGGAATCGAACGTTATACACACTTGCTCCAGACTGTCCCTCGGTCGACAAAAACTTCGACCAACAAGATTCTCGGACGACAATTCCTCGACCGAGAAGAGCTCTGTCTGTACTTTTCAGAATTAATTAACTAGTCATTTCTAAAGCAATTAGTGGATACCTAACGACTAGTTAAGCACTAAGAACCCCCTAGAAAGTGTCTAGAATGTCCTTAAGCACTCATAGGCCATTCCTATAAATAGGACATGCCTTTGGACACCCAAAACACACTTGTGCAATACTTGAGCATACTACTTGCAATTGACAATCATCTCCTGTGAGCAATTGAGCAACTCTAGCATTTGCAAATCCTTCCCATTGCTACAATTTCGTGTCCTATAGGCTAGCATCTCCTACCCACTGCACTTAAACTTCCATACACATTGGTTAGGAGATCAAAACGCTTGATATAGGAAATCAAGCCTTGTGCTACAAGCGGTAATTGTAATTTCTATTTTCCCTTCTTATTCTTTCTTATTGCTTGTACTCTCCTTGCTACTCCTAGGGTTGGAGGTTGCGGATTGGAGAGGGTTTATCTTTTCAGGTGGAGAAGGAGGACTTTGGACTACTTCAAGAAGGTTGTCTCAACGGGAAGCTACTTCAAGAGGAAGGCTACTTCAAGGGGGAGCTTGAAGTTACTTCAAGGAAGGTTGCTTCGAGGTTGGTGTGAGTACTTCAAGGTGAAGGTTGTCCAAAGGGTGGTGAAAGTATTTGTAATTTTATGTAACATCCTTGTGAGGTAATAAAATTTTAATACTTTCAAAATCCTAATTGGAAACAATTAGGTAGTGGACTGACTCCTTTAGTTTTTACTAAAGGTGGAACCACACTAAACACCTTGCCTCCTTCTCATTATCTCAATTGTGGTTGCTTGAGTTGAATTATTGTTAAAATATTTATAAAACCCTATTTACCCCCCTCTAGTGGTTTTTCACATTGTGATTGGTACGCTTACAGAAGATACAAAAGCGTTGTTCAGTAGTCTCAACAGGAGAAGAGCGGCCACGTCCTGGTCCAGAAGAATGCCCGCACCCACATCCCCGACCACGACCGCGTCCACGGGAGGAGTTACCAATCCGAACAACAAGGGTTGTTCCGTCAGAAGAGTCAGGTAGGTTTTGCGAAATGGAAGGAAGGCGTTGAACACGCTTCAGAACGTCTCTCAGGGTAGGAAGGGGATCACTAGAGAGGATCTGATCAATGACTCCTGCAAAAGATGAAGGCAGACCAGCGAGGAACTGGACAAGTTGAAGCTCGTTCCTTTGACGCTGGATTTTCATGATATCTACAGACAGAGGATTGTAGACCTCGAACTCATCCCAGAGAGCACAGTAGTTGCTGTAGTAATCCTCCACGGAGTCAGTAGCAGAGTACTCCTGTTTGGCCAGTAGCTTGAAGATTTCAAAAACCTTCTTCGGATTCTACTGGTGAGAGTATACATGGGAGAGTTGATTCCACATATCTTTGGCAGTCTTGAGGCGAAGGAGAGATTGGCTGATTTTAGGTTCCGCACTATTGACCATCCAGGTCATAACACCATAATCTTCCTTGGACCAGAGATCGTAGGCATGTTTGGTCTTATCATCAGCATCAGAAGCAGGGATGGTCGGACCCTTGGTCGACAGATGAGAGAAACGTCCTTGAGCCTTGACGTACAGTTCAAAGGAGGTTGCCCAGAGATGATAGTTGGGGCCATCCAACTTGACGTATTGACGCACAGATTGCGAGGAAGGTCAGGAGTCGCCATCCGAGTTGATAGAGATAGTCAGAATCAAGTGCGCAGATAGCAGCAGAGGTAGTAGTCACTAGTCAGCAGCAGAAGTTCAACACATGGACTAGAAGTAGCATATAGAAGATCCAAGCATGGATCTCAGAAACCCTCGTAGGGGCAGCAGGAGAAGATAGAAACCTACGCCAACATGGAGGAACAATCACTCCACCATGAGGCGCAGGCAAACAGAGCGAAAGACGCCTTTTACGACGTCAACGTGCCAGAAACTGGAAAGTTACCGAAGTTGTCCGGAGGTTTCGGGGAAGAAGATGGGTAGAGGATTGGGTGTACTTGATGGATTAAGCCATGATAATGGAGTGGGTTAGGGTGTTCAAAGGTGGTGGAGGGTTGGCGGAGGGGTGGGTGGTGGCAGGAGTGGTGGTATTGATGGTTGTGGGCGGCGACAGGGGGTGGGCAGGTGTGGCGGTGGCACAAGGGGACTGGAGAGAGAGGAGGGAGAGGGGCGGCTAGGGTTGGGGGGGATGAGAGGCGGCTAGGGTTTAGGGAGGATCGAGACGCTTTGATACCATCTAGAATAGAAAAGTATTGCTTCTTATTGATTGAATAAAACCAATACAATGCTCTCTTTTATGAGACGAGAGTCGTACAGCATTTAGAGATAAGCAATATGGGATAAAGAAACAAGTGACTAAAAGGCAAATAATCAAAATACACTAAGTAAAAAACAACAGTAAAGTGTATATACTAATAGACCTCATCACGAAAAAGGAGGGGCACTTTCTTCTTTTCTGACATGATGAAGAGAGGGGATGAAACTAGGCAGCAGGTGTCTTACATGGCATGTACAAAAAGCCACATGGCGTGTATAAAGAACTGGACAGATCTATATAGACTGCTGACGACACGACGTGTCGGTGGACACAGTGTGTACATTATCAGAGGCGTAACTCTGTCTCTCGTCAACACGGCGTGTTAGTGATGGACACGGTGGGTACCTTGTCGGAGGCGTAACTCTGTCTCCCGTCAACACGGCGTGTCAATGATGAACACGGCGTGTCGATGATGGACACGACATGACGTGTGAGTTGTTGGGGGTGTAATCCTATCTCCTATCAACATGGCTTGGAAATCATAGGTCTTCTGCCCCACGTACCATCCCTTAGATGCATCTTCTTGGTGAGAGAACCTCTTAGGCATAGATCTATCTACTACTATGACGGTGGTGAAGATTTAGGGAAGGAGAACTAGGTCTTTTGATAGGAGAAGATGGTGATGTCTCCGAGATAGGGAGCGATGTTTCGGAAGGTGATGGAGATGACTTCCACCACTATAGAGATGGTTCCCATGGTGGAGATGATTTCCAGGATGGGAAAGGAGAAAGACTTCCACGGTGGAGATGATTTCCACGGTGGAGGGATGGCCGCAACAGAGGAGCCTGGTGAGGATGACATCAACACCAATGAAGATGACGGCTACTACTACTGGGGGACGCTCTCTCCAAGGAGTTAGGGTATCATTTGCTTTGATACCATATACATAGCAAAAGTGATGTGCGGAATGGGATACATTTATATCAACAAGGCACACCTATATATATGGACACAGGTGGCGGCTAATACCCATTTACACAGTGTGGGACTAATCCCATATACACAGAGAATATATAGGGAAGAATAATGAGTAAAGGGAATATATACTTGTTATTCTAACACATGTCGTGTATCCTTTATTTGGGTTTGTATGTCCACGCTAGACTTGGTATTTTCCTACTTTACCTTTATGGTGTTGTATGAGAAATTAGATTGACAATGTTATTTATATAGAGTTCCTCAATGACTAAGTTTTTATGATTATGGTCAAAGGCATAGTACTTATAAATTCAATGTGATTACTTTATACAATGCTTGTGAAATTGACCTTGTGATCTTATCTTACTGATTTATTTGGAGCTCTCCTCACCCAAATTGTGAATATAGGCAGAAGTTCAATAGCATACAATGAACACCACCAAATCGTCTCCTCTTTTTGTTGTATTGTTGTAACCCCAACGCCCTCTATATACGGTGACGGAAATGCAAGGAAACATGGACACGTTTCGAAGTGTTGACATTCATACCGTTGACATCTATTTGTTTAGGAATATGTTAAACCATGGATATGTCGGCAAGTCCAAACATATGAAATTATGTCAATGTATAATCATGATTTGCAGAATAAGTGTAGACTTCTACTACAATTATCAATGACTGCAAAGTACTATTGTATAACAGAAAACTGAACACATATTAGTATATTTCATAAAACTGAACACATATTTCAGAAAACTGAACACATATTAGTATATTTCAGAAAACTGAACACATATTAGTACCCATCATATAGAAAGCAAACTACTATTGTATAACAGAAAACTGAACACATATTAGTATATTTCATATTGAAAAAGCAACCTACTATTGAGACATCCAACCAGACATACTGAATTTTTTTAATAAGTGTGATATAACTAGCTGTTATGTGTTGTATCTAGTTAGTTATTATTATAGATGCACCATTTCCATATTCAAGGAATATATTCAACTAGTTGTTATGTCAATTGTATTCTATATTTGTGTCCAGCATTTCACTTATCCTTAATCAACGCACAAAATCAACTTAGTTTCTGAATAACACAAATTCTAAAAGATCAATCATTGATATTTTGTAAATTAAAACATACTATAATGTCACACCTGTAAATTAAAACAAATCCTATGTGTGGAGAAGAAACAACAGTAGAGGTGGCACAAGCAACAAAAACAAAATAGAGAGTGATTGAAGAAAGAAAAGTATCAAGACATGTGACGGAAGACAATTAAGGAGGTGGTAGTGATGGGAGGCATCTGTGATGTGAGCATAAAAAATATTTATAAATACTGAAGGTGGTATTGGAGCATATGATAAGTGGCGGTGCCACTATTTATCAAATACAACACCATGAAAACAACAGTACCAATAGCAGTGACAGAGAGGGAGAACAATGACGTGACTAACATCACAAATTAAGGATCAAAAGGGGTTGGGTTCAAGGATCTAATGAGAAAAATGGCTACATAATGAGAAGCAAGTTGTTATTATAGGTTCAATAAGGGTTGTTATATAGTAATTACACATCTTTCTATATAAGAGACTCTCCATTTTCTTATATAGTAATTACAAATACATTCTTATGATCATTATACAAGACGGTGTCTTTCTATAAATAGAATGATGGAAACATATTATTTTCTTAAAATCTAGTTGATAAATTGAATAGCATCAGTTCAGAGACCATGCTCGTCTAGAGCATCAAACCAATAACAAATATGTTCTGTGCAGAGTAAACAACGGGAAAGGGAAAAGCATCAAAATCAACAACATTATGCCTATTCAAAATCAAAATCAAAATCAAAATCTAACATCAGATTCAATCGTACATGTTTCGATAAAGAACACCATTTCACAAATGTTTTGGTACTTAATTCGACATTGTGCCCTATTCCACATTGTGCCCTAAAACCAAAATAACCCTATTCGACATTGTGCCCTAAAATCGAAATAACCCTCTACCCTACACAGAGACCAACCTGAGCAGAATCGCTCCTTGGAGTGACGACGGAAGAGGCGGAAGCTGGGCACAAGTGTCGACCTGGGCAGTGCCGGCAGACCACGAGCGAGCGGCAACGATCTTCTGTGGAAGTCCAGCACCTCGCAACACTTGGACGAAGAAGCTTGTGTAGAAGTCCAGCACCTCGCAGCACCACACCCCCAATTTAAAGGCAGAACACTGACTAGGGTTTCGGATTGCTCTTCTGTGCCGCCTACGGCTTCCTCTGTAGATGACATGACGAGGCATGGCAGACCTTGCTTTTGACCGACCTAGCTCGGCGGTGGCAGGCGGCAGGAAGCAGCTACGCCGAAGGTAGCTGCGTCGGGAGCAGATGTGCCGCATTTACTTCACGGGCTGCTTCACCAGGAAGAGGGAGGGAAAGATGCGTCGTGAGGGACGCCCGAGAGATGCAAGACGCGAGTCGGGGGTAGGATCTCAAACCGGGTTTGAGATTCCAATCCTGCCTCTACCTGTACTGCGTCAAGCTCAAAAATGGGACTGACTAAACCCAAAACGGGGTCCGAACCAGTCTCATTGCCAAACGGAAACCCAGACCGAGCCGGACTGGTTTGGGCCTACGTGTCGCTACGCGACAACGCCCAAACCCGGTCTAGGCCGTTTCCAAACAGGGGCTAAGGGTTTACGATAACAACTAGCGATTCGTGTCATGCCATACCAAACGGAGTCCGTGCCGCACAAAAAAATGCTTTTAATTGATGTGTTTTCTTATTCAACGAACTACATCGGACTACAATGTAGCAAACATACCCTTCACAGGGCATAAGTGATATTGATTGATATGCTATTTGTATATCAGTATTTTTTATGAACCATACTTCTCAAAACGAAAATATTGATATGCAGGGTCTGAAATAACTTTTATATACATTTAGATGCATCTTTTTGTAGTACTAGTATTCTAATATAAAACACAAGCACCCACCCGGCCAACGTGGCATAGATGGTTAGGTCTGGCCTGTCCTCCGCGAGAGACTCAGGTTCGAAACATCCTGTTGCGCATTGCATTTACAATTCCTTAAGTCATTCGGACTCTGACACCTGTTTGGGGGAGGGGGAGATCTAAACCATAACAACTTTGTCTCTAAGCTTTAACCTCTTAAGCTAAATCCACATCATCATGTCATGTCTCCATTGTCCTCCACCTAGGGTTGGAAGCATACCTCAGCAAGAAGAGAAAATAGATGACATCAGCAAAGGCTGCTATATGCATACTAAATAGAAAATTGAGCAATATATGGAATAAAGGTCATCAAATATAAAATACTTCCCATAGAAAGGATAAGGACCACCCAAATGGGTATCAAGAGAAAAGGAATTGAAATCATATGATAATAAAAGAATACTTGCCATTAATAAAACATAAAGATTGAGCCACATAAGAACATGTAAAGAATTAGGACACACACCCATATCATCAACTTGCATGCATGTGAGATAAGCATAGCCCTAGAACAATATAAACGCAAAGGGGCCAGGTCTCATAAACTTGAAACCTGATAGAGAAATAAATACTTCCAATCTCCCAAATATATAAAACATGGGGTAAGAATCACACATCTTGCCTTGGGTATGAGGTTCCTATAAATATCACATCTGCTCGGTAGAAAATAACACATCTGCCATAAAAACTAATGTAATTACACTACTCTAGTGCTACTGAATCACATAGCATCTTAAATGTAAAGGCAAGTAGAAAGTATAGTCAGAATATATAAACTAGTCACCACATAAGTGACCAACATTTACATCCACCTCGTAAGTGGGCAAAAGACATCACATGTCATCTTTTAGAGTTCCATCATGAACAAAGCATAAGATAAGAGTTCAAAAGAATATCCATGATCAATATCAAATAAGATAGTTCACATGAATCATGATTTTTAAAAGAAAAGACATTGTGTATAGGCCAATGTCTATAGGACAGAGAACGAATAAGCATAGGTGAATTGCTCAACATAGAAAAATAGAGGATACATCATACCTCAACTTCAGAGTCTAAACAGTCCAAGTCAGTCCTAGATCCAAGCCTAGGCCTCCAAAGAACCTCTAGGGAAGGTGGATAGATCCAATAAGTAAGGTTCCCAAGCTTAGAGAGGTTGGTTTCTCCAACAAAGCTCCTATCTCAAGCAAGAAGCACCTTCTCCACTTTAGAGGTGAAAAACACTAACAAAAGAACATGGAGATGAGGTGTTTATGGGTTCTAGGTGGGATTTCATCATGGAAGGTTATGGTTATGACCTGGAGGAAGGTAGAAGGAAGACTAACAACATGAAAATAGGGAAGGAAAGGAGGATACTTACTAGTTTTGGTCAAAATCACCAAGGAGGAGCTTAAGAAATCCTAAATAGAGAAATTTGGAACCCTAGGAGTCTTCTTCACCAAGGTAGGCACCTCCTTTTACCTTGGGACAGCACCTTCATGGCAAAACATAGTAGGAATGATGATCTAAGCTATAGGAAATAAAGGAGAGAAAGAGTTTTTGAATTGGGAGTTGGGAAGGGGTAAATATGGCTATATAAAGAAAGAGGTCAAGTATGAGGTGTCTATGAGACTTTCCATGTGTCATGTATAAGGGTGTCCATGGACATGCAAGCCTTTATGGATAAGGAAGAAGTCAAGAACGAGGTGTCAAGTTACTTTCCATGTTTCCAATGCTAAGGGTGCCTATGGACATGCAAAACTGTATGGATAAGGAAGAAGTCAAGCATAAGGTGTCCATGGAGCTTTCCATGTGTCCTTAGCCTAGGGATTTTATGGCCATGCAAGAGGATAGCTCATAGAGGCTTATTGAATATCAAATATCAATTTATGGACACTTATATGCCATCCCAACCGACCTCCAATTATAGAAATAACCCCATTGGTTGATAGCTTCTAAAGATAAGCTCATTTATAAAGAGAGTAATCCCTAAAATGCCCTTGGAAAGAAACACCTTCAAACCAAGGTGAAACTAGACGCCATATGGTTTAAAAACTCAATAATGGTAAGGGAATATATAAGGATTATAATGCATGTGACAATTTGTAAAGAAAACCTCCCAATTGGGTAAATTGCATAAAAGTCTAGAATGTACCTAAAATTGCATAACTTGCACAAACAACATCCAAATTGGACCAAACTTCATCCACAAGTTATATTTGATGTGTTGAATATGAATTTACCATCATTTTCATATTTTGAAGTTATATAGTCACATTATTCATTACTTATGTCTTTTACTCATTTTCTCTCTCCTAAACTTATCCTAATATTTCAAGGTTGTCCAAATTAGATGAACTTTGACATGTAGGCTAATTTTGATATGTAGATTTTGAATTTGAAGTTTGTTTCCAATTTTGAGACTTCTTTTTATGAGATATGTCATATGGCCCATTAACAGCCCATTATCTAAATTATTTATCCAGTTAAGTTTCTTGTCTTCATATTACCACCAAAATGAGTTATGTGGCATATTTTATGTATCCATTATAAACTTAAGATTAATGTTAGAATATTAGGTTAAATTAAGGTGATCTATACATGCATTAGATCATTGGGGTTATACTAAACATCTATTTAGGTCTAACCTTCAACCTTGTTTGGCTAAGTCTAAAATCTCAACTTCCAGGGTAGGGTCTGAGATCTAATATGTTATAGAACACCACCCCTTAAAGGGATTTCGTCCTCAAAATCAAAACATCCACATATGAGAAAACAACTTATTCACCACCCTTACAGGATTCATCTTATTAAGTTAAAACTATTCTTTAGGTACAAAAGGCTACACTACACTTCCTTACATCCAACTACATAAGCATCATGTAAAAAAACACGAGCACCCACATGAACCCTAATTGACATGAACTCACTTGAGGTTTGGAATGGCGATGTGTGGAAACCCCTAGGGTTTTGCATTTGTGGAGTACACTATGAAACAAGAAGCTCAAGATGCGCTGCAAGCCTTATCGAACACACATTTTTTACGGACACCATGTGGTATCTTAAAGCATACTACTTAAAAACATATGAGTTTTTTCTTCTAATAATTTAGATATCTGAGCATTTTCCCTTTAATTTACTATAGGTGTTGGAGCGAGCTAAAGATGATGAATTTTTGGAAGAACTAGGGGAAAGAACTAATGAAAGATCGCAGATTATGGAGGCAATCCTCAAGAGTTGTCAAAGAAGAGAACTTGTTCCATTCGACAATGAAAGTGGAGTCAAATTTAAGAGCATAATGGATTGTCCATTAAACAGAAGTCCACTTTTGTCAATTGACTATTGGAGGAAATTTTGTATCTAGATCTTGACTGACTATTGTATAAGAGACGTATGTATATTCAACACTCATATATATAAATCAAAAGGAGCGTCTTTATATATAAAAAAACATAATTGTCTCTCTGTGATGCACCTTCACAGACTCTTTAACATGACAAAATATTATGCATTATTGAATTTGTTGAAGCAAACAACTATATATGTAGCTAGCCTTCACTATGTACCCCATGTTGTTGCATCAATGCAGATGTTTATTGTACAAGTAAAAAAAGCATTACCTTCTACGATATTAGTTGGATACTATCTATGGGTTACAAACTAACCG
Organism: Alisma plantago-aquatica; assembly: GCA_963693085.1. Classification (NCBI taxonomy): domain Eukaryota; kingdom Viridiplantae; phylum Streptophyta; class Magnoliopsida; order Alismatales; family Alismataceae; genus Alisma; species Alisma plantago-aquatica. Next base: position 593,672,354 of record OY856411.1, read on the forward strand.
TGAGCGAATACTTGTACTTACATCTGAGATATCTCTAGGAACTGGTTGTATTACTTCTAGGGTGTTTCAACAGGTGTTCTGTGCTTACGAGATTCTGTGATTGGAATTTTAGATAAGTTAAGGGTAAAAGAGAAGCATATAAAAATGAGATTGTATTCCAGTCCCCAAACTGTGACCTCTCCGCTAAAAGTGTTGTATGCTGGTCTAGATTTGGGTTCCCTCTGAAAGGACTTATTTTTTATGCTAGCCATCTAACTTCGTCCTTTCCAATATTATATTACATAGAATATGCTCTTTCTAAAAAGGCAACACACATGTTTGTGTGTTAAAGAAACTTAGCTCGGGACATGTGATATTCATTGATATGTTATTTGTATTCTGTATGCATTTTGTGAACCATATATAACAAAAAGGAAAATGTTGATCTTCACAGTCTGAATTAACTCTTATATGCATCTCGATGCATCATTTGTTGTACATGATTCTAAAAAAAACACAAGCACCCAAATGAACCCCGGTTGACACGGAGTCAATTGAGGTATGGAATGATGATGTGCGAAAACCCTAGTTCTATTTGGTTTAGGACTAGGATTCTATAGTCAAGACTGGACCAGTCAGGGCTATTCAAAATATCTGAATTAGTCTGATCAAGATCTAGTTGGATTAAGATCCAGTCTGATCTTGGTTGTTATCTAGATGCAATCTAGTTCCATTTGACAACATGGTCTTAATCTGGTTTGGTTCTAGTTTGCTTGTACTCTAGATCTGTTTGTATAGTATAAATCACAATTGGATTGTGTTCTAAACTATATACAACTATAGTATAAATCTGGTTTGGATTATGTACTATATACAACTATATTTACTGAGTTCATTTGCAACCACACTATTATATTGGAATTTCCATGTCTAGGATGTGTGTTCTAATACTTTTGTTTGTAATTCATTTTGACAAGGTCACAAGAGACGTTTTCAGTTTGATAACAACTGTCACAATAGTTACATCAAACTAGTTATGTGAAGTTAAAGCACACTTTTGATATGAATGTATGTTTGAAGAATACATAAACATGTGATGATGTATCGGTAGTTGTAGTGTACATTAACCTCATCCTCTAACATCATTGTCGCAATCAAACAAAGGCAAACTCATTTGAAAGAAGCTAAACACATAGAAAATTCTATCACACTGCTTACTAATTTTGACATCAATCTTAATTCAACCCTTAGTAACAAAACATTACATTACAACTATAAACTTATAAAGAAAAACCAAGTATGAATTTATATGCAACAAAGAAACATCATAAATTAAGATGTAATATTGTTGTGCAAAGACATGTCTTTCGTACAAAAACTAGGCAGTGATACTTGTGACCTTCATTCACTATCTATCAACACCTCCAATAATACTGGTATTATGGTCTATGCCATTCAATCAGTTTTTTCAGCGCCAACAACTGTTGTATTTGGTCAAGGGTTTCTCACTTGGTGAGGTTGATGCGGTAGGTCTAACAGGTAAGTACAATGATTGGTTCAAAAGGTGTGGGGAATTGTGCCTACATGTTTTATCCATTTTCACCTCATTTTGAGCATGTTCATGGACATGTAAATCCTCCCCGTTGATGTGTGGAAATCACAAAGAAAATTCCACTAAGACTAACATGCCAAATGGCCGCACATTCTTCCTAAGTAGTATTGATGTCCTAATATTGTGTCTGGTACTACATATGACTCGTCATCCAACTGAAAGCATTTCATTTTTATCGTGAAACGGCTGCAAAATATTTAGACAAACATCGACATAAGTAATAAATGTATGTGTGTTACAAAATAAATGCTTATTTGAAATTTCCATCATGGACATTCACTTTATGGTCAAGAAGTGCTAACAAATCCAATTATTTCATAAAATTCAAATATGTAGAAATATAATATGTAACTGGCTAAACATGAACTTTCAACAACAACAAATACATAGACCGCTCGCATTAACAAATACATAGACCGCCCAATAAATACAATCACCCTATGGAAACATCGGAGGTGAAGGAGTCTCAAAAAGGCGATAATTATCCTCCAAATTATTCACTTTGGCATATAGTTTATCTTACTCATACTGATATGATTGGTAAACATCTTCACTATCATGATGGATATAAACAAAGTCCTTCAAGTTCATTGTTTGGCCCCATGCCGACTTGCAATTGTCGTTCATTAACTTAGTCTCAACCTACAGAGACTGAATAGAGGGGAGAGATCAACTGCTAAGTGAAAGTATCGATACCAGTCTTTAACCTATAATGTATTTCATTTGTGTTACTAACAAAGAACACATATTATAGAACTGGATTTATATCTTTGTAGTTGTATTAGAGAACTTGTCTTTATGAACAAATATATTACATTTCTCATGATCTTTAAATGAGGATTCAAACGACATACAACCCCACATTTTTGGTGTTCATACGCAATGCAGAACATTACCACACATACACCTCCAAACTTATGATGTATCCATGTATATATGATAGAGTATACTTCATTAATAACTTAATGTGTCTATCAAAGCATAGATTACAAATTAATGCATTTAATATAAAAAGACAGTTCAAAACATACAACTAAAGTTATTTATCAATCAGAATAAAGTAAATTACAATAATGACATAGTATATCCTTCTTCAACTATCAAGGAACCATTATCTAAGTCATTCGTGAAGATAGTCTCTTCTCCTCCTATGGATACTAATGTACACTATCCTATTTGTGTCTACTCTCATGGAACATAAAAAGTTACATGAAGTGGACCATTGGTTGTGTTCATTACATGCAAACACAAGTTATGTTATCATTGCATCCCTAATTACAAATCAAGTTCTAATGTTCTATTGAGCTTGGTGTGCAAGAAACATCATATGATATTTGGCTTGAATCAGACCCCTTTGGTAGGTGTAAGATGACGTATGGGGGTTGTTATCTTTATATTATCTATTAGTCGCATCTGTGACATCTATGCAAACTCACATGGTGCAAGAAAGGCACTAGGACAGGAGGACATTCCATTGTCCATTATAGGAAAATACAAGTACAACACAAATCATATCTTGAATTTATTTTAACCACATATATCACTAACAAATCCATTTTTCTTGTAAACTTTTAGTTAAAATTGATCAAGAACATGGATAAAGGGTTCTATTTTTCAATAGTTTGCAATTTTCCAAACAACTTCTACTGATCCTAGTAAGTATATAGTCAAAGCACAAAATTGAGTCAATGTGATTTCTAGAGTAGACCGACTATTCCTTCATGTAGCACATCACCCACCCCGACGTCGACTTGGGTAGTCTAGTTGTGAGAGTTCAACTTTGCTTTGCCATTTGGGATTGTGGAGATAGAACGGTCTCCCTTCCATCATAACATCACCATCCTTTTGGTGTCGTATGAAGTTTTGGAGGATAGAACATGATACTAGTATATGACATTGTGTATGGACCAGGTATATCACATCTTTTTATAGATAAGCCAACTTCCTCTTCAGCACACAAAATTCTCTCTCAATAACATTGCCTAATTGTGCATGTCGGTGGTTAAACAACTCCTTGGTGTTATGTTCTTGTATGTTGCTTTTGAACTCACCTAAGTGATTACACGTGTTGCAAAATGGGGCAAGAAACTGAGTCGTACCAACGTATCATGTATTCACTAGGTAATACTTAGCAGGTTGTACTTTAAAACCCATGGTCGTCATCTCTGAATGGAGGAACCTCGTGTATGTTGCAGAACCCTCCCATCCTGTCAAAATTTATGTAAGTTTCATGTCAACGTTTACAACACCCAACACGTTCACTGAGACAAACACTCTCTTGTTGCGATAATGATTCCCTTTCAACCAACACATAAGTGTGTGTGTCATCCACTGCCCCAATAACATCCTAAAATAATGTAGTATTGAGTTTTATTAATAAATATCAATATGATATGGAATGTAATGATGTCGTGTTATTTGTACCTTAAAGTACAAGTTGAACCTCAAGTTTTTCATGATCTGATGGTGTGTTGTTGTTGATGTGGTAGGCATAATGGCATACTCATGATGTTAACTTACAAATCAAGTCCAAATCCTCATTGGATTTCCTACTTATTGTCTCACCTGAGTGGATATTGTCATCTACTAAAGAAAAATTTATATGCCCATGGCCAACCATCTGGAGGAAGTAGCAAACAACCTCAACCTCTGATACACCCCTACCATTTTTTAACATTCCACAACTCTTAATCTTATAAACCAAGGCTACTGGAGTCTGAGGTTCCATTATGTAAAGGTCATAGCCCTAGATGATTTCATAAACCTTTTTGTGACCACTCCTACTATTGATAGACCTAGGTGTTATAGTAATTGACTACTCATCAAATACATTGTTGTTATACATGATGGGTTTTGCAACTAACTTAGCAAGGTTTGTTGGTTGTGAAAAAGTATCCAACAAAATTTTCAACAAGTTTGGTGTTTCTCTATGATTGCTACCATCCATGGTGCCTAAAATTAAAGCAAAGAGAAGCCACTTACATAGGTGTAAAACCTAGTGAGTAGGGATATTCAAGGTAGTTGCAAAGGTGTACATGCAAATGAAAATGGAAAATCCCAAAGGTAGTTAAATAATAATTACAGAATTAATAGAATCTAATAACAAAGCATCACATAATTTTCGCAAACATAGCCAATATTACATGCCATAAAATTAAACTACAAGAATAAAATTTGATAATGCATGGGACTATGTCCATTCATGGAATATAGCTCAACCATGACTTCCATAGTTGCCTATAAAGGTGCAAGCTTTCTACTATGGCCTCCTGTGTCGCCACCTTGGCCAGTATCCCACTCAAAAGAAATGTAAAAGGCCTACTAACTCTTGCATCACCGCTACACGTATGTCACATGGATGACATACTAAAAGGGGTGGTGAATGGTGAATACAGTGCTTGTGAATGACCTCTATGATGTTGCACATACGATGTGGGATTTGTCAATGTTGTTTCCATTGTAGAAATTTTCTAGAATTAAAGGCTTAGAGTGGATTACAAGCCACAATCCAACAGGGGGAAACCTCCGTAGTACCTAAAATAAAGGTCCCATAAAAATCCTAAAATTTTATTGGGACTTTTTCATGCCTTTCACAGCCATAATAAAAATGGCCAACGATGAATTTAGGATTGTGTCATGGAAATATGAAGACTTTTGTGTGTACTCCTCCTTTTCCACATAGTGGTTGACCACATTGTTGTCTAGTTCATGCAACTCTGCATACACTTGGGTGAATTCACTTACTCCATCATTTGGTAGAACTAATTGTTAAGCTTTGTGTGATCCTCTCTTCCTAAGCCTTTGACTATCTTTGCCTACTATATTGGTACCCCGTCTCGACATTGTATCCCTTGATTTAAAAAACAAATTTTCCCATATCACATGAAAGTCCTATGTTGTCTCCATAAAGTGGAGGGATGAATGTTGTGGTTGAGGTGAAGGAGCTTTATTGGATGAGTGTAAGTCAAACACAACTTAATCATATGACGCAACATCTAGTGGAAAGTGGTTTTTAATTGAGGGCATTGCATAGTGAACCCTAGAAATGTTTTTGCCCCCATTAACTCGACATCATGGTAATAATAGAAGGGGTGATTAAGCAATTTTTCTAGATCCTTGTTTTTTTAATAGGAAAAGATTTTAATTACGAGGTTACATCTAGATGTACTACATGGACATTATGTTTGTTGAGCTAGAGGTTATACATTGTTCATTTTTTGATAATGACTCAACCATTCCATTCATTTGTATCTAATATGTGTATTCAATATTGATCTTAGGTTTTAGGTACATGAAAAAGGATCAATTTACACAAGTCCTAGCTTGTCAAAGTTCAAGTCAAATGCAATGCAAGTGTGCTAATAAGGAAATTTCTTCAAACAACCGTAGAAGAATTTTGTAATCACTTCTATTGATGATATGACTTGTAACTAAGATGAGAAAAATATGTGGGACGCTTGGTACCAAGTTTTAATCACTTTTTAATCAAATTATAAAATTGATCATAGACTGTTGATCGATCGAGTTTTAGTCACGAACGATCCCTTGGATCAATTTTCTGATGAAGTGCATCGATCGAGTTGTGCATTCATAGAACTCGACCGAACGGGTTACTGACCAAATGTAAATTTAGCTGATCGGTCAAGTTTCCCAAGACAAGATCGGTCGAGTTTCCCAGGACAGACTTGACCGATAGTTTGAAAAATGGGTTTGTCTTTTAGTCGATCGGTCGAGTTACCTTTACTAAAACTTGATCGAATGTACTGTACGGAAAACATAGAAAAAGTGATTCTAACCATTAGTGGCTTGTTTGGACGAAAATAGATCTGTTGCCTTGAGAAAAAATGGCTATATTTTGGCCCTAAGTGTTCCCTAACTCAAGGGAGCACCCTCAGCTATAAATAGGACCACTTGGAGTTCATTCCAAGGTTGCTCATCCATGACATTCAAGGTCCTTGATATAGCTGTGTGTGCTACTACTCCTTGAGCCTCTTTCACTCTCTAGTTTACACATCATTTCGTGATTTGTGAGTGAGTTAGGATTATTGTAAGAGAGATCCACCTTTGTGCATGTAAAGCTCTCAATCTTCCACTACTTTCCTATCCCCTTCTCCCATGAAGAAAAGCTGAAGCAAGCTCCATCGAGTGAAGAAGGAGTTGTAGTTGGTCCTCTTCAAGGATGTTGAAGAGGCAGTGATATTCTTCAAGTGGAGGAGAAGGCAAAGGCTGAAGATCTAAGAGGAGAAGAAAAGTCCTTCAAGGCAGAAGACATGAGCTTGAGTGGGTAAGACCTAAGTGAAGGTTGAAGACTCAAGCTAAGTGGGTAAGCTCCTTGTTAAGGTGGAGATCTCCTTTTGATTGGATGGGTAAGTCCTTTGATGGTATGTTGTTGTAAATCTCTGTGGTGATATAATAGAGAAAAGTACTTGCAAAGTCCTAGAGCTTGACCTCTCTAGGTAGTGGACTGACTCACATCTAGTTTGAAGTGTGGAACCACTCTACATCCCTTTGTTAAGTGCTTGCTATCAATCTCTCGATGAAGCAAATGCTCCAAGACTTTAACATTCTCCTATCTGTTGTGATAATACTAATACAATTAACTTGTCTTACAATCCTATATTGCATAGTAGAGCTAAACATATAGAGGTTTGCCATCACTTTTGTCGTGATCACATTGCCAAGAAGGATATTTATATCACACACGTGGACACAGAAATCAGTTGACAGACATTTTCACTAAACCTCTAGCTCGAGAGAAATTTAATTTTATTAGATCAAAATTGTTTATAACTACTTTGAATGAATCTGATATGCCTTCCAGCTAGTTGTCATCTATCATATATTTTTGCATCTATCTTGGTCATCATTGAGTGCTTATATGCTTAAAATTAGGTTTTCATGTTCAGTTTACCTTATTTTTCTCTTGTTTTTGGGTATTTTTCATAAACGCTTATTTTATCACAAAATAGTACCCAATGATGAGTGATATGTGCCTAAGTATGTTAAATATACATAATGGACTTGAAAAATAAATTTAATTAGCATTAAAATGGCTAGAAATTAAGTTTGATGGTTTTAGGTGAGGTTGACTATCGGTCGAGTTTCCCCCTGGACAAACTCGACTGATCTATGGCCGAGGGATTTTTTAAAAGGACCAATCGATCGAGTTTCCACCTCACAGAACTCAACCGATTGACAGGTTGAAGCCAACTTAAGTTGGGTTCAGCCGACTATTCTCCCTCTCAACTAGAGAATAGTCAACTGATTCCTCTCCTTCTTGCCCTAAGCTCTCAACCCTTGACCTTTACCTTCCCTAAAATAGCCCTAATCTGACCTAGGGAGACCTTCCCCCTAGCTCATCCTAGATGTGTGAACATTTTTGGTGGAGTGGTTTGTGTGTTTGATCTCTTTTTCTCCTTGATTTCGCCTCCATGGCTTCCTATAAAAGAAAGAGAGCTACCCCTAGTAATGCACCATCCTCCTCCTCTTCTTCTTGCTTGATTCCTTTTGATGAGACCATCTTTGTCTCAATTGAGGTTGTAAATTGGTATAAGGACCTTCTTCCTAGGAGTCCTTTTCCATTTAGAGCCTTTTTTTTACTAGCCCTAGGCGTCAAGCTATCATCGATCAAGTGGTAAGATTGCTTTCTGTTCATCACCTATCTAACCTGGGTGTCTAGCGTGAGTGCTTTCACAATTCTATGTCAAGCACGAAAGGTGTTCACGAATTCTACACAAATTTGCGTCGGAATTATGACTCCCTTGTCCCCCCTCTAAATACTCAAGTTATCCTTACTTTTATGATCGCCAGAAAGAAATTCCAAATCTCAGAGGACATCCTGAACATCTTCTTTTTAGGAACCGATGAGAATGATACCTGGCGTAAGGATTATGATGTTTATTTCGACTTGTTGGACCCCAAAGGTTTCTACAAGCAAAATGAGATCACACTTCCTGATATCCATCGTTACTTGAAGAAACCTGATGTTCCCTATAAGAAGAAGAGCACCCTTCCCTCCTCCTCCTTAGATCTCAAGAAGCATGTATTAGCCCTAGTGGTTAACTGCAACATCCACCCAAAGAAAAACCAAATGGATATTGTAGAGAACACTGCGGTGATAATGTACTACATCTTAAAGAATGTCAGAGTCAAGTGGTCCAGATATATCCTCCACTACAGACTTGCTTTGACTCTGGCAAGAACACCTGTGGCACTCATCCCCCCATATCTTGCCCTGATATGTGGTCTTTTCCAGTTCGCCGCTGAGAAATCACTCTTCTCTGGCGTCCACTACAAACCTTCCAGGAAGGGAGTGTGTATCAATGAGACCACTATTCATAAATCCGTGCCTATCCTATCCTCCACCACATCCGGTGCCTCACCCTCTGCCTCTACCTCAACTACACCTGCCTCTACCTCAACCTGAGCTCCTCCACCTCCTTAGCCTATCCGACCTAGTTGTACCTCATTCCGTGTGTCAAATGAAGCCCTCATGGGTTATATGATGCACCAACAAGCATTCAACTTCCAAGTCTAGGAGCATCTGCACCAGGATTTATGTTCATTCATGTCTAGCATGAACTTATCATGTGTACACCCATACCCCACCTACCAGCTGTACCCCGATAGTGATTATGCATCCTATGCATACAATCACTTCTACCCTACTCATGAGCCTTCCGTTGTTTCTCTCACACCCTCTGTTGCTGGTGGACCTGCTCCTGTCATCCTACCACTACCTGTTGGCCTCTTGGCCACTCTACTTGCCAGTCTAGGAGATTATGCTCCTTCCTTCCCTAAGGCCAACGAGCTTTATGCTCTTTATATGACTTGGGATTAGCAGAATACTCGTTGGCCCGATCGTCGCTTCGGTCCTTCTATGGATGAGGAGATGAGTGATCAGGTTGATGACGAGACTACTGATTTTGATGAGGATGTTGGTGATGGTGAGGATGAGAATATTGATGATGATGTTTATGGCTCTGGTGGTGACTCCGGTGATGAAGGTGTTGCTACTGCACCTTCAGACAGAGACGTTGACTACGAGCCTGATGTTGAGGATGATGATGATGTTGTGGATATAGATAGCTTAGATGTTTAGTTGTTCTTAGTTTTTAGTCTAGTTTGATGATCATATATATCTTTCTAGGCTATTTTGTATTAAAAACATCAGGGAACATGATCTGAGATGTACTATTTTATCTTTAGCGTTCATCGATTCTCCCTTGTAGTTGTTTTTATGAGAACATGCTCCATGAGTTGTAATGTATCTTCTGTGCACTCTTACTCTTTGATCAATTTTATCTTATGTGTTGGTGTCATATTTCACCATATTTTAATTATGACCTAGCTTGTATGTTTCTCTCGTCTCTGTTTGATCTATGTTTATGAGATTGCATGTTTGAATATCTTATTGGTTGTGTTTGGAGAAGACTTTTTGTATGCTCTTCTACCCCCCTTCCTTTTTGACAATGTCAAAAGGGGGACAAAAATTCAATGTATTGAAACTCAATCATATTGTTATTATTGCTTATGTGATCCTTTTCTTATTCATTATATGATTTATCATGCGACTTACTAAAGGACCATATAGTACATGCATGTTATATTACTTTGTGTAGAAAGACTAACTATGCAGATAAAAGTAAGCATAGATTGAGGAGGAGCAATTCACATTATTTAAATCTTGAATCCCCCTAATTCACAAGGCAAAGGTAAAATTTCAATATGCTTGAGGAATGGTTTGTCATTGTGAAAAAGGGGGAGAATGTTGACCTAGAGGTTATACATTGTCTGTATTTTGATAATGACCAACCATTATCTAATATGTGTATTCAAGATTGATCTCAAGTTTTAGGTACATGAAAAGGATCAATTTACACAAGCCCTAGCTTGTCAATGTTCAAGTCAAATGCAATGCAAGTGTGCTAATAAGGAAATCCCTTCAAACGACCTTAGAAAATTTTTGTAATCACTTGTATTGATGATATGACTTGTAAATAAGATGAGAAAAATATGTGGGACACTTAGTACCAAGTTTTAATTACTTTTCAATCAAATTAGAAAATTGATCACAGACTATTCACTACTACAGAAATGCCTTTTAGCATCGGTTGTTTAACCTGCTTTGGCGTCGGTTTCCGAGCGACGCCTATGTGGGCGCCGCTAAAGGTCTAACACTTCGGCATCGGTTTTTTAACCGATGCCTATTTAACTTATAGGCGTCGGTTATTTATAGAAAACCGACGCCAAAAGGGTTCATGCCACAGAAAACGGCGTCATCTAGGACACATTCTGCATCGGTGTTTAATTGGTAACCGACGCAAAAAGTGTCCTAGATGACGCTGTTTTCTGTGGCGCGAACCCGTTTGGCGTCGGTGATAAACTAAACAACTGACGCTATACTTCAAGACGACACGGCCATGCTTCCCTGCACGGCCGTGTTTAGTACTATAGGCGTCGGTTTTATATGAATAAGTGACGCCTTTTCCACCACGGCCGTGCTTTCCTGCACGGTCGGGTTGTTTGTAATATTAGGCGTCGGTTTTTATCCAATAACCGACGTTGTAGGTCTTTGCTGACGGTTTTCTGTAAATAACCGACGCCTATATCTTTTTTTCATATTAGTTTGCAGGCCTGCTGTGGCTGGTCAGCAGGATGAGAACCTGCAGTTCAGTTTTCTGAACTGCAGGTTTACGACATCCATTGATATCAGCCTACAAACAGGCCACAAACCTGCAAAAGTCCCAAGGAAAATTTCACACAAGTAGATACATTCAGACATCAATTTAATTCTCACATTCACACATATAGAAACATTCAAATACATGTATTAACATTCATAAATATTCATTTACAAAGTATCATTCATTATCGCTATCAACATCCCAATTATATCTTACAGTTGCCACTGCTTGTATGGCTTTTGCCCATTCTTCTCTTATTTCATTTAATGCTTCCATCGTATATGGAGCATGTATATTTTTTAAGCGTTTACCTATAGTGTTGTCAGTTTTAAACACCTGCAAAGAGAATGATGTATATATATAAGTAATAATATAAAAATAAGATTGATATATTTCATACTAACTAATGAGACTATATATAATACCTCATGTATGGTATCGATGTCCAATGCGGCATGTTTGATAATCATCTGCATAAATCGCATCACATAGTATGTGCATGCCCAGCCATTGTCTTGTGTAGCGCACTATAAATTGAAACATACAAAATAATACAACTAAGCACAATTCACATCAATAATATATACATTGGAGTCGGGAACTTACTTGTACGTTCTGCCAATTTATTGGCTGGTTCTTTTTCCTTGGGACCGTTCCTCCAGCCTTTTTGAATGCATCTAAACCCCTACATGTTAATATAACACAGTAAATTACATAAGTAAATAGTAATGTAATAACAGATGTTAACAGATACAAAAATGAAATATTTCTCACCAGAATAATGGCATTCTCATTACGTGTCCAATTTTAGTGTTTAATGTACTTCCCGCGGGATCTAGATAATAAACAGTGAACGTCCCGAGGACAATAACTAGTAACTCCCAATGTCTACCGCTAGAGGTAAAAAGTTAACAATTAATAACTCAAAATGCACAATAAAAATGGAATTTTCTTAAGTCCAAATTATAAATAAAGTAAACTTACTTGACATTGAATGGAGCTATTATTATCTTCTTGTTTTGCTGACCGAAAAATTTTAAAAGCATCTATATAGTATTGTTGAACACTATCAGGGTCCTTAGCTACCATACTAATCAATGATGGAATCAAAAATCCCACATGATCAAATGCAAATTGTTTGCAATGATCTTCGACTAAGTAGATGCAAAACATGTATTACGTATGCATTAATATATAAGAAACCAGATCACCGGATCTTACACAAGGTATATGGATGTATAAACAAGATCTCACCTTATCCATGTCTCTATCATTGATGTATTCAACCAATCATACATAAACAGGTCAATAATATCTTGTATAAATAAAGAGCTATCGTATGATTGACCTGCATAATCTGCATCTCAAGAAACAATTATCGGGCAATGTATATTATGTGCCCGTAGCCAACATGTCATTCCCCTACAAGCAGGACCTAACGGGTATGTTAGGTCAGTTGGAACCCAAGTTGGTAATGCGGGAAGTGGAGGTGGAGGCCTAGGTGCTCCTGGTGTCTTCTTTTTAACCTGTATATATAATTTCAGATCAGTTGACATCATATATACACATTAACAGTCTAAATCAATGTAAATTTATCTTACAATTTCAGTAGTGTAGACAACATCTGCTTTGGGCCACAATATGACCCCGCCTTATGCCTCAGCAAGTGTATCAATATCCGGGTGGGGATATGGCAATGTAGCTTCCCTCTAATCGGGTAACACACGTAATGGGCCCACACGAACATAGCCATGTGGCATTGGAGTCCTGTGAAAACTTTCCCCAGGAAGGGACGGGTAAGCCTGCGCCTCTGCAACAACATAGTCTTGTATTCTTAAGCGGCATGGCTTCAATGCCTACAAATTTACGTACAGAATGTTATACATATATACATATCATCTTGAAAACATATCATCTTGAAAAGACTAGCTACAATGTCATAAACAATACTTACAACAGACGTGTTAGGCGATGGGTCTCTAGGATTACTCGCAGTCTGTGCATCAGGAGAAGAGTGGGTCGCCATAGGCTGATTGGAAGCCTGAGATGCCTGCCACCACAGCAATTCTTCCTTGACCTTCTCAGCAACTACATTGTTGACCTTCTTAGCAACTATATCCTCGACTCTCTTATTCTCCTATACATGGATAAAAGAAACATTAGCTTCTTATTATTGAATTTCCTTTTGCAGTAACATTCTAAAAAAAGAATAGGTTACCTCTTCTTGAGAAAGTCTCGCTCTGGGTTTGCGTTGGGATGGCTCAAAGAATGCTTTGATGCCCACACCAGCGCCTGCACCCCTAACACGTCCAGGATGCTCTGGGTTACCCAGAGCAACTGTCAATTCATCCCTTGTACCCTGAGGGATGAACGTGCCTTGTTTCCTCTGCTCGTGCAGCTCCCGCTAATCACCATCAACAGAAATTGGTAAGTTAACACCACAAATAATCAATATTCAAACGATTGCTCTAAGAGTTGTATTTTGCCATTTTCGCAGCCGCCTCAGTAGTTACGGGCTTCTTTATTTCACCCTTCTTGTTTTGCCTCCCAGCTATCCAGATATCATGGCGAGGCATGGGTGTGGCAGACTCCTGAGTAGGAGCAGACTCCTGAGTAGCCGCAGACTCCGCTTGTAGTCTTTGGCGAACGCTTGCATAGCCTTTTGGACCCATAGTGTGGTCATGCACATTCAGTGCACGCCTTGCTTTTTGTGCGTCACTGAGGGCCTAGTTAGTATGCACATTAATGATTTGGTTAGTAGCACTAAATGTTAATCTTGAATAGGTGAATACAATGTATATTAATTAAATTGGGAGTGACGCCTAATACCTTGAATTCTTCAGATTGTCTTGAAGCAACAAAATTGTCCCAATCTTCTTTGTCCAAGAAGTTCCATTGTTCAAGGGCTGACTTCTTCTTCTTATCACCCTCTTTTATGTATTCTCTGTTCAGATTTGTCCTATAATTCCTAAGCATCTTTCCAGCGCATTGCATCACACTTTTACGATGCAACTTCTCATCCAATGCAAATAGATTCTGTAAAATAGAAATGTTATTAACTAGTATCCAAAATAGAATTGCAAATAATAGAATTTGTAATCTACAAAATAGAATTGCAAATAATAATAACTCACGCATAAATCCTTCCATATCAAGTCTTTTTTCCCCTGAGGAACTTTATGCCAATTATCATACTTAATACCACAATGGCTCCGAGTGGTACACCCAAGATAGTTTACAAAATTATTGTGGTTCACTCCAATTGCATTTCCTCCATTATCAAACTCCACAACCAATTTGGATCCACTGCCACTTAGCGCTATTAACTTCTTCAACAGAGTGATGCCCCTTTTCTTGTTAAGTGTTTGGTGTCGCGCATCAAGTTGCTCCAGTGCTTCAGTGGGTACATGTGCATCATCAACCTAAAATTTGACAAAAATAAATACACTGAATTAGCCCAATATAGAAATATAGGATATATGACATAACTAGAAGATACTGAATTTTACAGAAATACAGGATATGTTTTTATAACTTACATTGGTATCCTCGCCATGCTCGTAATGGACAGCATGCTCATCATGGACTTCATGCTCATCATGGACATCATGCTCATCATGGTTAGCCATCTGAAAATGTCATTAAAAAGGCAAACATTTAGCCATCTCCATGCCAGTGCCATTCTGTATAGCCTTATACAATCCCGTTGCACATGACATGACTTTTGATTTCCTCACCAGTATTGACTTTCAAGTTGTTACCGCAATGCCTACATGGACAGTAGAACCTATCTGTAGGTTTTTTCCTATGTTCCTTGGCAAATCTAATAAACTGATAACCAGATATAAACTCTGGGGTGCAACGATTACGAATGGACATCCATGAATTATCCATTCTATGATCAGAGAAAACAAGTATATATTAGGAAACAAGTATATATTAGGAAAAGATTAGGGTATACACTTACATCCTAAGTGTATAATGTGATGTCATTCTTATATATAATAAATGTGTACCACCTATCCCATCCTTGAACACCTAATCTCACTAGTAAGTGTATAATGTGTATTGGGTTTTTAAGAAAATTTCGGCAGCATTTCCCCGTTGTTCTCTAAGTACATATGTACTTAGAGAACAAACGGGGAAATACTACCAAAATTTTCTCGAAAACCCAATACACATTATACACTTACATCCTAAGTGAGATTAGGTGTTCAAGAACAGTCCCAAACCGGGGACTATCCAAGATTTACTCCTAATGAGTCAATCTTGGACGGGTTTCTAGGCCAACAAACACATTTGATGTCATTCTTATATATAATAAATGTGTACCACCTATCCCATCCTTGAACACCTAATCTCACTAGTAAGTGTATAATGTGTATTGGGTTTTCAAGAAAATTTCGGCAGCATTTCCCCGCTGTTCTCTAAGTACATATGTACTTAGAGAACAAACGGGGAAATGCTACTGAAATTTTCTCGAAAACCCAATACACATTATACACTTACATCCTAAGTGAGATTAGGTGTTCAAGAATAGTCCCAAACCCGGGACTATCCAAGATTTACTCCTAATGAGTAAATCTTGGACGGGTTTCTAGGCCAACAAACACATTTGATGTCATTCTTATATATAATAAATGTGTACCACCTATCCCATCCTTGAACACCTAATCTCACTAGTAAGTGTATAATGTGTATTGGGTTTTCAAGAAAATTTCGGCAGCATTTCCCCACTGTTCTCTAAGTACATATGTACTTAGAGAACAAACGGGGAAATGCTGTCGAAATTTTCTCGAAAACCCAATACACATTATACACTTACATCCTAAGTGAGATTAGGTGTTCAAGAACAGTCCCAAACCGGGGACTATCCAAGACTTACTCCTAATGAGTCAATCTTGGACGGGTTTCTAGGCCAACAAACACAATAATAGATATGTACATGTTAGAGTTTCATCACAATTAATGTTAGGGTTTCATCACAATTGATGTTAGGGTTTCATCAATGTTAGGTTTAATCAAATCAAATTAGGATGCTAGAATTTACAAGTTTAAATCTTATTTCAACATGCATCAAAATTTACTGAATTAAGTCAAACATTAGGATTAGAAGTACAAATATATGCAAGCAAAAAATTTGTTCATATCCTAGGATTTACATAAAACATTACATGAAAATTTGTTCATATCCTTACCAACAGCAAGCACGGTCGTGGCTGTGTTGGCCTTCCACGGCCGTGGCTGTGTTGGCCTACCACGGACGTGCTGGACAATACGGCCGTGGTAGGCCAACACAGCCATGGTCGTGCTTACTGCATGTTGGTAAATAGCTAGGGAGAAGGAGAGGTAGCGCTACCTGGAGCTAGTGTGGAGAGGACCGTCGGCGGCAGCAGTGTGTGGAGGAGCTAGAGCAGCAGTGGCAGTGACAGCAACAAACGACCGGGGCGGGCAGCGAGCAGAAGCAACTGACGGTCGGAGAAGCAGCATGCGCTGGCCGGAGAAGCACCAGGAGAAGAAGCAGCAGCGGCGCCGGTGAGCAGAAGAGAACTAGAGCAGCGGCGGCGAGCAGCAGCAACCGACGATGGGTGATTTTGGGAGAACGGCGGCGAGCAGCAACACAGAAGAGAAGTCGCGATGAAACAGGAAGAAAGGGGGAAGAGCTGGGTATCGGGTCTATTAAGTTGATCAACGGTGTCGGTTATCTACACAACCGATGCCTATTATGCTTTAGCGTCGGTTAATAGTAAAACACCGACGCCCAAATAGAAAACTTTTACCCTAAATTATTTGGCGGGAACCATTATCAGCGTCGGTTATCCAAGGATAACCGACACCTAAAGTGGAATTTTTCGTGCAAAATTTCATTTTAAATAGGCGTCGGTTAATAGTTAAAACACCGACGTTGTATGTGACCCAAAATTTTTTCGTCCGAAAATTGGATTTCGCGGGCGCTTTTAGGCGTCGGTCGGTTATAGTCAGTCGACGCTGAATACAAAGCGGTACCCGTGTCTGGCTGGTCTTCGAATATAGACGTCGGTTTGCCTACATAACCGATGCCTGATATTATAGGCGTCGGTTTTCCTTAATAACTGACGCCCAAAAAAGCGACACTGAACGCTATTTCTGTAGTAGTGATTGATCGGTCGAGTTTTAATCTCGACTGATCCCTTGAATCAATTTTATGATGAAGTGCATTGGTCAATTTGTGCATTCATAGAACTTGACAATGGATTACTGGCCAAATTTGATTTTATCCGATCGATCAAGTTTCCCAGGACAAACTCGGCCGATAGTTTGAAAATTGGGTTTGTGTTTTAGCCGATCGGTCGAGTTACCTTTATTGAAACTCGACCAAATGTACTATATAGAAAATGCAAAAAAAGTGATTCTAACCGTTGGTGACTTGTTTGGACGAAAATAGATCTGTTGCCTTGAGTAAAAATGGCTATATTTCAGCCCTAAGTGTTCCCCAATTCAAGGGAGCACCCCCAACTATAAATAGGATCACTTGGGAGTTCATTGTAAGGTTGCTCATTCACTACATTCAAGGTCCTTGCTATAGTTGAGTGTGCTACTACTCCTTGAGCCCCTTTCTCTCTCTAGTTTACACATCATTTTGTGATTTGTGAGTTAGTTAGGATTATTGTAAGAAAGCTCCACCTTTGTGCATGTAAAGCTCTCAATCTTCCACTACTTCCCTATCCCCTTCTCTCATGAAGAAAAGCTGAAGCAAGATCCATCGAGTGAATAAGGAGTTGTATCCGGTCCTCTTCAAGGATGTTGAAGAGGTGATGATCTTCTCCAAGTGAAGGAGAAGGCAAAGGTTGAAGATCTAAGAGGAGAAGTAAAGTCCTTCAAGGTGGAAGACTTGAGCTTGAGTGGGTAAGACCTAGGTGAAGGCTGAAGACTCAAGCTAAGTGGGTAAGTTCCTTGTTAAGGTGGAGATCTCCTTATAGTTGTATGGGTAAGTCATTTGGTAGTCTATTGCTATAAATCTCTATGGTGATATAATAGAGAAAAGCACTTGTAAAGTCCTAGAGGTTGACCTCTCTAGGTAGTGGGCTGACTCACTTCTAGTTTGAAGTGTGAAACCACTCTACATCCCTTTTGTCAAGTGCTTGCTATCAATATCTCTCATCCTTGCTATGCTTGTTAGATAGGACTTCAAATTTTCATTAAGCTTTTGCTCCTAATTAATATAATTTGAAGGTCTAATCTATTTTGTGAGAAATTTTAGAGCTCTATTCACCCCCTCTAGAGCCCTTAGATCCAACAATGTTAAGTTTTAGTGAAATACAATAAGTGTATCTCTCCATTCCTGGGTGTCCAGAAGTATGAGATTGTTCCTTAAATCATCCCACCCAACACCACTAAGGTTGGTCACAAGTTTCAACTTGACAAATTCTTTCTTGAGATTCTTCCATTGGGTTTTAACATGCTCTAATGTCACGTCAAGCCTCCCCATTATATTTTTCCAATCATGGAGTGTATCCTGACAAATACATATTCATCCATTTTCATTGCATCTTTTTTATCATTACTTAGGAAATTCTGTTTTTATTTCCTATTTTTAATATTTAATTGCTTTACCTTTGCTTTTGTCTCCTAGATTTGAGTCTCAATTAGGTTTGGTTGTTTATTGCAGGAAAACAAATCAACTCAATCCATTCACTCTGAAGATACATAACTATAAAAACTACTATGGGTATTAGAATATCAAGAAAGATTTAAGTGCATATCTTATCCTCTCAAAATTTCCAATTAGTCAACTAGATATCCAACCGATCAACTGACTTCCCAATCGGTCGACCCTCATGTAGATCTTCTTGTAGTGCCTAATATATACACATTAAAACTTCCATCTTTTTCACATACAAACTAAAAAATTAGCATCTAAATATGAGTTGAAAAGAAAATTTCATTATATACTAGAATAATGTATTATGGACTTTCTAATTGGTCAACTGGATTGTCTAATCGATCGATTGGCCTACAAATTTTCCAGTATGGCCTGATATATATACCCCACACCAAAATGAATATTTCTTTTGCATAACATCTCAAATTTAATATTTAAATATGTGTTCAAAAGGGAATTTCATTTTTGCATGAAAAGTATATTACATGATGACTTCCGAACTTGCAACCAACTCAGACATTTTCTCAAAACTCCTACAATAAAAATCTATACTAGAGAGAGTCAAAGAAGTTGAGCAATGAAAATAATTAAATGAAAAGCAATGCAAAAAATTTCTCCATTGTTTATTGGGGCAAGAAATTAAAACAGTGAAATGCTACTCCATTGACTGGGAAGAAATTCAAATAGCCATTGAGTTCCTTTTAAAAGGTTTAATAATCAATTTAAAGGCAAGTGATATTAGTTGGCTAGTAAAAGCAACAAGCCATGGCCATAATCTTTTGCATGGATGATACATGTAAAAAAACTCATTGACCAACCATAACTGAGAGGGTGTCTCACCACTATTTCTCCATACACTAATGAAACAAACGTTGTGCATATGGCATCAATTGCAACCACTGTTCGGAAAATCGGTCGCTTAGGCCGAATAATCGGCCGAATATTCCTTTTTGGGGGTCTACCAAACTGATTATCAATAATCGGCCTATAATCAGTCCAGGACCGATTAATCGGCCGATCGGGGGAATAATCGGCTGATTAATCGGCGATTTTCAAAATCAAATGCTAGTAATAATTTTTTTTACATTAATTTTTTCTAATACTGCTATTGGTCATTACAATTACATTCTCTTCTTCCAATTTACATATTTGGTCTTCTCATCATGTTTTCTCTATAAGTTTATAGTTAGTGTTTATTGAACTGATCCTTACTATTGATGTTTTCTTCTCTAAGTTCATCAATGTTTCTAATTACTTCTTAATGCAAGATTAGTCTATGACTTATCAATGTTTCTAATTACTTATCAATGTTTTTCCCTAATTTCATCAATGTTTCAAGTTACTTATTAATGCAATATTAGTCTTATCACTTATCAATGTTTCTAATTACTTATTAATGCAATATTAGTCTATGACTTATCAATGTTTCTAATTACTTATTAATGCAATATTAGTCTATTACTTATCAACGTTTCTAATTACTTATTAATGTGATATTAGTCTATGACTTATCAATGTTTGTAATTACTTATCAAAGTTTTCTTCTCTAATTTCATCAATGTTTCAACTACTTATGAATGCAATATTGTTCTATTACTTATAAATGTTTCTAATTACTTATCATTGTCATTATTATATGGTCAATATATAATTTACATATCTTTATGATTAATATTAAAAAAAATCAAAACCGATTAAAACCAAATATTCTCCCGCTTATACTCCTGCATACTGTATATACTCTATTCGGTACCCTCTCCGCCCGTACACCGATTACCGCTTTTCAGAACACTGATTGCAACCATGAATTTTGATAACCGATATCAGCAACAACAATCCTTCTCTCTCCACAATTATCTCTACAGTCAAACTCTGAATTGTTCCCTCTGTGATTGACTCTCCGTGGAAATGAAATGATTGTTGTTGATTGACATTATTAAGAACACTTCTATCTCAATATATATCCACATTGACAACATACAAACTTATAACACTTTTAAGGGAGGGTCAAACTCTATCATCTCAGAGCCTCCTTTACAGGCATAGATCAAGGAAAGGAAAGAAGGAGGCATTATCTTTCTCATGAAGATTTACATATTGCTTCTAGATTCTAGAGACATGACTCATTCCCGTCCTATCTGTACTTTTGTATTTATTCTAACTATGAGTGAGTAAAAGCTTATTACTGGGGCATGGGGTGTAGTCATATAGCTTGTACCTTGTTCTAATTAATATTGACTCTAAGAATTTCATTCTCATATGTATAGATCTTGATTTATGCATGTGTTCTATGGTTTGGTAAATTATATTCTTATTATTATAATCTAGGATGAAGGATCACATATCCTAAGGCTAGAAGTCGAATGAACACATAGAACTATGAATGAGATCACATATGGCTTTCTATGATTGATCCATCATTTTTTCTTGTATGTTATAATCCTTAGTGTTGAGATCCCAGATCCTAAGACTAGAATGCTGGATAAAAAACATAAAACTCTGGAAGAGATCATGTATGGAGTTTTACTAGATGATTGGACAAAGAACCATAAACACAGAGATCCTAGGTTTGTTGGGAGTTCAATACTTATGAGATTTGTGTTCTATAAGGACAAAAATATTCTTGGTACTAATCTAAAAACCTAATTCAAGGATTTGGATAGAATAAAGTAACAATGTAGGCTATGGTGTGAATCCCGTACCCAATTCTTTATTATTTTATTTAAATCTTCAAATTAGTATTGCCTCTACACTCTTTATTTTCATTTTTAGTTATAATATTTGTCGATCAATTGGATTAAAATATTATTCTTAGTAATAGGTTGGAAATAATTCTAAATTTTGTTGTCTCATGAGTTTGACACTATTTTGTACTACAATTGATCCATTCACCGGCAGTCGATTTGATTGTTGTTGTTAAGATTAAACTCTAGGAAATTTCATTTTCTAGTGAATTTGTGTGTGGAAATGACTCGCAACATATCCCTTTGTACCTCTTGGGTAAATTATTCAGCTACACATCTACCTATGTCATATTGTAATTCAATGCAACAATTTGAGCCTATCAAACTCCCTAGAGCATACAACACAGAGCCTCGTTTCTTGAGAAGTCATATTAATAATGAAACTGTAATACATTATAAGGGTGAGGCTTAATAATGAAATCCAATGGCCAACAATGACATATCAAAAGGGGTAGCAGACCCATACACACAATAACCTAGTTATACATTTACCTAATTAGCAAAGCATGGAATTATTAGAAAAGCATGGGTGAGTGCACAATCATTGATTCATTGATGGGTATTTGTTAAATGTCCATGATGTAGAATACAAAACTAATCTAATTTGTGTGTATGTCTAAAACTATCTTGAAAAATAATCTTGCCACACTTAAGAAATTTTTCCATAAGGAAATTGTTTTAAATACTCTTCAGAAAGGGCATGACTAAATTTGGTAAAAGTTGATGTTCACTAAACTATAATCTATTTGGTCTTAAGTCTATTTACCAACTACAAGTATGTTTAATGTATGGGCTTAGCCACCATCCTAAGGAATTTGTACCTCTTTGAAAGATGAACAATATGTTTAGGAAAGGCATACCAAATGGAAAATAGACCTTCCCCAATGCCATATATTAATTTGGTCAAACTTGATGTTCAATAAACTTGACCTGCCCTAATGTGTCAACATTATAATTGTGTACATACATAGGTAATTGCACAACTCATTTAAATGAACCAGTCACAAATCAATCATAACAAATTAAGAAAACATGTTGAAAAATGTTTAAGAAATGCCCATTAATGGATCTAACACTCTGTTCAAAAATGGATCTAGTAACTGGGATAATACTTAATTAGACATAATGAACTATACTAATTTTAGTTTTATAACCAATTATAACATCCAAAAATCTGAAGTCATGGTACTTAGGGACATGTGTATTAGGTTTACATTAACACCTACTAATTTTGAATGATAGATTCGATACATGTCAATAATTATGAAACAATGCTAATTTGGACATATAATACCCATCACATTGACTTCACTAGGAAATCTATTGGAAAATGGGGTGCAAATCCATATGAAAAATCATCACAATCCAATCCATAAAAAAACACATTTGAATTTGAGCATAATAACTACAGTATTCAAAGTAACCATAGAAATATAGTTAGGGATAGGTATAATCAAACAAACCATAAAAATAACAACTATACATGTTCAAAAGTTGGGATACCTAACAATGTCTGATCAACAATACTAAACTAATTGACAATAAGTAATATTTGTATTGAACACCCAATGCCATTAATTAATTTGGTGAAAATTTATGTTCACTAAACTACACTGACATGTCCTAATTATAAAGTGGGTGCACCTCATTCACGTAAATCTATCACAACACCTTCATAAGGAAAGTGTACATAAACCGAACATGTAAATATGTTTAGGAAAGGCATTCCAATTGTAATCATACCCTATTAGGGCTAAGTATAATCACAAACCACAAGTATGACCAACAATTAGGCTAATACTTAACAATGTATGGCCAATAATACTAGACTATTTGGTCAAACCTGATTTCTACTAATTAAAATTGGCACTAAACAACCAATGCAATGAGTTAGTTTGGTCAAACTTAATGTTCAGTAAACTTGACCTACCCTAATGTGTCCACGTCATAATTATGTGTGTACACACAAGAAATGTTCACATCATGCTTAGTATTGATGTATTACATGCAAAATCAATTGGATGTCAGGCTAGTTCCACAATTGTGATGTGGCCAAGCCTATATCTGATGGTTTAACGAAGATATATCTCATCTTGGAGCAAGTCCACCGCCAATCCTCATCGATGTAGATGCACACTCTTAGACGGTGTCTGTGTAACTCCTAGTTGCACTAGGACTCATCTAACTGCTCCTCCATTGACAATAGACTCAAATGTCGTCATCTGCAACAGCTCCTCTCATCACGGACTATTGGTTGAGTTGTCCTCCTTAGCAACGAACAAAGATCACCTCACCTCAAGAGAAGTCCACATGGACCAAGTAGAACTCATGTTGTCCTCCTAGAATGGACAGGAGGGAGTTGTCCCTCCCATTAGTGTACTAGTCTCCAACCTGCTCTCCCACAACAATGATCCTCAATTGTTCTCTCCAGTAGTTATCCCTCCCTAGTCGGGTAGGACTTTCTTGGGCTCTCTTGGTTACCACAACTAGAAAAGACAATAATTTTCAGAGAAACTAATTCTGAATTGTTTGTGTTGTGCTCTAGAAAGCCTCCAGTACCCCTCTATTTATAGTTGGGGTTAGGGCCAGGGTTCCTAGTCTTTGCATGAGTGGAAATTACCTAAAGATCTTGAATTTTGACAAAATTTCTGGAAATTTCACAGCCTACGACAGCCGAAATGGTCATTTGGCAACCTAGATGGTTGTATGGCACGTGAGACGGTCATTTTGTAGTTTCCCAATTTTGTATATGTTTCGACAATTGATTTCTAATTAATGCATAACATGACGTCAACATCAATCCTTGATGCAATCGAATTGCACCCCCACACCGTCTGTTTGGTGTAGATGAGACGGTCATCACACACCACGTGAAACGGTCATCTCACACAAGTGAGACATGCATATCGCAACCCAGGTCAGGCTGAATTCCAGCCAATGTACAATACAATAAGCCTGACACTCCAAACAACTGTCTCAACACTTGAACTAATCGTTTGGCAGTCCAGTCAGCTGATTTGTTGCGTTAATTGAATACCTAAACACTTTAGTAGTCAATACAATAGTTACTCATGATAAAACTCCTCTTCTAGGTGATATCCTATGTGTGTGACCCTACAAGTCCCATATTATGTTGACAGTGAATGTCCATAACAACTTATGACATCACAAGCAATGAGTGGTGCCTAGTCACAAATCATTAGTACTCAAGTAAATGGAAAGTTGGAAAATAACTTCAACCTACAATATATGTATGGTGTTACAATGTTTGTATAGTTCCTTTTTCACTGATATCTAGATTGAACTTGAGGCATGGATCTGTCATCCTCTTCAACAATCAATCTATGTTTCTTGCTATAGCTGACTGTATGAGATGCGTAAGCTCAATATCATATATTGACTCACATGTACATGGCCATATATGTCGGGACCACTCTTTTGATTCGAATAAAAGCCCACGATTAGAGATAATCCCTAAACCTAAACCCATATTATGAAATAAAACAACAAATTCTCAACAAAGACGATTAAAACAGTATACAAAAATCACAGAATATTTTTTTCCTTTTTCTTTCTTCACAATTTTCACAAACCAATGTCACATAAATGATCTCACAATAAGATAACACAAGTCTTATTCAACTCCATAAAAACCATAATCAGATCTCATGGCTCATGTGCAGTTCAATTTACAATAGATATATGTACATGAATGAACAAACTTAGTCTACAATCCATCCCAAGAAAGAGAGAGTACAAGGACATTCTAATCTATCTAGATTATACTATTTATGTCTTCTTTGTCATGACCTATCTGATGGATATAATTATACCTAAAAACATTTGGAACAACCTAGTGAGACTCATAGAGATCCCCAGTGAGTGGATACCTCCCACTCAAGCTAGGTACATGCATCAGCATCAGATTAAGTATAACAAACTTAATAGAAACATGTAAATATTGAAAAGTTTAGCAGATAGTTCTGTCATAAGTCAAATCCAGCTTACAATGGTAATCTACTCCAACAGATATAGTAATCACTTAAACCAATTATAACTTTGAAACATCTTTCAGAGCATGTTTGTGAACAAATCAACATATACTTCTTAGTTCAAATTAAGAACCCTACTACATGAGCAATATGTCAAGTTATAAGCATTTTGAATCAATACATAACAATAACATTATCTTTGTGACAATCTACCAGTCGAACCAGAAACACATCTTGCAGTCCTAAAGCTAAAGTACGCATAATACATATCTACCAAACAATACTATCAAATAGCAAGCAATCCAACTCGTATTCAAAATAGATATAAGTCCCATCATTTATAACTTGTCAACATGACATATCATAATATGAAATAGAAAATGTCCATACCAACATGATTACTTTCTATAACAAGAAGCATACTCAACAATGACAAATCATCAAGTAGCAATACAAGGACTGTAACAACCATTCAAATCGTATTCTACACGGCTTATCATTTTTTATTCATTTGCCCTGAAACTACTTGGCTTGTACCTCACCAAGTAGAAGTTGCCATGCCTGATTCTCGTGTCAACAACTCACCGTCACTATCTCATCGTTTAGCCAACCACCCTAAGATATCAACAACAAACCCTGGCCACCTCATGGTTGCCTAAAGAGGCTCACATCCTCATCTTGGGTACACAAGATAGGAAGCAACAAAATAGTATATCACATATCACAACATTTCACATATTTTCACATTTCACATATTTCATTTCATCAGAGTTTATTCCATCTAGACATAGACTTTCACAACAAGGATTTAGGCTCCAGATGACTCACTCCTAAATCTTGGTGGTCTAACCTTTAAGGTCTCGATCCATACTCTAGAAATCCTTCTCATAATTCATTGATTACTACAAGGAGATCTGTTTTGTTTCCCCAGTGTGGTCCTCAGGGGAACTCACGGTGTTCAGGGCACCTAACTAGATGTCCCATCATTTCACTTGTTATTAATCTCTTTTACTCATCTTAAAAATAATTCAAAACATCATATATCATACTTGTGTATACTCGTGTAACTAGAATAACATGAAACGTATTATGTTTATCAATAAGGACAATGCTCAAAGCAAGAAGCACAATAAATCTATAGATTGAAACATATGTGATTAGTTCTATCTTCTACATCATCTCATAGAAATCATCAATAGTGGGCTTTCAGCCCGAGACATAATCTTATTGTCCAACATTTACCCCATAAGGGTTTCATCATCATCAGTGGGCTTTCAGCCCCAGACATAATCTCATTATACAACATTTACCCTTATCATGGTTTCTCAAATGTAAGGAGTGCATATTAAATTCAAATTCAACATATTTCTTATCGGTTCATTGTATATCACAGTTCTTAACAAATATTAGCAGAGGCATTAGAACTAGAAATAGTAAAATCATATAGATATCATGTATCATAAATCATACTCAAAATATATTTATCATACAACATATGCTTGTTCCATCCAATCTCAATAGATGCAAATAAATTTCATGCATATACATGCATAACAGACTTAGTTATCTTCTTCTTTTATTTCACATTCTTCATATGGGGTTACTAGTCAACACATGTTGACTATCATTTGATGTTTATACTATTAGTCCATTCTCAGAGTACAAGTCACAATTCAAGAACACATTCTTGTAAATCAATTCAAATACTTGAATTTCATCTTTTAGTTGAATTCAACTACAGTTATGTGTATCTCTTAATCCCTCATTTGAGATTATCATTCACTAGATCACCAAACTCATCATTTTAAGGTAATAGTTACATTAATAGAATCATCTACTACTTCCCATTTTTTTGTGCATTTTATATTCAATGGTCTCAACTTCTTTCATTTCATGTTCATTACATTATTCAGACCAGTCTTTCTTGATTCACTTTACATACAATGCTTCTCTTCTACTTAACATTTATCAAAGTCTAGTTCTTAGTATATTTCATTTAATTTGGGTTAAGCCACATGTAATTAAAATAAAAGATAAAATACTTCATCATACTGACTTCATTACTTGCATCTTTAACTTGCAATCACTATTAAGTACATCTTGTTCATATTGTCTCTTATATTTAGATAAATGTATCATGTCATTGACTACTAATGTCATTTGCATAATCAACAATGATTATTCTTTGTTATACTGATCACTTTAGCGTAAAAGAATGGTTTAGGTTACATCATCTTACATCATAATCTCTAATCATCCTTCACAAATCATTGTTATGTAACTTGTATAAAAGGACCCACATTCATATGAGGGCTACTCATTATTCCATAAATTGTACTAAAACATATGCATTAGTCTTAGATCATATTAGTAAGACTCATAACCTTTAATTGAAGTATTATTACTTACATTCATCATTTTGTCACATTTACAACATCATATACAAGTTCTATCTTCATCACTCATACTCGTCTTAATACTAAACATCTACGGTTTTCAAGAAGTCATCCTTTGTTCAACACATCATAAGAGCCATATCACTAAGTAATTTCATAATGATGCATAGAGATTCATTAGGGCTATTCACACACATGGAAACCCTAGTTTCCATTTTCACATATTCCATTCATCAATCATAAGTATACATTGATTAATTGACTCATTTGATTCACTTCCTCAACACAAACCATAATCAAGATATGTGGTCACCTCATACTGATCCTTATACATATATTATATTCAATTCCATTAACATTTAACAATACACTTGTATAATACAATCCAATACAATTCAAATATGATTTTATACATGTCAATTCAATTCCAAGCATATCAGCCATTGGGCTGATTTTAAGGCAAAATTCATATGAAATAGTGTAGTCATCTACCCATAAGATTACCCATGGATAATAAATCAATATATTAGGAAATAATCAAGTTCCCATAAATGATAAATAATCAAAATATGTAGAAAGGATCCTCCAATATCTTTTCCAAATCAATATCCAATCGCATACATATACAAGCAAGGTTTCTGATTATTTTAGCCGGATAGAATTAGGATTTAAACATAAATACAAAGCTTAGGAGGGAGAAAAGCACTCACCTTAGGTGCCAGGAACCTTAAAAACGTAGGTCAACCTCTGAATTTTTGTAGATCCAATCAAACTCTAGCAAATGAATCCATTTCTTTCTCCTCTCAACTCAAAAACCCTAGAAATGGGGATTAGAAGAGAACGAGTGAGAAAAGGGGGATATTTGATGTGATTTCGAATTAAATCAGAGGATGGATGGAATATTGACATGTGAGAGAATATTCACCATGAAATTCTATGCAAATAAGCTAAACTTACTTGATTTCATCATATCTTGGATAGAAACCCTAGGTCAACATCTCCACCACTTTCTCTTCTCAAAACCCTAGCTCTCCTCTCTCTCTCTAATTTTGTTTCTTTGGTAGGAATGACTAGTTATGATAGATCCTTGTGTGTTATTTTAGTCATATAGATGAATTGGTGTGCTTAGAACAATTGCAAACGAGCCCTTCATTGTATTTTTATTTTGCTCAGATTGGCTGGTCGGTTGAGTTATAAACTCGACTGACACCACACTTTTTAGAACTCAAAAAAGTCTAAAATTGTGAAAATTTAACCCAATGTCTAAAATTTAGTTTATAAGCAACATTAAAAAATTATATCATTTGGAGGTATCAATAAATAACTAAAAATCAAATACTACACTGCTATATTGTAATATGTAGCATGGTCGGTCGAGTTTGTCCTGCACATAACTCGACCAAAACCCCTATATGTAGAGATCAAACATCATAAAAAATAACCCCAATTTAATAGTATGTCTATAATGGAGTTTCCAAACTATAGTTAAATTTGAGATCAATTGGATATACCAATATAAAGATAAAATTTAATTACCACACTGCTATATCAATATGAAAATATGGTCGGTCGAGTTTGAAACTCGACCGACAAACAGGTCGGAACATTCTTCAAAAATTTTGATATTTTTCAATAGTGCTCACATGTGAGATATTCTTATCATATCCAAATTTAAGATAAATCAGATATACATAAAATACTAAAAATTATTTAGTGAGCCACTATACTTATCAAATTCTATATTCAAATGTCATCAAAACCCTAACTTTGCTTGAATAGGGTTTCCAAATTTTAACCTTAATTATGTGAAATAAAGTATGATTAAACCTTCTCATTGTATTTAAAATGTCAAAACTTAACTACCATAATTAATCAAGATTTAAACAATGATCAACTTAGTTAAGCATACAATCATCCAAGTAAACCCTAATTAGATGACTAAATTGAAAATAGGTCATTACAAATGCTCCCCTCGTTTTAGGATTTCATCCCGAAATCCAAGAAAAGATATAGAAGAATATCACATTATCTAATCATTCATATCTCTGGGCATTAAATTATAAAGACTTTCATTTTATATTTCTTTCATGGCATTTTTTGCATTAAATGGATATTTCATCCCATGTCATCATCATATCTCTCCTTGAGTATTACAAACACTTACTTCACAAATATTAGTAATACATCATTTATCAAGATCTGATTCACATTACCTTTCACATGCTTTTAAAAATTTTGATTGTGTCTCTCATGGATTAAGATTATGACTCATTCACAATTATCATCCACATTCATCAATTTCCTTCATAAAAAAGATCATCTAGTGTGCATCTTAGTTCATAGCTTTTTCTCACAATTTTAGATTTCACACTCAACTTCAAACTCATTAGAGTTTGTCTTCACAATCCATTAGGGTTTTATCTTTAGTATATGAAATTTTATTGCTTCCTATAGGTTTTATATTGAATTATAAAATCATTTACTTTTTCACCCTTTTTCTGCCATTCTTCTCTTTTTCATCATGCATCTTATTATACTGCCAAACTATGTTCATATGGATACTTGGTCAAGGCATCTAGAATAAGTATAGTCGGCAGTTCCATACTAGCTTAGCTCAATACCCAAATACTTGACCAGAGTATCTAGATACTGACTTCAGTCAATATGCACATCATTCTTATTATATTCAACATCCACATTATCATTTAGTCCTAGATCCTATTGTCCTTGTAGACTCATCTAACCTAAGCTCTGATACCATGTTGTTAGGATTACTCTTTTGATTAGAATAAAAGCCCACCATTAGAGATAATCCCTAAACCTAAACCCATATTATGAAATAAAACAACGAATTCTCAACAAAGACGATTAAAACAATATACAAAAATCACAGATATTTTTTTCCTTTTTCTTTCTTCACAATTTTCACAAACCAATGTCACATAAAGGATCTCATAATAAGATAACACAAATCTTATTCATATCCATCAAAACCAGAATCAAGCCTCATGGCTCATGTGTAGTTCAATTTACAATAGATACATGTACATGAATGAACAAACTTAGTCTATAATCCATCTCGGGAAAGAGAGAGTACAAAGACATTCTAATCTATCTAGATTATGCTATTTATATCTTCTTTGTCACGACCTCTCTAATGGATAGTATTATACCTAAAAACATTTGAAACAACCTCATGAGACTCATATAGAGCCCCAGTGACTGGATACCTCCCACTCAAGCTAGGTACATGCATCAGCATCAGATTAAGTATGATAAACTTAATAAAAACATGTAAATATTGAAAAGTTTAGCATATAGTTCTATCATAAGTCAAATCTAGCTTACAATGCTAATCTAATCCAACAGATATAGTAGTCACTTAAACCAATTATAACTTTAAAACATCTTTTAGAGCATGTATGTGAACAAATCAACATATACTTCTTAGTTTAAATTAAGAACCCTATTGTATGAACAATATGTCAAGTTCTAAGCATTTTGAATCAATACATAACAATAACATTATCTTTGTGACACTCCACCAGTCAGACCAGGAACACATCTTGTGGTCCTAAAGCTGAAGTACATGTAATACATATCTACCAAACAATACTATCAAATAGCAAGCAATCCAACTCATATTCAGAATGAGTATAAGTCCCATCATTTATAACTTGTCAATATGACATATCATAATATGAAATAGAAAATCTCCATACCAACATGATTACCTTCCACAACAAGAAGCATACTCAACAATGAAAAATCATCAAGTAGCAGTACAAAGAATATAACAACCATTCAAACCATGTTCTACACATCTTATCATCTTTTATTCATTTTCCCTAAAACTACTTGGCTTGTACCTCACCAAGTAGAAGTTGCCACGCCTGATTCTCGTGTCAATGACTCACCATAACTATCTTAGAGTTTAGCCGGCCACCCTAAGATATAAACAATAGACCCTGGCCACCTCAGGGTTTCCTAAAGAGGCTCACATCCTCATCTCAAATACATGAGATAGGAACCAACAAAATAGTATATCACATATCACAACATTTCACATATTTCATTTCATCAGAGTCTATTCCATATGGACATAGACTTTCACAACAAGGATTTAGGGCCAGATCCACTCAAGATGACTCACTCCTAAATCCTGGTGGTCTAACTTTTAAGGTCTCAATCCACACTCTGAAAATCCTTCTCATAATTCATTTATTACAACAAGGAGATCTATTTTGTTTCCCCAGTGTGGTCCTCAGGGGAAACTCACGGTGTTCAGGGCACCTAACTAGATGTTCCATCATTTCACTTATTATTAATCTCTTTTACTCATCCTAAAAGAATTCAAAATATCATATATCATATCTATGTATTCTCACATAACTAGAATAACATGAAACACATTAAGTTTATCAATAAGGACAATGCTCAAAGCAAGAAGCACAATAAATCTGTAGATGGCAACATATATGATTATGTTTATCTTCTACATCATCTCATAGCAATCATCAATAGTGGGCTTTCAGCCCGAGACATAATCTTATTGTTCAACATTTACCCCATCATGATTTTATCATCATTAGTGAGCTTTCAACCCTAGACATAATATCATTATACAACATGTACCCTTATCAGGGTTTCTCAAATGTAAGGAGTGCATATTAAATTAGAACTAGCAACAGTAAAATCATATAGATATCGTATATCATACATCATACTCAAAATAGATTTATCATACAACATATGCTTGTTCCATCTAATCTCAATAGATACAAATAAATTTCATGCATATATATGCATAACATACTTAGTAATCTTCTTCTTTTATTTCACATTCTTCATACGAGGTTTACTAATCAACACATGTTTACTATTGTTTGAAGTTTATACTATTAGTCTATTCTCAAAGTACAAGTCACAATTCAAGAACACATTCTTGTAAATCAATTCAAATACTTGTTTCATCTTTTAGTTGAATTCAACTATAGTTATGTGTATCTCTTAATGCCTCATTTGAGATTGTCATCCACTAGCATCATCAAACTCATCATTTTAGGGTAATAGTTACATTCTTAGAATCATCTACTAATTCCCATCTTTTTCCTTCATTTTATATTCAGTAGTCTCAACTTCTTTCATTTCATGTTCATTACATTATTCAGACCAATCTTTCTTGATTCACTTTACATACAATGTTTCTCGTCTACTTAACATTTATCAAAGTTCAGTTCTTAGTATATTTCATTTAATTTGGGTTAAGCCACATGCAATTAAAATAATAGATAAAATACTTCATCATACTAACTTCATTAGTTGCATCTTTAACTTGCAATCACCATTAAGTACATCTTGTTCATATTGTCTCTTATATTTAGATAAGTGTACCATGTTATTAACTACTAATGTCATTTCCATAATCAACAATGATCATTCTTTGTTATACTAATCACTTTAGATTAAAATAATGGTTTAGGTTACATCTTCTAACATCATAATCTCTAATCATCCTTCACAAATCATTGTTAGGTAACTTGTATAAAAGGATCCACATTCATATGAGGGCTACTCATTATTACATAAATTGTACTAAAATAGATGCATTAGTCTTAGATCATATTAGTAAGACTCATAACCTTTAATTGAAGTATTATTACTTACATTCATCATTTTGTCACATTTACAACATCATATACAAGTTCTATCTTCATCACTCATACTCGTCTTACTACTAAAGATCTAGGATTTTCAAGAAGTCATCCTTAGTTCAACACATCATAATAGACATATCACTAAGTAATTTCATTATGATGCACAGAGGTTCATTAGGGCTATTCACACACATGGAAACCCTAGTTTCCATTTTCACATATTCCATTCATCAATCATAAGTATACATTGATTAATTGATTCATTTGATTCACTTCCTCAATACAAACCCTAATCAGGATATGTGGCCACCTCATACTGATCTTTATACATATATTATATTCAATTCCATTAACATTCAACAATACAATTGTATAATACAATCTAGTACAATTCAAATATGATTTTATGCATGTCAATTCAATTCCAAGCATATCGGCCATTGGGCTGATTTTTAGGAAAAATTCACATGAAATAGTGTAGTCATCTACCCATAAGATTACCCATGGATCCTAAATCAATATATCAGGAAATAATCAAGTTCCAATCAACGGGAAATAATCAAAATCAGTAGAATTGGATCATCCAATATCTTTTCCAAATCAATATCTAACTGCATACATATACAAGCAAGGTTTCTTATTATTTAAGCTAGATAGAATTAGGCTTTCGACATAAATACAGAGTTTAGGAGGGAGGAAAACACTCACCTCAAGTGCCAAACACCATAAAAATGCATGTCAACCTCTGAATTTTTGCAAACCCAAGCAAACTCTAGCAAATAAACCCAATTCTTTCTCCTCTCAACTCAGAAACCCTGGAAATGGGGATTAGAAGAGAAAAAGTGAGAAAAGGGGGAGATTTGATGTGATTTCAAATCAAATCAGAGTATGGATGGAATCTTGACATGTGAGCGAAGATTCACCTTGAAATACTATGCAAAGAAGCTAAACTTACTTGATTTCATCATATCTTGGATAGAGAAACCCTAGGTCAACATCTCCACCAATTTCAATTCTCAAAACCCTAGCTCTCTTCTCTCTCTAGAATTTTATTTCTTTGATAGGAATGATGAGTTATGAGATCTCCTTGTGTGTTAGGTTAGTCGTATAGATGAATTGAGGTGCTTAGAACAATTGCAACAAGCCCTTCATTATATTTTTATTTTGCTCAGACTGGTTGGTCGACTGAGTTATAAACTCAACCAACACCACACTTTTTAGAACTCAGCAATCGTTAAAAAATTATGAAACGTTAAAACAATGTATGAAATTGAGTTTATAAGTAATAGTAAAAAAAATTAGATCATTTTGAAGTACCAATAAATAACTAAAAATTAAATACTATACTGCTATATTATAGTCTGCAACATGGTCGGTCGAGTTTGTCCTGCACAGAACTTGACCGAAACCCCTATCTATATAGATCAAACATCATACAAATATTACTCCAATTTAAATGTATGTCTATAATGGAGTTCCCCAACTACAATTAAAATTTGAGATCAATTGGATATACTAATAAAAAGATAGAAATTTAATTACCACACTGTTATATCAATCTAAAAATGTGGTCGGTCAAGTATGAAACTCGATCGACAAATAGGTCAGATCATTCTTCAAAAATTCTGATATTTTTCAATAGTGCTCACATTTGATATCTTCTTATCATATCCAAATTTCAAATAAATTAGAGTTATACATAAAATATTAAAAATTATTTAGTGAGCCACTATACATATCAAATTTTGTATTCACATGTCATCAAAACCCTAACTTTGGCCGAATAGGGTTTTCAAATCTTAACCTTAATTATGTGAATCAACGTATGATTAAACCTTCTTGTTATATTTAAAACATCAAAACTTAACTACCATAATTAATCAAGTTTTAAACAATGATCAACTTAGTTAAGCATACAATCATCCAAGTAAACCCTAATTAGATGACTAAATTGAAAATAGGTCATTACAATATATTTCTCAATCTCACATATCAAGTGGTCTTAGATATCATACTCCCATAGGAGGGACAAATCCCATCTCTATCACTCACAATCATTCCCCATATATCAATGTCACCCAAACATCACCTTTATAACAACCCATGTTTTATGATTGTATTTGATGATGTCAAAGCGTACCGAACGACAAGTGATGAGTGCAATGAATTTAGGTCGAAGAACTACAAACACCACCATCACTAGGAGAGTTGACTATGACTACCATGATCATGGTTTCCATGTGTAAGGCTCATGGTGGGTCTGTTCGATACACTGTTCTCTAAGATTTATCTTTGTGCTTGGTTTGATATCGCCATAGCATGACTAATGCGATTCTATCATCAACCAACTCATACTCTGATCTTATGTTTATTATTATCTGTCTACCTTCCATAGTAACAACTGGTGAGGGACATAATGAGAATGTATATACTCTCAATATTTGTGTGATCTCATTCTTTGAAGTCACATACTTGAAGACATATGCCATTGAGTAATATCATTCTGTAGACATTTATTATGTTATTTTATTATCTTAAAACTGAAAAAACTGAATAACTTGGAAGCTTGTTTTTATTAATAATCAAATCAATTACAAGTTATGCAATTACAATCATCATATGATTGACTCTGTGGACATACATACCAAGAGTTTATGCCACAAACTTGTGAAAAAATAAAAGGTAATGTGAAGTTTGATTAATGAAATCCAATCATGACATATAAATTCTACTCACATTGACATTGTCTATACAACAATTGTGACAGTTCCCATTTAATTTCAAATATCCAATGAAATAAGCTGAGGTGTTTTGCATTTAACACACTTACCATATAGATGGAAAAATGTTCGATTTATACATTAAGATTATATCCCCTAACATTTATTTTGTTACGCTTAAAAAAAAGGTATTTTATAAGTTCGATAATAAAATAAAATATTGGGCTTTTTCATTGTATGTGAAGATGAATATAAACAAATAAGCTCAATTTTATTGACCAAGAATATGTACCTTTCTTACAATATTGATTATATCCACTATGTTGTTCTTTCGATATTAACAAAGTAAGTATTATTTACTAAAAAAACACATGTAATATTTATATATATTTGACATTTGTCAAATATACTCGTATGAAAAGGGACTATGAATGATAAATTATGTAACTCTTATACAATATTCAGATAGTTTCCTTTTATCATTGCTAGTAATATGGAAACTTCAAATGAAAATTATTTTAGAGAATACACACAATTCAAAATTTAAGAAAAACAAATAATTCAAAAGAAAAAGGAAACTCAATGCTAAGTTTATCAGTCAAGCATGTTAGATCCTAGGATGGGTAATTGGATGTTCTAGAGGGGGGGTGAATAGAGATGAATGCTCTTAAACAAAATTCATTAGACCTTCAAGTTATATCACAAGATAAGGTTGCTAAATAGAAAATTTGAGTACAACTAAAACCATGCATAGCAAGGGAGAGAGAGATTGAACAAGCACCAAGTGACAAGATATGTAGAGTGCTTCCACACTCCCAACTAAGAGTATGTCAGTCTACCTAGAGAGGCCAACCTCTAGGATTTCTAAGTGTGTCATCCTCTATATATTCACTTATAAGAGTTACAACACATGACCCATCAAAGGACTTACCTATCCAATACAAAGAGTCTTCAACCTTACCAAGGACTTACCCACTTTGCAACGAGTCTTCAGCCTTTTCCAAAGACTTACACACTCTTACACAAGTGTTCAACCTTCTAGGAATTGCCCACTCTTCTTAGATCTTCAACCTTAGACTTCACCTTCACTCGGAGAAGCTTTCACCAAGGACTTATCCACTTGATCAAGGAGTCTTCTTCCTTCACCAAGGGCTTACCCACTCTTGCTCCAAGTCTTCGATCTTGATCTTCACCAAGGGACTCCTTCCCTTGTTCTTCTTCACCTCTCTTAGCCAAGAGAGAGAACCTTCATCTTCATGATTGAAATGAGAGATAGGGAGGTGGTGGAAGTGAGAGCCTCACAAGATATACATGTAGGACTAGCTCGCTTACAGATCTCCTACTCACTCTAATGGATGTAACAAGTGATTAAGCTTAGAGAGAGAGGAAGTTGTTAGGATGCACTCAACTATAGGCTAGAAACCTCATATAGAGTTTTGTATTGAATGATCAACCTTCAAATGAAGCCCAAGGGGTCTATTTATAGTTGGGGGTGCCTCTTAGCCTTTGGTAATACTTAAGAGTGAAAACTAGCCGTTTTGTGACTTGGAACAAATATATTTTTTATTGTAGCAACTCCATGACAGCTAGAAACACTTTTCTATACTTTTCTGTACAATGCAATCGATCGAGTTTGAATAAAGATAACTCGATCAATCCCACTAAGAGACAAGACCAATTTAGGCCATCGGTCGTATTTGTCCTGGGGTAACTCGACCGGATCACTTAAATCAGTTTTGGTCTACAGAGGGATCGGTCGAGTTCTGTGAAATAAAAACTCAACCGATCAAAAGTCATTTTTAAAATCTAATAAGGATCGATCGAGTTTGCAACTCGATCGATGAACAACCTGATGTGAATTTTAAAAAATGGATTTTGAGTGCTTAAATATTCGATCTAAGTGCTCCTATTTTTTTCCAAGCTTAATTACAAGTCATACAATCATTATAAGTGATTTACAACATGACTCTAATGGATTTACATCATATTCCAAAAATATGTACTTGTATTGACTTTGACTTGTCTTTTCTCCAAATTGAGATGTGCAAGTTAGGGCATTTGGAGTGTGTTTATACCTAATCTGAAATCACTTAAGTAGAAGTATTAGACACAAATAACTGGATGGTTTAGTCATCATCAAAACAAGAGTTTCGTTAATTTAGACCTCGAGTCAACATTGATCTAGAGTCAACAAAGCACTGTTATGCGTGTTTTTTATATTCAATCAAAAACTTTATGTTGTAATACCTACAACTAGAGAACTTGAAATATTGTGTGTTATTTATGGACCTAAAACATGATATTATATTTTCTTATTATGAGATAGGTTTATAAAATTATGAGAAAAATCAAATGGATCCTCACAAATGACTTTCTGTTATGTTTAATTAAATATAACTTCACTTAAAGTTTACTAATGGTCAAGAAAAAAATGGTTAAAGAGATTACTTAATAGGATTTAAATCAATATCCTTTCTCACCCAACCCCCATCCCTTTTAGAAAAAATTAGAACTCAATCTTACATATATCACAATACACATAGTCACTTAGCCAAATTGACAAAACACCTAAACAATCGTGTAAGAAGTCAACATCCAATGTTTACACCCACAAATGACTCATAATTGCAACAATATAAATAGGAGTTGTGACCGTTGACTATAATTTTACAAGAGATTATAGAACACAATGGAAAACATTTATACATATTCCATTAAAGCTATGCTTAAAAAATGCGGTGGTTGCTTTTCACATGCAATCTTGAGTTTGGTTGCAAGAGTGCAAGTGACATGCTATTCAAGGCAAGACATTCTTGGAGCACCTCCACTTCTTATTGTCACTCTTCTCACATGATTGCATTCCAACATCTTTTTTCTTAAAAAATCTATGGTAAAGAAAACTATATGAATACATCCAGTAAGAAAGGAAAATTTTGAAGTTAAAGAAATCAAAGCATAATCTAAAGGAAAACACTCTTCACTCCTACCATTGACAAATAATGGTCGTAATACATTAATTAATCTAGGGGGAAAAGTATCATGAATTTTCTGTGTTGTAGTTGCATTACTAAGATTTGAAACAAACCAATAATACATCTCAAAATAAACAAAATGAAATATGGGCCGACTCATTCTATCAAACAAAGTATGAAATATTTTCTTTATGTCATGTGAAGAGTTAGTCAACGTATAAGTCAAACAATGAATAACACCAATAAATTTGAATTAAAAGGAACATCATTACTATCAGGAAATGACGTATAATATAATGTTTGTGAAAACCACATAAATGAGATGAATTCCTTTTCTGTTCTCCCTTTTGTAGGAGTCCAAATATCATGATGTGAAAAGAAACCCTGAAAAAGATATAGGTAAGAAGTCTCATGACGTGTCTTTAACCATTCAAACAAGATTAGAGTAAGTGTTTATGCATGTCGAATTAAATGTAGACCGACTTTGTTATAGTTTTTAGTAAGTATAAAAAAAAGGTTAATTGGACGTACCTATTCAGTTGGATATGTGGCCCAAGAAAAAAGTGATGCATAAATTTATTAGCTAAAACCGAATCAACTGTAGTCTCTGGATGAGTCCCTGGTCACTTCCAGGACTGCAATGTACGGGGACATCTAATTTTCATTCTTTGACTTGTTACGATACCTTCTTCCATCTAGGGCATGTTTGGTTACTTGAATTTTGCTGTATTGGATTGTATTTTGGACTCCAGTTCAACAAATTTTAAGTTTGGTTTGCAGGATTGGAGAATTGAGGCTAATCCCTGGATTTTCAGACATAATAGGAATCCCGCATTTTGGTCTCCATCAAAATTCTCCCGGACGCCAAAATCCAACATGGCGAACGTCGTGGACACGAAAAAATAAATCCCGCACTTACAAAATCCAGCAAACCAAGCATAAAATTTTATTTTGTGGGATTTTGACGATGCATCATTTTAATAATGCGGGATGGACAAAATACAAGATTTCTAAAAATTTGGCAAACCAAACATGCCCTAGTGACTCATCATTGCAGCAAATCGTAAAGATCGGAGTAATATACAATTATATACCATAAAAAAGTTATGATGATCAATGGTTTTGTCCATTTACCAAAGCCGTTATGTATAAAAGTTTTATTTTTACCATATGCAAAAGAGCAAATCCCCCTATTTTCTCTCGGTGCTTCTGTATCTCGAGGTTCACGGTCAAACGACCCAAACTGC
This sequence comes from Alisma plantago-aquatica, assembly GCA_963693085.1. Lineage (NCBI taxonomy): Eukaryota > Viridiplantae > Streptophyta > Magnoliopsida > Alismatales > Alismataceae > Alisma > Alisma plantago-aquatica. Next base: position 593,713,001 of record OY856411.1, read on the forward strand.
ATCTCGAGGTTCACGACCCAGCTGCCCCAAGGGTTGCACTGCACACCTGGCTTGACGGTCAATGACAAGTCCACCCTCCTGGTGGCATCCAGGACGTTCACGTACCAGTACGTGTCCCCCATCAAGTACTGGAACGACCTGAACCCGACCTCACGTACCAGCGCCTTCATCAGGCGCTGATCAACTGATGGTGCTAGTGCTCGTCGAGAGGGAGCTGTGAACTGTCGGGTGCGGAAGAATTCCAACACACTGTCTCGATTCTCCCGGCGCGGAACGCGCATGTAAGCCCACAGAACAACAACGTCTACCGGAAGGGGTACAACTGAGTCAGTTGAGCAGGGGATGGTCACCACGACTTCTGCAGCGATATCCAAGTCAGATGATGCAGAACAGTTACAATGTGCAGGCACATATGGTCAGAAGAAAAATGCAACGAAAGGTTAAATTATAGGAGACGGAATAGGGCAAATATGTACTGAAATAGCACCATAACTATCTTATTTTCATAATTGCCCAATTTCTGGTGAAAGCGCCAAGAAATTGATTTTTTTGTTCCCGGGACTAAAGACACAAATTGGTCTAGCGTTTTCAGTTGAAAGTGTCCAAAACTATGCGTTTTCAGGTAAAAAACGTCATGATCTTGGCGTTTCAGCCAAAAGCGCCAGCCGATTTGGCGTTTTCACATGAAAGCGCCAGAAAATTGGCGTTTTAACTGAAAGTGCCAGAAAGTTAGCGTTTTCATTTCTTGCGCAGCTCTGCCTCGGCGGCATGTCTCACCCTCTGCCCCCTCTCTTCCTTTCACGCTTCCTTGCCATTAAGGCGGTAGATGGACTTCAAAGGGGTGGTTGGATATGCAAATGCCAACCACCCCCATCTATTCTCTCGTTCTTCCTTTCTACTTATTGCAAGTAAGTCTTCTTCCTCCGGTTTTCCTCTTGCTCTTCCTCTTCCTCCGGTTTTCCTCTTCCCCTTTTTCCTATTCCTCCTACTCTTCCTCTTCCTCACGTTTAGTTGTTTCACAGGCTTCCCGGTTTAGTGCTCCTCCTCCCTTGTCGACGGCCTGGTGGCGAGCAGCAGAGCTTGGAGATGGCTCAAGCAGCAGAGCGTGGAGTGGCGCAAACAGCGGCGTGGAGACGACGCTAGCAGCTCGGGGCAGTTTGGTTAGTTTTCAATCTTCTACCTTTTTCACAGCCTTCCCGGCTAGTTTGGTTGGTTAGTTTTCCTAGGGAAAGCGGCGGTTGGGGGTATGCGGTCCGCTCCCTTTCTCAGCCCGGTGGCTTGTGCCTAGGGGAGGGTTCAGTTCTCGTCTGCGCCTCCTTCCCCCTTCTCCTTTATCCGTTGTTGTCTCCTTCCCCCTTCTCCTTCTCACAAAACCGTTGTTGTCTCCTTCCCCCTTCTCCTTCTCACAAAAGCTAACAAGTAGTTCTCGTTTGCCATTTGCTCACATGTACAACACCACAACACCTGTTCTTGTTTCACTTATTCTCGTTTCACTTATTCTCGTTTTCCTTTGCTCACAGGTACAACAACACCACACTAGTTATGCAGTTATTTTGTTTGTAATGTCTTTTAGAAGAGACATGCTTACGGCAGGTTAATCTGCACAAATAATATTTATCTTCGGCTGAGTTTGTTTGACCGGTGCTAACTGATTTTTTAATACATGGACGGAGGGTATTATAGACTCTATTCACACAACTAATGATTGTTTACTCGTCTACCAAATATTGAACATCTTACTATTAAGGTCATTATTCCAAACAACAATTATGTTGCATAAAGTTAACACACCACTCTTCTAGTTATTTGCGACAACTAAGTTCATCACAACTGTGTACCAAACATAGCCTTAGACAAGGTTAACATACAGGTTTAATTACCCATGGCATCTAAACTGATTAGATATGTACGCCAACAGTTATTTTGTTGTTTACCCATTTGTTTTTTTTTGTTTACTCATTTGTTGTTTTTTTTTTTGTTTTCTTTCCTCTTTAGTTGTCTTTTTATTTTATACCATCTTCTTATCATATTTTTTGTTTATTTGTTACATATTTTGTAGGAGAACTTTAATTTTCTTTGAAGACGTCTTTCTCCTCTAAAGGGTAAGTTGTATTTTACTTAATTGTTTTAAGTTAATATTTTCTGTAAGAATTATTGTGATTATTTGGTGCTTTGATACACATGCGATGATGATTGTAATTAATTTGGACTCTTTATTTTGGATTGTAATTAATGTGGACTCTTTATTTTGGACTGTAATTATTTTGGACTCTATATTTTGGATTGTAATTAATTTGGACTGTACTTACTTTGGGGATTGTACTTAATTTGGACTGTATTTTATTTGGATTGCACATATTTGTTTGTTTTTTTATTTGCTTTTTTATCTATATCTTATGTGTGTGATGACCGTTTTTAGTCTTCAATGGTGGTTGTGTAGTTTAAACTGTGATTTTATTATCATGAATGGATATTTTTGAAAATTGGAAGTCCAAACAACTGGAGGACATGTAACCTGTTGCATAGTAGGAATAGGAATAGCAGTGTAACATGACATATAACTCCCTTTCAAAACTAGATATGATCATTTTTAGTCTTGAATGGTGGTTGTGTAGTTTAAACTGTGACTTTATTATCTTAAATGGATAATTTTGAAAATTGGAAATTTTATCCGGTTTTTTAGTCTTGATTGGATATTTTTGAAAAATGTGAAGTCCAAACAACTAGAGGGCATGTAAATTGTTGCATAGTAGGAGTAGGAATAGCAGTGTAACACGACATATAACTCCCTTTCAAAACTAGACATGATCGCGTAATCGTATTGGTTATTCTACTGTTTAACAAATTAGTAGAATTTGGGTGCCATAGGAATAGTAGTGCAATAGTACCATTCAGTCAGTTGGAACCAAATTCAATGCACTGTGTTAAATTATTTTTTTAAAGTTCAAAGTAAACTATATTTCAAAATAAACTATATTTCAAAACAAACTATTCAACAAAATAAACTATAATCCCAAATAAACTATATTTCAAAATAAATTATAGGAATTTGTTCCATACTGAACACATGACTCAATGGGGGTACAAGATGTGATAGAACACATCTTGTTTATCTTGTTTATCCCAATGCCAAAATTACTTACCATCTTGAAAAAAACTATAATAGACATCTTTTTCAAAACATCATAACATTATAATAATATCTTTTTCAAAACTCCATAACATATTTCAATTCATAATTAACTTATTTTCAAACAATTGTGTCATTATATCTAACATTCACTATTGAAAATATTCAAGAAAATGGCCGATGTCTCAACCAACTTTGTCATCTATTATGGTGGCAACTTATTAGCTGATGGGTCGTATTGTAATGAGGTCTGCATGCCTATTCAAATATCCACAACAACCACTTTTTCTAAAATGATGGCATACACGCATCAAATTCTTGATATACACTCAATGATGTACGACCTTCGTCGAACCTATAACTTTCCCAAAGATATACGTCCTAGTTATGACTTGTTTCATATTGATGTAGTTGACGAGGATAGTTGGAAAACCCTTCTTAGTATATCAAAACGGAGGAATATTGACCTTTATGTTGAGAGATATAATCTACCAAATGAGAGAATGAGTCAATTCCAAAATGATCATGATGTTGCTATTCATGATGATGATAACGATGGTGATATTAATGATGATAATGATGGTGACGTTGACAATGATGATAGTGATGGTGAAAGTGATGATGATGAGCAGGAGGATATTGATATTAATGATGACACTAGATTGCTGCAACTGTGTATTGATGATAGTAACCATGAAGTTTTTATTGATCCTGAAACATGGAAGGATGACTGGGTAGATCAAAATCATGCAGATAATTATGAATACTTCAAAGAAGATGATTGGGTGGACGAATATGAAGTCCCTATAGATATGGAAGAGGCTGAAGTGGTTGTGGGGCATGGCTTTAGTATAGGTGAAATATTTGAGACAAAGGCAAATCTCCTTCATATGTTGTAGCCATGGTCAATCATCAATAATGTCCAATACAAAACAAAGCGATCCAATAAGACTTACCTCACTTTAATTTGCTTACACAATGAGCAGTGCTCATGGAGGCTTCATGCATGTGCTTCTAAGAGGGTTGGTGGTTTGTGGAAAATCACAAGTTATAGTGGTGTACACACATGCCACAGTGCAATCCTATATAAGGATCACTCACAATGCAAGTCCTCATATATTGTGAGGATGATAATGTCGATGTTGAGAGCAAAACTTGACATGAGTGCTCGAGAAGTGATGGAAAAGGTTAATGTAGAATTGAATATTACTATCTCCTATAAAAAGGTATGGCATGCACGTAGAAAGGCTATTTCTGCAATCTTTGGAGATTGGGAGGAGTCATATGGCTCGGTGTTGAGATTTCTCCGATGTTTAGCGCAAGTGATTCCGGGGACGATATACAATTTTCAAAACACCACAATAAGTGATGGAACGTCATATCGATTTAAACGTGTGTTTTGGAGTTTTGGGCCATGTATTGCGGGTTGGGCTCACTGTCGACCAATACTAAGTGTTGATGGCACCTTCTTATATGGTAAGTATGGAGGGACACTACTTATAGCGACTGGGACTGATGCGAATAATAGATTGTTTCCTTTTTCCTTTGCAGTTGTTGAGAAGGAGAACAAATCTTCTTGGACATGGATCTTGAGATGCATGGAGAAACAAATTCCAACAATCAGTCATAGGAATGATCTTTGTTTCATATCTGATAGGATGTGTGGTCTTGAGGAAGCTATGAAAGTAGTTTTTCCTCTCAACGTACAACGGTTTTGTTGGAGGCACTATAGGGACAACTTTCATAAGAAATTTAAGGCCACTGAGTTGTACAACTTAATGTGGAAGGTCGGAAAGGTGACTAAAATGGTTGAGTTTGATAATCTCTTAGCAACTATAAAGTCCATTGACCCATCTTCTTTCAATTGGCTTCTGAAGAAACACCCAAGAATGTGGGCTCTTTCCCGTAACGGCGACACGAGATATGGTATAAAAACTAACAATTATTTAGAGACAATAAATGGAGTTTTGAAGCGTGCTCACAACCTTCCCATTCAAGCCCTTATTTGCAGCACATATTATCGCTTGGTAGCAATGTTCTTTCAAAGAAGAAACTTAGGTGCAAAGTTAACTAGTTCATTCACACTGAAATTTTCAACTAAATTGGTTAAATTGGAGACCAAGGCAAGGAAACTAAGGGTTAGTTGTAGGATAAATGAGTTTGATTTAACAATTGAAGATACATCCGGAAACAACTATCAGGTGCATCTCTTTCAAAATCTCGTTGGTTGTCTATGTACTTGTGGTGCACCTCGAGTTTATCACTTGCCATGCTCACATGTACTTGCAACCACTGAATCGATACATTACAGACACCATCAATTAGTCAGTACTTGGTATATTGTAACCAAATATCGAATGACATATGCTCCCCAATTTAGATGCATTCCTGATAAGAGGTATTGTCTTGATTTTGAGCCATCTATTGGGGTTGTTCCTCTACTACCGCCAATTTTCACTCCACGTGCTGGGTGGCCTAAGACAAAGAGGAGGAACACTAATATGGATATTGATCCCAATAAAGCTACATACAAATGTGGAAAATGTGGGGGTTGTGGTCACAATGAAAGAACTTGTAAAAATAAATGATGCTTATGAATCTAAGTAGTAGGATAGGATATTACGTAAAACCCACGAATGTAATTCTACTTTTATTGCTCGCATGAGGAGGGCGGGATGAATAAAATTGCCTCCCGACTTCCCCTAATAGAGGGTGATGTATGAAATTTAACTTTGTTAATAACATATGTTTGAAATTTATGCTCACTAAAGGTCTCCTTTATTTGACTATTTTCTAGGAATGGTGAAGGACGATGAGACTTTGTGGATCACATGTCATTCCATTGAGGTTGGTAGGTGGGAGTTGATGGATGTAGACGTTTTGGGTTATGTACGCACATCTGGATTTGCATCTGTCACGAAATCGTCTAGAGTCATTTTTTATTCATCCTTGGTCACAACACTTGTTTATATATGGCATTCAAATACAAACCCGTTCCATTTTCATCTAGGAGAGTTAACCATCACTCTACAAGATGTTGCAGTGTTACTAGGGTTAAAGGTTAACGATGATGCTGTTGTAGCGCACTATCCTATAGGGCCAAATGATGACCAATATAGTTCTTGGACGACCCTTTGTGATGATATTCTGGGGTCACATCCAAATGGACTTGATCATGGTTCTGTTCATCTGATTTGGTTGTGTTCCACATTTTCAAACATGAATTTGGAAAATGTAGATGACATGGTCAAGCACCGGTACACCAATGCATACTTGTTATACCTAATTGGTTGCTTCCTCTTACCAGACGGTACTGGAAATGAAGTCCATATCTGCTACCTTCTACTTCTAGTTAATTTTGAGCAATGCGGCATATATTCATGGGGGAGTGTAGTTTTAGCTAGTCTATACCGTTAGTTACATAGATGTCTCCCTGGTTCTAAGCAGAAGCGTATCTCAGGGTGTATCCACCTATTATAGTTGTGGTCTTTGGAAAGATTGTATATTGGTAGACTAGGCATATTGATCATGGATCAAGATCATGAGTGGCCACAAGATGCTCCATTAGGATACATGTTTGTCGCTACCATCTATATGATGAATATTTTCTATTAAAAGTTTTCATCTCCTAATCATCTTTTCAAACATGATAATAGATGGAACCATCTCATGGAGCATGTACGTGTTCCAAAAGGGACTGTAAGATTCTACCTTAATGATTTTGATACACATGAGTCTAGTCAAGTGAGAATTTATATTTTATCTAAAAGTTAAATTTTAGCATTTAATGAAACTTGTTTGGTAACGATAACTTATAATGCAGTTAATGTGGACACCATATAGTGAAGAATTGTTGACAACTTTGCCAGACATATGTCATGAAGGCAGGAAAATTTGGATGGCTCGTGTTCCTATGATATCATTCATAGTAATGGAATGGCATGTTCCTGATAGAGTACTAAAACAATTTGGTGCTCGTATCCAACCTCAACCCCAACTTTTTCTAGAATACCAAAGAATTGATGGTAGAGGTTGAAGCACGACTGATTGATTGAACCAATATAGTACAGAGCTGAACATATGGAATGATAGGCAAACTCATGTAGTTCATGTTCCTGACCCCTCAACTGTGCCACAAGTACCTAATTGGTACAATCCTGAGTATCACATACAATGACCAACTGAGCCACAAAATGTTTACTATCCTTGAGGTTATGTGGAGCGATAATATGTAAGTAATCAGTATCCATTAAGATAAATACCTATACGTCTTTGTATATGAAAATATGATAAAGTAAACTATGTTATTTGTAGGTCCAGAGTCAAATGGATATCAGGGGATCATTGCAAACATTAACAGATCAGCCACCTGTTGAGGATTGGATGAGAGCGCGTGATAAAATATACAATATTTAGAGTGCATGGTTTCAACAAATGTCGAATCACTTGCCGCCCAATTTGAGTTTCTCATATCCCGTGACAACTTTAGTTAGTGCTTCTCCTATTCCATCTTCCACGGAAGCACAACACTCCACACCAGTAGGACACTCCATGCCAATGGGTCACTCAACCTCACCAGGACAATCCACACCAGCAGGACACTCCACATCACTAGGACAATCCACAATAGCAGGACACTCTAGGGAATTTTTACCTTCCTCAATCCCTGGAGTGTTTTATTCTTATCCTTCATCATCATCTGGCCATTTTGAGGTTCCTTCCATCTTATCTTGGACCCACCCAACTTTTAGCCAATACCAACATGCAACTTTTTCTTCATTTTTGGGATCAACTAGTTCTTCATTTTTAAGATCACCTCCAATGTTTACAACTATGCCATCCACTCGTCCACTAACACCACCACTCCCTCTAAGTAGGTCTACACGTGTAGGTCAGCAGTCATAGTTGAGTCCAATTGAGGCTTCTCCAGACCCAGGGCATTCTTCGGGTCCACGGACCCGAGGTAGAGGAAGTAAGAGACATTAGGTATGCATAATTTTTCCTAGCACTTTACTTATAGAAGAACTATATGTAGTTAAATAATTATTTTTATTTTGATTACAGGGTTGATGTTATCAGATGCCAGGGTTGATGTTATCAGATGCCAGGGTTGATGTTATCAGATGCCAGTGTTGATTTTATCACATAAAGATGCTAACTTCTTTGTTTCTATTTCCGTTGAACCGTTGAATGTTTGATAATGTAGAAGAATTTGTTCTTCTTTATATTAGAGGATTGATTTTATTAAATGCAGACTCCAACTTCTTCTTTGTATATTGTGTCAAACTTAATATACATCTTTTCAAAGATGTGTTCTTTTTGTTAAGTTGTGGTATGCTTAGTATATCTCTTTTATTTGCCTAAGAATCATCTAATATCTTTATACCAATTCCATAGTATTTCAATTTGTGCATAGTATTGTTAAAATGCCACTTATTTGGCTTTTGGATGTAAACGTCAAAAAATGGCGCTTGACATCCTAAAACGCCATTGTTTAGGCGCTTTCCATCCCATTGTTTAGGTCGCCAAGTAAATCGCCATAGCTTTTGGCGCTTATGATCCCGAACAAATAAAACGGCAGACTGAATGGGGCTTTTGATCCCGAAACAAATAAAACGCCAGATTTTTGACACTTTTAATTTAAAATGCCATGTTTTTGGCACTTTTGGTCTCAGAAATAGTAAAACGCCAAAAGTGTTGGCACTTTCCCCAGAAAGTGGGCTATTTCAAGAATTAAGATGACTTTGGTGCTATTTCAATACATATTTTTATTAAAGAGTGCTATTTTGGTTTTTTTTTTTTCCGACAGAATATGCACATTTCTGGACGTAATAAGTGAGATTAGTAACTCTTTCAAGGAATTTATTATCTTTAGATGACGTTCTAAAAAAATATTATCTTTAGGTAATACTAAGTCTGTTGCAAAACTTGGTTGTTATCGACTGCGAATCAATTGCTTGACGAACGCAATAACTACTCTAAGTGGGGTTGGAAATGAGGGTGGGAGAAGAATTGGAAATAAAGTAAAATGAGAGGGAAAACGTGGAAGGAGAGAGAGTCAAAGATGGAAAATTTTGAATTCTTACAATCAGTTATCCATATATTCGGGTGGAAAGGGAGTAGTGGGGTATCTAACTGATTAAGACTGCGTTTGGTATGTGGTGATAAAATATGTGGTCATGGTGACAAAGACGGTAACAGTGATAGTGACAATGACAGTGAAATTGTTAAAAATTATTGTTTGGTAACACTTGCATGGTGATGGTGAAAGTGATGAGAAAATATTCAAAAATGTTGTTTGTCACATGGTTATGGTGATGGGGATAGAGAACTATTTTTTTTTTATAGAAAACACCTCATACAAATATAAATTCTATTTATTAAACACTCCATATATGAAAATTTCGTATGACATGAATAACACAAACATTCTATCATCAAATTTTAATATTAGTATGAATTATTTAACTTAAAGAAATATCAAGGAGAATCTTTCACATGTGATTTATATTTCTTAATAACTATTGCAAAGAAATACTTCATTGAAAAATTATAAAAATATAATTCTTGACGGAAAAATATATTTGACGGGAAACATCATCTTAGAGAAAAAAAGTGTCTTTCATAAATTGGTTTGATTGATTCCATTGCACGATATTTGACATCCAAAACATAGTTACTAATTATTTTCGACATTAAGACAAGTAACTAGCTATTTATTTTTGATTGGACCAATTTTATATGGACACCCAATAGGTTAGCCCGCATTCTGCTGGATGGAATTGGTGCGCTTTTCCGAGTGTTTATGTCCCGCACATACAATGACTCGACCCAAACACCACCGGCCCACCCACCGTCCTAATAAAATAGGCAAACCGGCGAAACCCAACCGGTTATTACCCTAACGGACCGGAAATAACCCCAACCAGCTCCGGGTGTGCTCCCTCTCTGCCCGCATCGCTCTTCCACCGATCCCTGCGGGAGACCAGTAGCAGCCACTCCGGAGTCCAGCCGCCGCCGCCGCCGCCGCTAGCTCCACTGGCCGCCATATTGGAATTCTCTCTTGCCACCGCCGTTGCCTTCTCACCTTGCTACTGGCGCTCGCTGCTTCCATCATCGCCGCTCTACTTGCCGCCGCCGACCTGCCATAATGTAAGTTTCCTCCTTTTCTTCTGTTCCTCCCCTTCTTCCTCGAATCCTTCCCACCTGCCTTGCTCCTAGACTATGCGTTGATAGCCTAGGATCTTCAAGATTAGTGCAGAGCCAAAATACGTGATATTGGAAGATTGGTGATGCTCTCTCGTTGATGTCGCGTGTTAGATATCGGCTGGGTATCTCATTTCAGGTTTTGCAAATATTTGAAATCGAGGTGCTGTGGTTTTGGGTTAATGTTCCTCCCAACGTAGGTAGTATGTCACACATATTTTACGTCACTTGGAGGGATATATGGAATGTTGGAAGATTATTTGTAAAAAATGGTAGGAAAATTTTAATGAAAAAACTAACATAAATAGAAGGAAACTAAAATAAATTTGTGTGCACAAGGAAACTTCAAAAGTTTACAAAGTTATGATTTTTTTGTTAGTTGAAAAGTTTGATACTATTATACAAACATAAAAAGTAAAAGAAAGATCAATAATTGGAGGAAATGTGGTGGACTGTGGTAGGAAGTACTTAAATATGTGGAGGGAAACTTTTTTACAAATACAAAATTATAAGGATACTACTTCTATAACCATTATGAATATAGAAAAGAATAGTAGTCCCATTTATGAATAACCAACATTTCATGTCACCACACAATTTTTTATATTTACATTGTTGTTCATGTTCTCCCTCCCGTCCCATCACATCTCCATGCTAACCAAACAGACTAACATAGTATCTCCTCCCTACTACATCTCAATTCCCATTGGTTGTAGGCTATACTGATATTCCTGCATAGTATTTGTATTTTTCCTCCCATATTTCACATTTCCCTCCAACCTTTCTAATATATCCTATCAAGTCTTTCCCTTTCCTTTTGTCTACACTCCGGTTCGTTGGGGAGAGAATGGGAGAGAAGCGGATGCAAATATACTTGGTTCTTTTGTTCCGTCCCCTCCATTTCCCACCCTTTCACATTACTTTATCCAACTAATCATCTTAAACATGCCTTAAGTCTCTACAACTCCAACCATGGAGTGGGGCCGTGGGCTTCGACTTTGACAACTGATGCTGTAGTGAGGAATTTTGCGCAGTCTCTCCCTTCTCCCTTGAGCATGCCATTGTATTCATCGGGGATGGGCATGCTCATGGTATGGTGCTCTCTCTTCTGTTAGGTGGAGGTGGATGAGCGGTGCGATTAGGGGTGAGCATTGGTCCAGAACCCGTGGACCAATATTTAAAAAAAGTTATGGACCATTGACCCGAGTGTTTAAAAATAGGACCGGACTGGACCGTTTCAAAGTGGGATCGGGTCGAGACAAACTGTTTGGACCGTAATCAAACTTAAAATGTATTCCACAACTTATTTAATATTAAAAATTAGATAATCTTGATTACTTCTAGCAATTATACAATATTAATATATAAGATTTACACTACTAGTGTTTACATATGTGATTTTTTTGCACTTATGACATAATATAACTTCGAATATAAAGGTATTTTGTGTATATATCAGTCTTCAGTCCGGTTCAAGGTCTGACCGATTTTGGATTGAACCGGACTGCAAACTGAATTTTCAAAATACCGGGATTGCAGACCGGACCGAACTAACCGGTCCCGTTCGGTTTTTTTGGTCCACACCAATATTTGCTCACCCCTAGGTGCGACGGGGGCAGCCCGTTGGGTTTGGGTGGCTCCCCGTAGATCCTGGTCTTATACAAGGCAAGGAAGGAAAAGACAAGAGGTGATAGCCTAATAGCACTTGAAGATGCCTTAATCATTGCATAATGCGATCTATTTAAAAAAAAGTGCCCCTGTGCAGTCACACTTTTCACGGAGCTGCTTGTGCTTACAAGGCATACGACCTAATTCCTTCTTGTACTAATATTCCGCCATTGTTAACCACCTGCGGGGATGGTGCTTCCCCCTATGGGTGGAGTAGAGGTGGTCTCTCTGTCATGTGGCCCTCACGTGCATCGATTCCCTCCTCACGAGCTTTAGCCAACCCCCGTGGTCTGTCCAAGTTGGGTATGTGTGGCACAACGCCTCGTATGGTAGCGATGTCGCCTTTGAAATTGGTAAATTCACCCAGTTCACTAGCACTTCTGTGGACGTTGTGCGACCCTTCTTCACCATTCGACGTTGAAGGATACGATCCAGAAACGCTTTGTTTCTGGGGAAGGTAGCCAGAGTTGTGTCTATTCAGTTGGAGCTACCAGGTTGGCTTTGCCTAGCTTAGCCATCAACTGACTCACATGAAAGACCGGGTGAATGTGTGAGTGCTCTGGTAGGTTCAACTTGTATGTTACTTTGCCAATCTGCTCAATGACTTTGAACGGGCTCAAGAAGCATGGGATGAGCTTAGTGTTTGCTCAAATTGCCACTGCCATTTGATGATACGACTGCAAACAACGATAGACCTAGTCTCACACCAAAAAGGAACAATCAAAGTAATGCTTGTCTGCCTGTTGTTTCATGCCGCCTTGGGCGCGTTGGAGGTTGAGCTTGAGTTTTTATAGTTGAGTAGATTGTGCTCGGAGTAGATCATCAACCTTCCTTGATTTGGAAGTGCCCGAACATATTGAAGTAGTGCATACAAAGGTCTACTATAAATGATTTCAAATGGTGTGAACTTTGTGGAGTGCCAATTTGTATTGTAATTGTATGCTTCCCATGGGATCCACTGTGTCAATTCTTTGGAGCAGCTGGAGCAGAAGCACCAGAAATGAGTTTTTAGGGTTCAATTGACAACTTCCATTTTCCCATCTGTTTGGGGGTGGTATGCCGTGGAGAACTTAGGTGTGTGCCCAAGTGACGAATAACTCCTTGAACATGGGTCGTAATGTCAGATCTTTGTCACATATAATTGCTTTGGGAATGCCATGAAGCTTGACGACATTGTATAGGAAGATGGCGGATACATAAGTTGTTATGTATGGATGGCAAAACAACATGAAGTGAGCATATTTTGATAGTCGATCCACGACCACATAAATGACTTGATACCCTTTCACTGACGACAATCCTTCAATGAAGTCCATAGGTAACTCATCCCACACCAATTCCGGAATGGGAAGAGGTTGAAGAAGACCTATTGGTGTTATGTGGGTTGTTTTGTTGCGCTGACAGACATCACACTCGCGGATGAGTTACTCAATTACACTATGCATTTGTGGCTAGTAGTAATCACGACTGATGCGTTGGTAGCCTACGTGTCCTCCCTCGACGTTGCTGTGATTTACAACTAAGATGCCTGCTATGAGTTCCGAGTGCGGGTTGATGTATATTCGCCCTTGTAGAAGAGAACTCCCTGTTCGAATGTGTAATGGATGGGATCCAATGTCCCCAATTTCCGATCTCATGTAGGTGGCAAAGATCCACTAGAGTCATTGCCTCTTTGTAAATGATTGATATCTGATCTGGTTGGAGGTGTGTGATTTCTAGGAGCTACTAGTCCTCGAGACGGCGTGATAGTGTATCTGCCACACTGTTAGCACAATGAAGCTTCTAATCCACCGTGAAGTCAAACCCCAGGAGCTTCACCAACCATATCTGTTGAGACAGAGTGTGGAGTTTTTGTTCAAGTGGTAACTTTTGACTGCGGTGGTCAGTGCGGATGGTGAAGTGGGTTCCCATCAAGTTTTGACACCACTTGTTCACCTGCTACTGTCAATGCAATCGATTCCTTCTCATATGTGGAATTGGCACCTTAAGCTTCCAAGAGACGGGTGTTGAAGTAAGCAATTGGGCGTTCGAATTGCATCAATACTCCTCGGATTTCCCTCCCGCAGGCGTCAAATTTGTTGATGAATGGTTGGTTGTAGTCAAGAAGTGTAAGAATTTGTGGTTGGAGAAGGGCTAGGGCTTGTTTTGTTGCTGCAAATGTCGCATCTTCCTCCGTTGACGATTGAAATGCATCATTTTTCAAGAGGGCCGTCAATGGTGATGTCATGGCATCCGTTGAGAAACTTCCTGTAGTAGCCGACGAGATCAAGAAATCCACGCAGCCCTTTTGGCATCGTCGGCCGTAGCCTTGAAGAGATGGCGTTGAGCTAGTCAGAGTCTGCTGCTACCTCGACGACGGAGATGATGTGATCTAGGTAGCCCACCTGATGTACTTTAAATATGCATTTTGATGGCTTAGCATGTAATTGCGCCGACTGTAATATTTACAGGACTTGCTGAAGATGTTGTAGGTGTTCTTCCCTGCAACGAATGTAAGTTAAGATAATCGTCAAAGAAAACGAGTACAAATTTGTAGAAAATTGGTTGGAACATGTTTTTCAAAAGGTTTTGGAAGTTGGATGGTGCGTTTGAAGACAAATTGGCATGACAAGGTATTCATAGTGCCCTATGTGGGCGGTTAAAGCTGTTTTATGGCGGTGGGGTGGAGTACAACGATCTCATGGTATCCCGACTAGAGGTCAAGTTAGTAAACATGGTTGCCCCATGAAATTCGTCAAGGAGCTTGTCGATGACGGGAATTGGAAATTGATTTTTGATTGTGCTAATGTTTAGGGTTTGGTAATCCACTCATAGTTGCTAATTTTCTTTTGCCTTCTTCACCAGGAGCACCAAAGATGAGAAGGGGATGGTGCTTGGTTGGATTAGGCCTTGGTTCAGTAGGTCCGGAACCTATCACCCCATTTCTAGCCTTTGAAAGTGTTGATAGTGTTAGTGCGCCCCAATTAATGCCTTAGATTCATTGACAACGCGTATATGTTGGTTGTGAGATCTTCCTGGTGGTAAATGTGTCGGCTCATTGAAAACATTGCTGAAACCACTGAAAATTGTCTGGATGGCGGTGTCCATGATTAAGTACTACTCATTGTTCTCCTTCATAGTTGTCAAGAATAATACGTCGTGCATGCTGCTGAGAAATTGAGTTGATATACATTTGTCATCAGATCCACTCGTGGTGTGTGGAGGCCTACGAGTGAGAATGGTAGAGAAGCTTGAGGGAAGGACACCATGTTCAGGTTGAATTGGCAGATTGAGGGATCATGCTGTTCGAGCCATTCTACCCTGAGAACTGTGTCATATGCTCCAATTGGTAGGATGAAAGCTAGCCTGCCTAGAGTAGGCTTGCATTTGAATCTTGTTGATTGCTCCTGAGTATTCGACATACCCTTCATCAACTACATGTACATGCTCTATGTTTGGAATTACTTGCCTTGCAAGGGAGTAGGCATTGTCGTGGGGTCCAAAAGTTGTGTAAACTTTCTGAATCCAAGAGAATGAGCATGCATTGATTGGCAATGGAACCCCAAAGCTTGATTGTTCTATTGCATGTCGATCCAGTTAATGCCACAGATGAGAATGAGCATGCATTGATTGTCAATGGACATCATGTTCAGTCAATCTATGCTGCTCGAGCCATTCTACCTTGAAAACTGTATCATATGCTTCAATTAGTAGGATGGAAGCTAGCTTTCCTGTAGTAGGCTTGCATTTGAATCGACAGGTTGTTGATTGCTCCTTTGTATTCGACATACCCCTCATCAACCACATGTACACGCCCTATGTTTGGAATTACTTGCCTTATCAGTGAGCAAGCATTGTCGTAGAGTCCAAAAAGTTGTGTAAACTTCTTGAATCCAAGAGAATGAGCATGCATTGATCGACAATGGAGCCCCAGAGCTTGATTGTTCTATTGCCTCTCGATCCAGTCAATGTCATGGATAAAATTGTGGGGCTGCTGGTAAATGATTCTGTCGCGTGTTGTGGTAAAGACAATGTTGGTGAGTCAATGTATGTGGATGTACTTGCCATTGGATGATATTCGGGCTGTCACAACCGTCTTCATCATCAGATTCGACGATGAACAAGATTGGGTTCGTGCATTTGTGGCATGGGAAATACTGAGGGCATTTGAAGCTAAAACCCTTTGCTCATGGGCCAACTTCCTCTATTTGCGAGAGGCATTGGATTGGTGTCGTTGAACATGATGCTCGGTAAGCATTGGTTTCTGTAGATTTCCCCTTTTCCAAGTGATGTAGGTCCTCCATGCGGCGAGCTCGCTTGGTGATGATGTGTCTGTCCATGTTGCTGTCGACTCGTCGTACCTCCAATAGACTTTTGAGGTCTTTCCATAGTCAGTCAAAGAAGTATTTGGAGAGTTGCTTTTCCTTGATATCGATGCAGCGGCCAACGAGGAGGTTGAATTACCGTTGGTACTCCTCCACTGAGCTAGTTTGGTGGAACCTGGCGAGCTTCCCACAATTATTTGGTAGGGTGGGGTCATCCAATCTTATAATGATGTCCTCTGTGAGTCATCCCATGGTGATTTCCTCATTGATTTTCTGTACATGATAAACCACTCTAGTGCCGCTTTGCGAAGGTGGAGAGTGGTGATTTGAACTTTTTCATCATCCTCGGTGACGTTCCCATGTCGAATTGTTACTCACACAACATGAGCCAGTTGTCTCCATAAAGAGCTTCACGACCTCCGTCTGAAAATGGATGGCCGTGGATGGAACCACGAAAGGAATGATAACAACTGTGCACACCACTGTTGCTCCCCAAAAGACTTGTCGACAAAGAACAAACACGACAAGCAACGGAAGTTCAACTTCGCCACCTATGACAACCTCTCATCCCCAATCTCAAAGGCGGCCTCATGTGCCTCGATTTGTCGGAGGCATATGTCGCGAAGTTCCTGCCATTGTTTTTACATGTTGCTCATGGCTGAACAGGGTGGGAGGGTGCAGTTGTTGGTGGTGGTAGGTAGGATTGCTATGGTACCAATTTGATTACGATTACGGTGCAGCAACCCCTTGGGGCTCTGTGTGGCTCCCGTCAGATCCGAGTCTTGCACTAGGCAAGGTAAAGACAAGAGGCGATAGCCTAATAACATTCGAAGAGGCCTTACTCATTGCATAATGCGTCTATATAAAATAGTGCTGCGGGTCACTCTCTTCACGCATGCTACTTGTGCTTACAAGGGCAACGATATGATTCCCTTTATACAAATATTCCCCCATTACTAAACGAAACCACACATTGTGTTGCCCTTTGGTCCTCACATGCATCATGAAGCTCTCAATGATCCTAGAACAATGCGGGGTTGGGATGCTGGTTCTGCGACTGAATCTCTGTCAGATCTCATTCTGCAATGTTTACCCTCTGGGGTAGAGTGACATGATTGGGATTACAAGGTGTGGTAGATGGTGACTCGTGTTTGATCTCATCAAGGACAACAAGCTCTTATTCTAGGGAGATTGATTTGGTAGGGAGTAGGTTGAGGGGTTCCATGAGGAGAATAGAGGTGGAGGACTTGGAGTGAAATACTGGTGCGGCAGCTACTGCTGTTGGTGATGATGTTTACCCAATTGTCATCTGATTTGAGGTGGTGACATACAGTGCTAAACTGTAACTATTAAATACTGTCAAACCTAGGTAGTAGAGGAAGCCTCAAGGATCCGGGTCTTATCTCAAGGATGCTGAGTATGGAATGTTTTAAATGGCAAAGCTATGGAGGTTTCTTTTGAAGTAAATTAGAAAGATGATAAAGGATTGTCCTAGCAATGTCCACCGCTAGCAACCACGACAGGTTGGTGTTCTATAAGGAGAGGAGATGTCACTTGAATGGCTGACATATTGGAATTCAAACCTCTAGGGATCCTAGAAGTCTTGTTTGAGGATAGCAGTTTCCTGTGGATCCGTCAGGGTATCTTATATGATATGGGTTTCCTTTAAGTTTTGGATTGTTAATAGGACATGAGCTCATTCAGGGGCTGCTTGTAATGTTTCCTGTTTGTAATTTTGTATATTTTATCCCTTCATTCAGTGGAACTTGAGTTGAGAAAATTCCCTTGACCAATCCGACAAGAAGTCAGCCAGAAACCTAGATCTAGCTAGTTTAGACATCCAGATCTTGATCAAATAGTGCCTGGATATTGTTTCCAGCCACACTCTTTAAGTGAAGAAAACTTCTTATTGACTCATTGATTTTGTTGGTTTTGCAGGTCTTCTCGCATATGTGTCAAGAATATCCCAAAATATATTAAGGAAGATAAACTCAGGGAATATTTCTCCCAAAAGGGAGAAATAACTGATGCCAAAATTATGCGTACAAGGTATACATATAATTTACTTAAGTTATTTTGGATAAACATTACTTTTGACAAACTTTTTTTATGAATATCTTATCACTTTTCTGAATTTTCTGGACAGAGATGGAAAAAGCAGGCAATTTGGTTTTATTGGCTTTCGCACTGAGAGGGAAGCAGAAGAGGCCATCAAATTCTTCAACAAATCTTACTTAGATACCTGCCGAATTTTTTGTGAGGTATGTGTAGCATGCTTAGGCTAGTTAGTCACAAGCAGTTCTAGGGTTATATATCTGCTGTTCGTCCCTTGCCATATGTTTTTCCACCACTTGCGCTTAGTTTAAAGTTGCGTTCAGTATTAACAATGTTATTATGTGACAAAACATGTATGTTATGAAATTCTACTGCCTAATTGCATGTGTTACGCTTAACCTAGGAATCATGATGTATGAGAGTAAAATTCTACTTGATGTGGACAATTTTCTGAATCATCGGTACATTGACACAAAAAATTTGTCGTAAAGCGAAGACATAGACATGCCTTAGAGCAAACAGGAAAAGATGTACTCATTAGAATATGCATAGTGCATACACACGTGGCTAGTGCCATAGCTCGATAGTCGATACACATACACTGCATCCTGCTGCAATTGATGGCTTGTTACTCTTTAAGATACTAGATTGCCATCGAAAAAATACACTAGCATAAAAATGATATCATGTTTGAAACATGTACTATTTAGAGGTGTGTGTGTGTGTGTATAATTCTACTGCCTCATTGCATGTGTTATGTTCAACCTAGGAATCATGATGTATGGGGCTCAAATTCTAT
Organism: Alisma plantago-aquatica; assembly: GCA_963693085.1. NCBI lineage: Eukaryota > Viridiplantae > Streptophyta > Magnoliopsida > Alismatales > Alismataceae > Alisma > Alisma plantago-aquatica. The sequence goes on from OY856411.1 coordinate 593,732,163, forward strand.
TAAATATGGATACTTTTATTGAATCATGGGTACATCGACATGAAAATTTGTCTTAAAGTCAAGAGATACATGACTAGAAGAGAACCGGAAAAGGTGCATTCATTCGAATGAATAGAGTTTAGTTATTATATGAATATATACTATGGTCATGATTATAAAATGATATAGTATAGGCATGCATTAGCCCCTTGGTGGTTGAGTCAGTTAGATCTTGTACATTTCCCTCACCCTATATACTGGGCGTTTGGGTTACATCAATACAACAGAAAAAGGAGAGAATTTGGTAGTGTTCGTTGTATGTTATTGAACTCCCGCCATCATTTACAATCTGGTTGAGGAGACCTCCAAATAAATTAGTAAGATAAGATCACAAGTGCAATTTTACAAGCACTGTACAAAGGAATGGCATTAATTTATAAGTGACTATGCCTTTGACCATAATAATAACAACTTCGTCATTGAGAATATCTATTAAAAGTAACATTGTCAATCTAATTTCTCTTATACCATAATAAAGCTGAAATAGGAAAAATACCAAGTCTATTATGGACATACAGACTCAAATAAAAGATACCTGGAATGCAAAATAAGAGCATGATAGTTAATAACCACACCCAAAAAAAAAAACTCAAAAGCAAGCTACAAATGCACCTTCAATCTTAAACAATATGAAGCAATAGATATCAAACAACAATACTAGTTGCAATAGTACTGGTACAACTAATCGACAATAGCAGTATACATCGATCTCAATCGGCAATACCACCTCTTAATCCGAAGTGTTATCGTGTACAAGCATGTAGGATAATAAAAATACTTGTAGACAAGGATAACGTGCATAACATGGAAAATATACATGTAGACTCGTTTACACAACATGATGAATTGATGATGCACATCTACGGTTTCATTGGTAATGACTAGGAAAGAAAGGGATAGCCTACTACTACTTGCTGTTGCAATAAATGTATGTGTGCTAGTAATGCAAATAAACAACCAACTGATGCTACTTGAAGAAGATGCAATCATGAATTGCTTAACGATTCAGTGAATTATGAACAATAGTATTAAATCAATTTTTAGACAATGAATCAATATTCAATATGTAGATCTAGTATGTCTTATTGAGTTGCATCAGTTGTTTTTAAGTGTTGATATGTCACTTCCGCCGATCTACGTGGGTTTCTCCTTGATGGCGCCCTTAATTCCTATTAAGTCCCAAGATTCATTCGCCAAATTTATGGAACCAGTATGGCAGTCATTAACACCTCGTCTAGTTCGTGTTCGTGCCACATTATGCACGTATGTGGTCTTCTATGCTTCAGTTTAGTTGGCTACCTCGTCTAGTTCGTGTTCGTGCCACATTATGCACGTTTATGGTCTTCTATGCTTCAGTTTAGTTAGCTACACTGCTCAGACGATTTGAAGATACCTCTATCGCTACATTGACATTGTGCCTTCACATTCGTGTCACGTTATGTATGTGTAATGTGTTGACTGCGCTTATGCCACTGACACATTCTTCTTCAATGAAGATTTCATAGTCATGGTGCTTTTGATCCTTTGCTATAAATTGATGGCGGTGAGTTTTTGCTATGGCGTTTGGATTCCATTCATCATATGTTCTTCATTCTAGATTCACTTCAAAAGACCTTCTCCAAAGCTCGAGTATTTCCAACTTTTAGAATACAACTCAAAAGAGGCGTCGTCATATGTTTTTGTTGGGGGTATTGTATGAAGAGTGACCGTTTTTACGTTCTTATGTGACTTATCGTCTAATTGATTTGTGTAAGTCCAAGCTAGGAGGGCTGTAAATGGGTACGGGTAGACCCGCGGACCCGCAAATCCAGACCCTTAAAAAACCCGTCACGGGTCTAATTTTTTATACCCGCATACCCTTGGATCCGCATATAAGCGGGTCCAATAATGGGTATGCTTGGACCCAGACCCGCTAGACCCGTATACCCGCTATACATAAGTAACTACTTAAATAATATGCTATATATATCATACTTTACTAATCTAACTAATATAATTTTTGAGATTATATCCTACTCTAACCACAATAAGATTGAGACTAGTCATATAATTAATAATTAACTATTCTAGTTACAATAATGGACATCATATGTAAACTTAAAATCAAAATATCTACTAATTCACATTACTTTCTACATAATTAAACGTTATGATGATGACTACAAATATGTAAACAATTAACTCATTAATGTATAAAATATAACATTATCTAATATAACTATTGCATGTTAATTTACAATACAATAGCAATATCTTGTTGTATTAAAATGTATAGAACATAGTTATTTTTCTTACATAAACAATATGATGTTTTATGGAACCGCTTAACCGCATACCCGCACCGCATACCCGCTATTATTGCCGATACGAGTATGGTGCAGGTCTAGGTTTTGTATTATGCGGGTCTAGAACCGGAACCGGACCCGCTAAATTAGATGGGTATGGGTATGGCCATACCTGCACCGTTTACACCCCTATAGGACGTGTTTCTCTCATGCTCCAGCTTGAGGGGGAGTGTTAGAAAGCATTATTGTCCTATTTAGTTAATAGGTTAATTTGTATATGGGCTTAAGTCTCTCGCCCCATATAGCTTTACTTGAGTCCCAAGTTTGTAACGTTTCCCCCTTTGTCCTTTATATATGATATTGGTGTGCCACCTACTATGAATCAAGAAAGTTACCCTCACACTTTCAACACTTACAATCTAAATGTATACAAAGGAGAGCGCAGCCTGGCCATATCAAGCTATCCTCGAAGTTATACTTCTTGGTACATGCTACTTGAGCCATCTTCCTCTAAACACCTATATCTGGGTGGGTTGAGAAACAACATCTAGAAAGAGGAAACAAAAGAGAGTACGCAGAAGAAAAAACTTAGTGTGTGCAAAGTAGGTATCATAACACGTTCGCTCCTAGAGAACCCTAACCTAGCAGCCACCCCTCTTCCCTCTCCTCCCCGGCGCGCACGCAACCCTAGTCGCCGCTTCTCTCTCCAAGAGAGAGCAACAGAGGGGGCGCCTCCGCCTGTGGGCGGCCGCCGCCATTACCATGGCTTAGGCCGGCTGCCCGCCAGGCACATCCCGACTTCCATGGTCTCTCCTCCTTAAAGATCCAATTGTCTTTCTGTACGGCGACGATCTCCGTCCCGACGCTATCAACCACCATCATCAAGCCGTCGTCGATCATAGTAGCTTCCGCAACAAGTGGTACCGCCGCCGCCCTCAACTAGTGCAACACCAATAGCAGCCGTCGGCCGCCCAACAAATATCTTCATCCGCCATCCACATCCAGCAACAACATCGGTTGCCGGTCAGCAAACACTAGCCACTGCCATCACTGTCGGTCCCTCGCATCATGCCGCCGCCGCCGTATCCAGCCAGCAAGTCGGCGGTGACCAGTGTTGCGACCATCAACAGAAGCAGGAGCAACCATCGCCGCCGCGCCCCCTAGGATCAACCACCATCGCCATCGCTGCCATCATCTATCCAGCGTGCGCCATCGCTTATGGAGAAGCTCTGCACTTGGCTCCCCCTACAACCTCATGGTCTGCAACATCTCCGGAGCCGTACAAGAGCCAGTATCTTCACCTCCGCTATTTCCAAGACCTACGGTAGCCGGTCATCACCTAGTCGCCGCTGAAATCCTGCAACAACATCAAACTGACATTGTCGCCATCATCCAGGCTCCATCATGGTGTTGCTCCACCCTAAGTCCTACTGTTGCTGTCTTGATCCTGCAAGCTATTGTTCTTTTATCACTCCACCATATTCAACCATGCCATAACCCCTAGTTGTTCTATCTTCTCCCAAGTTTTTGACGTCCTCCAATACTTATGATATTCGGATCCTTACTCAAATCTATCTTTGGCTAATCGGATCCAATTTTAAGCCTAATTGGATTTTTCGCGGGGCTCTGCCCCCGCACCCTCGGATTTGTTGCGCTAACAGGCCAAACAAATCCCCTTTTTGGGTCGGGATTAGATCCATTTAATTTCTTACCCGGATCTTACATTGACCCATTTAGCATATTCTCTTCGGTTATTGAGTTCATTCTCCACATATTACACATCTCCATATTGCAAAATCCTCTCAAATCCACCAATTCCTTTCCCACTGACCCATATCATGTGTGTATCCCTTTCCACAATGCGGGGGTTCATATATCCATTTCTCCACACCAAACACTCACTCTCGTAGTATTTAGTGTGCAGGGGGGTAGAGAGGAGAGGAAGAGATGAGAAGAGAGAGACCATGAGAGAGGGTGTGAGAGAATATGTATGAGAGAGAGAGTATGAGAAGAGATGATATATGTATTCAGGCTACATATTCCAGGTTATCTTCAGGGAGCTTCGTTCAACACACCTGTTCTCCACTTTTAGACAACATTATCACTCTTGCTGCATTTTTAAGAGACAGATGGAGATGGGTGCTTCTTCAGACTTCTCAGAAGCTCAACAATTTCTAGCCTGCCAAGTCTACATCCGCAAGGTTGATTCATCCAGATGTATCTTCATCGAGCTGCTTTATCACGTCTTCTCCGAGCTGCATCTGTTGTATTAACATCGCCTTCCGCTGATCTTCTTGGGGCTTTCCTTGATGGATGATATCTCCTTTCCTATCAAGCCCCCAAGGTTCATGCGACAGAGTTATGATGCTTGCATCGTATCGCCAACATATCGTCCGTTCGTGTTTGTGCCACGTTATGCATGTCTTCTCAGACACTTTGAAGACACCACTACTGCTACATCATCATTGGAGATCCACGTTCATGCCGTGTTAAGTACGTATTCCAGTGAAGATGACGTAGTCATAGGTATTGAGGATCGTCTGTTCCAAGTGGCGAATTACTACTGCAGTATTTAGGTTCCATTTCAGATGTTCTTCATTCCAGATGCACTCCAAAAGACCTTCATTAAAGCTCGAGGATCTCCAGCCTGTAGAATATAATTTCAAAGGAAAGAGGCGTCATCATATGATTCAAGGGGAGTATTAATTAAGGGGGAGTATCAATTTTTTGTATGAGGAGTGATATTTATCTTTTATCTTTCATTTATTATTTCTTTTATCGTTTTATCGAGTCTTGTAACCTCCAAGCTTTGGACATGTGTTTCACCCATGCTCCAGCTTGAGGGGGTGTTAGAGTCTATATTAGCCTATTTAGTTAGTGGGCTTTTGTATCTCAGCTTGTTTAGGTTACTTGCTTCCTAAGTCTTATTCAGGTGAAGAGATGAGGTATTTCATTCAGCAAGAGATAAATATCAAATAAGAGTTCTTGCCTTTACAAATTATTCCAATAATCTTTCAATAAGAACAATGCATGTTGATTACAATAAAGACTAGCATAATCTAAAAAGTAGGTTAGGAACCCATATATTCTATGCCAAGGACAGGAGGAATAAAACCTCAGTGCCATTAGGAGGAATAAAACCTCAGTGTCAAATAAATATAGTATTGCAGGAGGACTAAAACCTCAGTGTATGGTAGGAGGACGAATTTCACATGACTAAATATAAAGTGTTGCAAGAGGACTAAAATCTCAGTGCATGGCTAGACTAAAACCTCGTTGCCTAAAATCTTGGTGTATCTACACTAGTTATGACTAGTCAAATCACACATGCAAAATAGATCAAGTAAGATAATGGTGTTTTTAAAATTTCAATTTATATAAAGTAAAAGGAGACGAGAACATCCATATTGTATCAAGTTGAGGTCAAAAGACCCAATTATACTAATTCCACATATCAATATCCAAAGAGAGACAAAGTCTCACAATAAAAGATCTTTCAACAAATTGCAAGAAATATTTATTTTCCCAAGTTATGCCTCATATAAGAAGTTTAGGGTTAGTCAATATAATGCTCAAAAGATAATAGGATAGATGCACATACCTCAACCTTGATCCTAGCCTCCTAGGTCAAATAAAAAACTACTATTCATCAAATATGGTTTCCACACACCTATATTTAATATTTTACAATTTAGGGTTCATATATTCATTAGATAAGAAACCCTAAAATTCAATTCTTGGAAATCTTTGAGTAAACTCTGAAAGCAATTTAGATAGGCATATCTTATTTTTCTGATTAAAAAACCTACTTACTTTTATTTTGTTGACTTTCCATTGATTTATTACGATTTTTCTAATATAGTTCTTACTAATTGATTTTAAATTTGAAAACCCCGAAACACCAGAATGTCCCACATCCATGTTTTTGTACTTTAGATGTGACACAAGCATTCTAGACTACAATTTCCAATAAATATCAATCCAAACATGCCGGGTCTGCAAACAAAAACGTGATGAAATGACGATTATACCCATAGCAAACATGACAAAGTGAAATTGAAAAAGGGGTATGAAACCAAACGCTCGATTACTATGAAGCGAAAAGCTTCGACGAGCAGTACCTCTAAAGCCATGTTTAAAATGTCGATTTTGATGTCGTTTCGGTTGGTCCAGAAACAGAAATTTACCAAAATTTCGATCGAAATTTCGATATTTTACGCTTTTTCGACACAAGATTTCGATGCAAATTTTGACGTTTTCGATGACCAAATAAAGGAATTTAGTCATAATTTTTTACCATGATGATCTATATACATAAATACACCTAATTATACAATAATATTGTTGGTATAGGGTAGGGGGCTCCTACATTTTTGAGTGAAAATACACAAAACTGTTTCGATCAGGATTTCGATGATGCATTGTATACATACATATATTCTTATGTAATAACATGTTAGATCTTATATTTTGGATTGAATTAACTCAGGGGGGTCTCCCACATTTATTTAGGATTTTTAAGATTTTAAAAAAAAATTATAATGCAAAAAAAAAATCAAAATTTCGGCTATTTGGACCGGTCCATTTCGATATCTGGTAGTGGTCGAAACCGAAATTTCGACCGAAATTTTAAACCATGCTCTAAAGCATGGCGTAGGACTTGGACTTTGTGTCGACTTTTTAAGGTGTGGAAGTGGAAGTTTGTGGAAACTTCGAGGAACTTTCGAGGAAGTTTAGTCGCAAACTTTGATAAACTTTGATGTCGGTTTTTGAGAAAATGATGTGTATTTGAAGGGAACTTCAATTGAAAACTTCTAATTATGTTGTACCTCTATCTTATATACATTAATTTAACACAAAAACATGATCCACAACTCTCTAGCCCTAAGTAGGTTGATAATACAATGTGTTGCTTGCAAGGGTCAAGTGTGCAATAAAAATATACAAAATAGTTCATCACATCCTTCTATACAATATGCAGTCAGATAGTAGTTACAACACCTTCTCTAGGAAAGAGTGGTAGTCTACAAACATAGGAATTAGTAGTGGATGTTGTGAAGAGGATTTGAAGGTGTCACTCCTTATGGCACTAGTTAGGATTAATGTTATGGGCCGCATCAACTTCTCCTCAATTTCGTCAACTTTGAGGAAACATTGACAACTTCGGGGACGTTGGGACGAAATACACAAAATAGTCAACTTTGCCGAAAACATGAAAACTTCGCCACAATGTTTGGAAAGAGCCAAATTGATTTCACCTAAGGTCGAAGCTCGATGTCTCGACGGATTTTTGCCCCAACTTCAGTGAAGTTTAATTCCATGCTCTAGAGATTGATTCTGGAGATCATTTAGTAAAATCGTGATCCGACCAAGTTGGGGAAAGTTAAAGTTGTTTTGTAGTTCCCTGTAGTCCCAATGATCCACAACTAGGGTTTGGAAGAAACCAGGCACCAGGGGTCCTTGCCCTCCACCTTTTGGCAAGTGAGGGAGTAGGTCAAGGAGGTCACAACAATCACGATTTAAGAGAACCCATGTGATGTAGGACGTATTAGGCTTTATTCTATTTGTTTTTTCTTTATTTATATATTAGGGACCTAAGTGCAAACTATCTAGTTAATTTACTTAGTCGTAAATGTTATATGCTTTTCTTTATTTTAGGTTTTATTTAATTCTGAATTTTGTTAAATAGGAGTTTATTTCTGTTACTTGTAGGTCAAGTCATGTAGTCTTATAAAAGCCAACCCCAGGGCCTTTGTCCAGGCAGTTGAATATGGAATAGAATTTTGAGAATTGTCGTTTATCTTCTTTGTTCTTCTTCTTCAAGATGTTCCACTACACCATGCCATGACCACTACAAAATGACATTGCAAACTCAACCCAGGTAGAAAAGGTGAAAGAAACTACTAGGAAAACAAAAGAACACAACAACAGACGACGAACTCTTAAATCAACATCAAAAATGGAAATTGGAAACATTGATCCAAAGAAGGAAATTAGAGGCGCATGGAGATTCAATATCTACCTCCTTACGGACTCGTATAAAGCAGTTTCGCATGCCAACATGGCTCCAAAGGCCCTAGCCAAAAACCTCCGGTGAGCTTCTGCATGACAATGTCGATATGACTCTGGGAACCATAGCAAACTTCAATGCCCCAACTAATCCCATTAACAACACCTTGGGAAGGTTTCGGTCAAGGGAATTTGGCCGAGATGGCCTACACGAGTGTAGCCCAACTTGGGGAATGAGGGTAGAACATGTAGTTGGTTGGTTAACACAAGAAGATTTTCAGCCAAAATTGGCTACAATTAAAGGTTTTCCCCGCGTCGGTAGTGCTTTTGGGCTTCATATACATATATGTAAAGTTTTGCTCTGTTGTCGCTGGGAAAAGAAAACCAGAAGGGGGATTAAGGGTTATAGCTAGGGAAAGAATTATGTGGGAAAAGTTGAAATCAATTGGTGCATAAATGGAAGAGGAAGATAATGGCAAAGAAATCTCAGAGAGGCGTTGAGATTGGAGAGAGAAAACACGAATAGAAAATTGATTAGGAAGGTCGTGGTCACTATTTGTGGGGGCATACCTTTTGCCCAAGATTGGAGATGACCATCACTCACAAGAATTGACGACTCTCAAGGACGCTGCACAATCTTAAAAAAAGGAAAATTAGAAACCAACATGACAACTAAATAAGCTGAGAAACTTTAGGAGTTCTAGTCATATTAATTAAATAATTCATGTTTAGATCTAGAACTATATGATTTCTTTTCAAATTCATTTAGGTTAATTGTCAATCTCTAATTAAGATGAAAATTCACACGTAGACTACTTATAGCATGTAGAGTTGAATTTTGTTATCAATTTTCACACAAAAAATTTCATTAAGCCATTTAATAGTTTTAAGGTTCTTTATCATTATCTAAATTAAAATATATTATATTGCGTTACGTCGTCATATTTGAGATTTCTGTTCAATTTGGTATTATCTCATCGGGAGGAAAGTTTCGCATAGTAATAGTGTACGAGTCAGCTTGTTTTGCCCAAATATAGCTAAAAGTAAATGAATCCTTCAATATCCATATTTAATCATATTAATTATCATGACTCATGAGTGGCTTCAGTGATGTATTTTCTTATAATATCTTCAATTGTATTTGTGTCATGGATTTAAGAAATAGAAAGGTTACTAAATTATATACTTTTTGAAGAATTGAGGATGAGAGAGGTTAAGTTTATTAAAGGAAATAATATAAAGAAGATGGTTATTTTGTTTACTTGTCACCCATTGATTGCAAAGATATGTTTGAGGATACTAAATCTTTCCAACCGGTTGACTCTCAACTTTATAAATTTATTTGTATTAGTGGGTAGAGAGATCAAGTTAGCCAATATAGTATTTTAAAGAAAAAGATAGAGAAATTAGTTTCTTAATTAGGCTGAGGTCATTTATTGAATTATTTATTATCTTGGAGTCAATCATTCCGAATTTTTGTGAAGATAATCCATATCTAAACCATGGTGCAGGACTTTGCAGTTTGACTTTGGGTCGAGTTCGCCAGGCGTGGAAGTGGAAGTTTTTGGAGACATCAGGGAAGTTTCGAGGAAGTTGAGACGTAAACTTTGATAAACATCGGTAAAACTTTGATGCCATTTTGAAAGAAGATGTAGCAATTTCAAAGAGAACATCGAAGGAAAACTTCTATTCATAGTTGGAACTTGAAACTCTACCTTAAACATGTCAATAATACCATAAAATCACGTGTTCACAACACCAACACAAGATTTACAAGTCACAAAGTAGACAATAGAAATGTAGAGAGTAGATTAACTACTTGATAGCAGGCCACCAGCTTTGTTCTTCAAATTCAAGCAAAAGGGGTACCTCCTCCAATCTCCAACACTCAAAAGAGTGAAAACACCAAGTTCCTAGCACACACCAGTCTTCAATTCACTAAGGAGTGAAGTGGGAGGTGAATTCAAGCACTCCTCTTGCTTAAATAAAACTCAAACAAGAAACTTGCGTGGGCTGACTGTGGAGGTCTAAATGTTGGCTTGTTGTCGCCAACATCGAGGATCAATTGACAACATTGACGACATTGTGATGAAAATGAACTGGGAAAAGCCAACATTGCCGATGTCGTGAGAAAATCGGGTCGACATTGTGGCCAAGTCGACTTATCATGGCTTCAAATTCGCCATCTTTCGATGTCGACAACATCGTCGAAACATTGCCGATTTTTAGATTTATGATCTAAACCATACTTGGAACTAGTTGATTTTAGTATTTTCCCAATGTGACCATATCTTCTTAATTTATCAATTGTAAAAAATATTGTTTTCCTTTATCCCAAACCATCACTTTCTTTATAATGGTTTCACCTAAACAATTGAAAGATGAATTATCTATATTGGCTAAGTACTTGAGTAATGTATATATGTGTTGGATATAATACACACACTTATGAACATTTATTCATATTCACTCATATATTAGTGTATTCATAAATCTGATGCGTATTCAAATACTATTGGGTTAAGAATTTGTTCTTAGTTTTATCCTCTTAAGAATAGCTTTACCTAGGTTTTGGTATGCCACACCAATTATCTACAACATAACCTAACCATATCGAATGGATGTATACTACCCAGATTAGATGTGTTCAAAAGATCATGTCAAACAGACACTTGTGAACCGCTAATTGAAAGAAAATGTGCATGTTGAATTAATGTTAAGTTGCCAAATTGATTAAACTATTGGACCATTTTAATTATTTCTCATGATATACATGGGATGTGATCTTGATTCTTTAAACATGTCTAATCTAGATAATGTGCATATATTTTTGGGTTTAGTTTAACAAGCTGTACTGTAGTAATTGTATAGCTGATACACATAAGATACATGTACTGATCGATATACATATCTTGAACTCTATTAATAAATGCATATCAACATATGTTATATAATATCTTTATTATTTTATTACCTTATTTGTCTGACCTGAACTCGACTTGGTATGAAGATTTTCAAGCAATATTTGCTCTTAAACTTGTTCCGCAACTCATGGGTTTGTGCATGGGCCGAACAAAACCCAATATGACCTTGATGCTCATCACTGCCTCCTCCGATCTTGTCTTCAAGAGATTTGGTGCACAAGGAGGCTCTTGTACATCTTCTCCTTCCAATGTGTAGGTTAGACAACACTGTAGCAATGAAATTGTGCATTGCTACCGACCAACAACAAGGAGTAGAACTCTTGTGTCGGGACCCCTCTTTGATCAACATAAATACCAAGCATTAGAGATAATCCCAAAACCTAAACCCAGATTATGAAATAAAACAATGAATTCTCAACAAAGGCGATTAAACAATATATGAAAACACAAATAAATTTTTCCTTTTTCTTTCTTCACAAATTCATAAATCAATGTCACATCAAGGACATCACATTTAGATATCACAAATCTTATCCAACTCCATTAAAACCAGAATTAAATCTTATTCTCATATGCGGTTCAATTTACAACAGATACATGTACATTGATGAACAAACTTAGTCTACAACCCATCCTGGGAAAGAGAGAGTACATGGACATTCTAATCTATCTAGATTATACTATTTATATGTTCTTTGTCACGACCTCTCTACTGGATAACATTATACCTAAAAACATTTGAAACAACCTCATGAGACTCATATAAAGCCCCAGTGAGTGGATACCTCCCTCTCAAGCTAGGTACATGCATCAACATCAGATTAAGTATAATAAACTTAACATAAACATGTAGATATTGAAAAGTTTAGCAGATGGTTCTATCATAAGTCAAATCTATCTTGCAATGATAATCTAATCCAACAGATAAGGTAATCACTTAAACTAATTATAACTTTGAAACATCTTTTAGAGCGTGTCTATGAACAAATCAGCATATACTTCTTAGTTCAGATTAAGAACCCTACTGCATGAGAAATAATTCAAGTTCTAAGCATTTTGAATCAATACATAACAATAACACTGTCTTTGTGACACTCCACCAACCGGACCAGGTACACATCCTGCAGTCCTAAAGCTGAAGTACACATAATAATATCTACAAAACAATACCATCAAATAGCAAGAAATCTAACTCATAATCAGAATGGATATAAATCCCATCATTTATAACTTGTCAACATGGCATAACATAATATGAAATAGAAAATGTCCATAGCAACATGATTATTTTCCACAACAAGAAGCATAATCAACAATGACAAATCATCAAGTAGCAGTACAAGGAATGTAACAACCATTCAAATCATGTTCTACATGGCTTATCATCAGTGTTTTAAAAAGCGTCCTAGGCGGCCGCTTAATCGCCACAAGGTGGTGGCCGATTAAAATGTGCCATAAGCGCCGCTTGAGTGAATTTGAGTTAAAAAGCGTCCTAGGCGGCCGCTTAATCGCCACAAGGTGGTGGCCGATTAAAATGTGCCATAAGCGCCGCTTGAGTGAATTTGAGAAAAGCGGCCGCTTTTTGCCCGCTTAAAAAAAAACTGCTGTAAGCATATAACATTAAGTACATTATATGCCTCGATTAGTATTGACTATAATATATTAAACTAGCATACATTAAATGTACTATGATATACCTAGTTCAAATTAAGAATGCATACTTTGTATGTAAGCTGTATGATATGGTACTTTTGTGATGTATCCAAGTATATTATAGGTAACTATTATCTAATTTAGAATGCATACTTTGATTAAATGTACTGCTGTAATGTATGACTATTTGATGATATAATATATTTGTAAGCTAGCTATGATAGGTTTATTGTTTACTGTTTAGCTATGTAAACCATAGTTTTCATAACCGAACTGGTGAGCGAACCGGTGAGGCCTCCGGTTCTCGGTTCACTGGTTCAACCGGTGGTCGGACCGGTTCAACCGGTGACGTCAGCAAGACATCATAAATAATAGAATAAATCTAAAATATATGAAAGTCATGGCAAAGATAAATATGTGAGACATGGATAAGAGCATAATTTCACACAATAATTAATAGCTTACTACTTTGACTAACTTTCGGCAACTTATACATCAATGCATTCCGCATACTAATATCAAACACTACCAAAAGATCTAGTTACAAAATGAATCAAATGATAATACATTGAACCATATTCAACAGTCGATACTAAGAACCATAATTACTGATTAAGAATATATTATCAAATAATCCTATATAGCATTAACCAACCACAACTAAGTAATAGTCATTATGCGTAACAAGGAAATTGGGACACCAAATTGATATAACAGTTAAACAAAGATAATTATTACTGGTTGGGTATAACAATATCATGAAGAACCCATAATAATTAATAGGCCAGCAATCAAATCAGTGATTTATATATAGTGTTACCTTATAGAAAAGCTCAAAATCAAATTGCAATCGTATTGGAATTCAAATGAGGGCAGAAGCCAATCAGCAGTACGTCCATGAGCTAAAAGCTTCAAATTAAGCTTCAACAGGATCAACAGAAACAACATACTTTCATGATTAGGACGGGGTGGTAGTAAAAAGATTAGAGATAAGAAGAACAATGAAAACAGAAATAGGCAACGGAGGGGTTAGTAGAGAAGAAGGGAAGTCATACAGAGAGGAGGAAGAAGACGTATAAAAGAAAGGTTACAAGAGGCATAGAAGAAGATGAATAAGAGTGAATAAAAGAAAATCTGTGAAAGAAGGCAAGGAGCAACAGAAGAAGGAGGGAATGAAGAACCGTAGATGGGAGAAATAGAAAAAGGGGAGGTGTAAACGAAGAGAACTGGAGCAAAAAAACAGGAGTAGCAGAAGAAGGGGAGAACGAGAGTAGAAGGAAAAGAGGAGGAGCACAAGAAGAGAAGCCGAAGAAGAGAAATCGGTGGTACCTGTAGCTGTAGGGAGGATGCACCTACGACGGTTGCTGCTGCAAGAAGGGGACGTGGAAGCGGAAGGTTTGACGGAAGCTTCCAGAGCCAGCTTTGGTTGCGGCGGCTCGGCGGCGGTGGCAGCTCATTATCGGTGGCGGCGGCGGCCTGGAGCTCTTTGCCAGGGCTTCTCTTCTTCTCCTTCGCTAGGGCAGCAAGCAACGCGACTCTGGGTGAGGGGTCGGGAGTATCGGGGGGAGGGGGAGGGGTATCGAGGTTTATTTTCCCCTGGAGGCACGCGGGTCAGGCAACTGTAAGTTAAAAAACCTCCCTAGAAACAATCGACCGGTTACTGGAAACCGGACCGGTTCGCCAGTTTACCGGTTCAACCGACCGGTTCGCCGGTTTTAGAGCGGTTATTGCTTATTTTCGGGTCTGGGGCTGGACCGAACCGCTAGGGTGACTGGTTCCCGGTCCAACCGGTTGAACCGGCCGGTTCGGTTCGGTTCTGACAACTATGATGTAAACATGTGATACAAAATTGTTGTTGCATCTTGTATATACACTTATTATTTTACGTGTAGGGTGCTTTATCCATGACAAGTATATTATTTACTATATTATATAGATACAATCATTGTTGTATAGTTGTGTTATAAACTAAACTATTTGGGTGTTTTATATTCTCTTGTACAATTTTTAGATATGTATAAAAATTTCAAAAATATATTATTTATATACATATGTATGTAATATTGCCTAAAAGTTTATAGGAATTGGAAATCCGCTTTTCTAAAAAGCGCCCCCTTAATCGCCCGCCTTACGATTAATCGGCTACAAGGTCCCATCCGCACGCTTCCCGCTTCGCGCTTTTTAAAACCTTGCTTATCATCTTTTATTTCATTTGCCCTGAAACTACTTGGCTTGTACCTCACCAAGTAGAAGTCGCCACGCCTGATTCTCGTGTCAATGACTCACTGTCACTATCTTAGGGTTTAGCAGACCACCCTAAGATATCAACAACAGACCCTGGCCACCTCAGGGTTGCCTAAAGAGGCTCACGTCCTCATCTCGGGTACACGAGTTAGGAACCAGCAAAACAGTATATCACATATCACAATATTTCACATATTTTTCATTTCACATTTCACATATTTCATTTCATCAGAGTTTATTCCATCTGGACATAGACTTTCACAGCAAGGATTTAGGTCCAGAGTCACTCCAGATGACTCACTCCTAAATCCTGGTGGTCTAACCTTTAAGGTCTCGATCCACACTCCGGAAATCCTTCTCATGATTCATCGATTACTACAAGGAGATCCGTTTTGTTTCCCCAGTGTGGTCCCCGGGGGAACTCACGGTGTTCAGGGCACCTAACTAGATTTTCCATCATTTCACTTGTTATTAATCTCTTTTACTCATCTTAAAAGAATTCAAAACATCATATATCATATCTGTGTATTCTCGCGTAACTAGAATAACATGAACATATTAAGTTTGTCAATAAGGACAATGATCAAAGCAAGAGACACAATAAATCCGTATATGCAACACATATGATTATTTCTATCTTCTACATCATCCCATAGCAACCATCAACAGTGGGCCTTCAGCCCGAGACATAATCTTATTGTCCATCTTTTGCCCCATCACGGTTTTATCATCATTAGTGGGCTTTCAGCCCTAGACATAATCTCATTATGCAACATTTACCCTTATCAGGGTTTCTTAAATGTAAGGAGTGCATATTAAATTCAATTTCAACATATTTCTTATCAGTTCATTGTATTTCACAGTTCTTAACAAATATTAGCAGAGGCATTAGAACTAGCAACAGTAAAAGCATATAGATATCATGTATCATTCACCATACTCAGAATAGATTTATCATACAACATATGCTTGTTCCATCCAATCTCAATAGATGCAAATAAATTTCATGCATATACATGCATAACAGACTTAGTTCTCTTCTTCTTTTATTTCACATTCTTCAGATGGGGTTACTAATCAACACATGTTGACTATCATTTGGAGTTTGTACTATTAGTCCATTCTCAGAGTACAAGTCACAATTTGAAAACACATTCTTGTAAATCAATTTGACTCATTTGATTCACTTCCTCAACACAAACCCTAATCAAGATATGTGGTCACCTCATACTGATCCTTATACATATATTATATTCAATTCCATTAACATTCAACAATACACTTGCATAATACAATCCAATACAATTCAAATATGATTTTATACATGTCAATTCAATTCCAAGCATATCGGCCATTGGGCTGATTTTTAGGCAAAATTCATATGAAATAGCGTAGTCATCTACCCATAAGATTACCCATGGATAATCAATCAATATATCAGGAAATAATCAAGTTCCAATCAATAAGCAATAATCAAAATCCGTAGAAAGGATCCTCCAATATCTTTTCCAAATCAATATCCAATTGCATACATATACAAGTAAGGTTTCTGATTATTTTAGCCGGATAGAATTAGGATTTCAACATGAATACAAAGCTTAGGAGGGAGAAAAACACTCACCTAAGGTGCCAAGAACCTTAAAAACGTAGGTCAACCTCTGAATTTTTGGAAACCCAATCAAACTCTAGCAAATGAATCCAATTCTTTCTCCTCTCAACTCGGAAACCCTAGAAATGGGGATTAGAAGAGAAAGAGTGAGAAAAGGGAGAGATTTGATGTGATTTCAAATCAAATCAGAGGATGGACGGAATCTTGACATGTGAGAGAAGATTCTCCATGAAATGCTATGCAAAGAAGCTAAAACTTACTTGATTTCATCATATCTTGGATAGAGAAACCCTAGGTCAACATCTCGTCCACTTTCTCTTCTGAAAACCCTAGCTCTCCTCTCTCTCTAGAATTTCATTTCTTTGACAGGAATGACGAGTTATGAGAGCTCCTTGTGTGTTAGGTTAGTCATATAGATGAGTTGAGGTTCTTAGAACAACTGCAAACAAGCCCTTCAATGTATTTTTATTTTTCTCAGACTGGTTGGTCGGTTGAGTTATAAACTCGACCGACACCACACTTTTCTGAACTCAAACATCGTCCAAAAATTATTAAACTTTAACATAATGTCTGAAATTCAGTGTATAAGCAACAATAACATTTTTAGATCATTTGGAGTTACCAATAATAAACGAAAAATCAAATACTAAACTGCTATATAGCAGTCTGCAGCATGGTTGGTCGTGTTTGTCCTTCACAGACATCGACCGACACCCCTCTCTGTAGAGATCAAAAATCATCCAAAAATTACGCCAATTTACTAGTATGCCTATAATGGAGTTTATCAACTACAGTTAAAATTTGAGATCAATTGGATATACCAATAAAAAGATAAAATTAAATTACCACACTGCTGTATCAATATGAAAATATGGTCGGTCGAGTTTGAAACTTGATCGACAAACATGTCAGAACATTATTAAAAAATTCTGATATTTTTCAATAGTGCTCACATTTGAGATATCCAAATCATATCCAAATTTTAGTTAATTCAGAGTTACACATAAAATACTAAAAATCATTTGGTGAGACACTATACTTATTAAATTTTATATTCATATGTCATCAAAACCCTAATTTGGGCCGATTAGGGATTCCAAATCTTGACCCTAATTATGTGAATCAAAGTATGATTAAACTTTCTTGTTGTATTTAAAACATCAAAACTTAACTACCATCATTAATCAAGGTTTAAACAATCATCAACTTAATTAAGCATACAATCATCCAAGTAAACCCTAATTAGATGACTAATTTGAAAACGGGTCCTTACATCTTGCCTCCCTCCTCCAGGTGTGTGTAGATTTTATGGTCTCGTATGATTGAAATTTTCTGTATTTGCCGTATCTACGACAATGATGAAAAAGAAGCAACTGGTGCTCAAGAACTAACCATCACTGTCCAAAACCAGATCATCACTAGTAATTTGATGAGAAAAACTAGTTAATGGAGTCGCTTTGCTAAAATCTTCTTCAAAAGACAAGTACAACTAGAAGCACTTGCTGATGGTCCTCACTCCTCACAATGAATATATAGCTTAGTGGAAAAAAGAAGACAATGATCATTCACGTACGATGGGGAATTTAACGGATGAAGCCCCTTATCATCTTCTGTAGGTGTTCTTTTCTCATGGAGATTAGGATGAAGGCAGATTTAGGGTACCTATGTCCCCAAATAAGAGGGTAGCTTTTATTCTTTTTTTCTAATGTTTACAAAGAGAGTAGCGAGAGGGGATATTTTAGAGCGCTGGCTAGGGTTTGCTCTCGCTTCACTTACATAGCCTTGTACATAATTGTCCTCAAAGTAAGATATGAGCCTTTATCTTAGGCCCAACACCTCTTTCAAAGTCTATTCTAATTCAATGTGTATAAAGACTTGCATTGCATGTATACAAATGTAATACACATCCTTTGTACACTATACAAAACATATTTGCCTCCATGATGACAAGTGGATAAGTAAAGTTTCTAGAATGTCCAAGGAAGGTAGCCTTCTTCTCGCTGTCTTCCACTCCTCTTTTTTCAGTATGTTTGGCCGTTTCCTCTTCTTGGAACTCGAAGTTGGTATAAGATCTATTTTGAGATGCCACCTGACTATTATAGAGGATGATGGACTTTTTGGTTCAATGATCCATTATCATTGCTTACTTAAGGGCTATAACTTTAGTTGGAATTTGATACCTTATATCATATGTGAACACTGACAAAAAGATGACAACAAGGATCAAGAACTGGTTGTTGCTAATTATAAAACTATATGGAGAAGGTCCTTCATTGTGTTGAGCTTGGTATGGGGTGAAGTCCCTTATCATCTTCTTTTCTGCATGGAGATTAGGATGAAGGCAAATTGACCCTTCTGCATAGCAAAAGGCTTTTTTCGAGCGAGCCTCACCCTTATGCAATGGCTATCTCCTTCCTTTGTCCATTTCTCATATCCAGGATAGATGCTTCATGATTCTCTCCCCATGTTAACTTAGGATCTCGGGAGACTGCCTCTTCTCTACCTTGGATTTGTTGGATAGGGCAAGCAAAATGATTAGTGGTCATCCTGGTCAAAATTCTAGCATCTATGTGATTGTAAACTGTAAAGTCAAGTAGTCCTTCTACAATGGCTCTTTCCAAATCACGAAAGGCACTAGTGCACAAGCTCTCCTAAGAGCTTTCCTACATCAAGCCTATGCTAGAGCCTCCTTACTGTTTCCTACTTGTCTCAGCTCTCCCAGAATCCACCACCACCTCAAACTCATTGGTCAGCTTCTCTTACCCCACCTTTTCACGTCTGCAGCATAAACTATATTTTGATGCCTAAAAACCCGAGGATGGTTCTTACAAATTGTCCAATAGTGTCTTCACTGAGTTGTCTAGTATGGTTTCTTCATTATGTTGTTGATGGCTTGATACAACATTTTTTTCTATTTTTAGAAAGTAATGGCTGCTATAATAGTAATTTGGATTTCTTTATACAGTTGCTGATTTCTTGTATTTTGTTTTGACTCGTTGGTTACTTCCATTAGTTTTATTTTGAGTTGCTTGTTCTACTTGTAGTGCTTATTTTGTGGTTGATTATAAGTTTACTGTAAAGACTTTCATTCCATGATAGCTGGACCAGCTTTTCTCCACCTATATTCTCCTGTCCTGTTTAAGCATGTCAGAGAGGTGAAGTAATTAAAGCATGCTGTACAGGTTGCACATAAAGTTGGCGATCCTAATATACCTCGTCCATGGAGTAAGCATACACTCCAGAAGTCTAACAAACTAGATGCAAATCAGGAGTCTAGAAGAAGCACAAATAATGATGAATCAGTTTCTGATCTCAAGGAAGACACTTATGGCACAGAGAAGATTCTCAAAGAGAAATTGGAAACTGATCCTAAGCTTCAAGAATTCCTCCAGGTCTTGCAGCCTCGTGTTAAATCAAAGCTTTGGGCCAATGACACTGTAGATTTATCTTCTGTAGGAGGAGAAAAGGGGATCAATGGAAAAAAAGCTGGTACAAAAAAACATAAAAATAAACCGACCAAAAGGGAGAATGATGCTGCAATAGATATATTGGATGGCTTGAGCCCTGATGACATCAATGCTGCCGGTAATGAATCAAGCTTGCAGGATTCCGTGATAGATGATATCTCAGATAAGGACTTCCTTAAAAGCAAAATAATCAAGAATTGGTCAGATAGTGAAAGTGATGATGATAGTGATCATAACAAACATGATGAAACTGTGGGAGATGATTTTAGCAGATCTACAGGTAGTCAGCAAGATGAATTAAAAGAATCCACTGAAGACCTTATTGGTGAGACCCATGATCTTGATGAGGCCCCAACGGCTTTGCAGGATGAAAATGAGCAAGTTCTTGACAACGGCCGCTTGTTTGTCCGCAATCTTCCCTTTGACACCAAGTAAGAACAACTCTTATGATGCTTTGCAATTTATCATGTTTTTGCTTGCATGTCTTGTTAAAAATTTGACACCAATAAATAAGCATTCATATGATTGTTCCCGGCTTAAGCGTCAATGGCGTCATAACATTATAAACCTGTGCGCTATATGCAGTGAAGACGAGCTGCTTGAACTATTCAGCAAATATGGCAATGTTTCACATGTGCATCTCGTAATTGACAAAGATACCAAGAGATCTAAAGGGTTTGGCTATGTGCTTTATGCACTTCCAGAGTCTGCACAAAGGTACTTAGCACAAATCATATCAGAGTTATTTTGTCTGATGTAATCTTTTTATATGGACATTATGTATTCTTTGCAATTTCCTTTTTCTATGGTACAGACGTACATACCCCTTTTAGAACGCACACTTCTTGTTTTACAGAGCATAAACTCTTCTTATTGTAGTATCTTCATCAGGAGTTTTTTTTTTGAGACACCAGCCTGAAACTCTTTTAGAGAAGAAAGAATATACGATGGAAAATGAAAACCATATAACAAGCTCTAGTACTCACTCAAGTCCCAAGAAAAAAACCACTACTTGTTCACATCAACCCCCTTCGCCTGCATTATATTCACAAGCTTCAAGCTCTGAATTTTCGATCTTATGTAGAGCGTTCTTTCCTGGATCTTCGATTAGGCTATTGCAAATGCCAACATTTCAATCAATTTGGTTTAAAAGGCGGCTGGAGCGGCCAATTAAGCGGCTAGCCTACTGGGCCGCTCAAAAAGGGATATTAGGCGTCTTATAAATAAGCAGACGCTCTGGATCGCTTTTTCTGAGTCCGATTTAGCGGCTGAAGCGGCCGCTCTTAAGCTTAAAAAACCCACCTGACTCGCCGACCCCCTCGACTCTTCGTTCCCGTTCGCAGACGGAAAGCAGCCCAACCTTACCTTGCCCTATCATTCTTCTATACATTCTTAATTGAACGTATACCCTGTTGTTCCCTGTTCTTCATTAAGGGTCTGGCTGGTTCAGTGTAACTGTAATTTTTCTGGAACTCATTTTCCTAACACTGAATTTGAGTTCCAGGAAAATGAGTTCTAAGTGACTGGTCTAAAACTTAATATGAATCCATCATAAAATAATATGAACCCATTATGAATAATGACAAACAATTGCTTTGATTGAATTCAATGACTGTGATACACATTTATTTATCTATTTGTGACAACGTTGCCGGTGGATAGGTCATCTACTAATTAATAAGGTGGACAATCGCGGACGGAGTATCAAGAGAGCAAGGCAGAATGAACAAATTCATATATACACCATTGCAAAATCATGGTATTCATGGACTTTCAAATCTTCTGCCAATCTGAATATAACAAGGCAACAACAAAACTAATCTTTAGAAACGGAACTGTTCTGATGCCGAGATGGATACCGGTCATTGTCCGCAGGAGCAGCAGCTCCACGGTTTCACAGTCAATACACGGCTGGAGCTCCTGCTCTTTTACAGAGAGGCAAGAATTAGGCACCCAAACTTCCAGACTAATGGCAATCGCTTGTGGTTATACCAGATGAAGCATCAATAGAAGGAGATGGCACCCAAGCAACCGGCAACCGAGCGACGGTTTGTCTTCTCCCGCTGCTGGCTTTGTTGCAGAGAAGTGGACGAAGCGCGAGCTGGGAGCGGAATCCGTTTCCCCTTGGTTTCCTACGGAGCCCAATTTCAAAAGTCTATATATATCACCGGAAGTCCGCGGTAAACAAGGAACTCAAGTTCCACAATTTTTTGTTAAACCAGTCAGACATATTTGGAAACGGAAATTCACTTCTGCTATTTTCAGGACAAGTTACACCAAACCAGTCAGACCCTAAGCCTGCGTTTGGCACAGGACTGGGATTCTGGAATCTAGACTGGATTAGTCGGGGTTAGTCTGGATTCCGGAGTTGGGGTAGTCAGGATGCAGTCTGATTTTGTTTGGCAACCCAGTCTGATTCTGGTCAGCTGGTCTGATTTGAGTTTGGTTTCAGTCTGATTCTGTTTGGCTGCCATTCAGGATTCAGTCTAATTCTGTTTGGCAAATAGGTCAGGATTTGAACTGTTTGTTTGTTGTGAACTGATTTCAACACAAATATGTTTGGATTATAAAAATTTATTATATTATATTAGTTACACAACATAAATCAACTTTAATATTATAAAATTTAGGTTTACTTAATGTTGCAATATATGGATGTAAATACTAATTTATGTGATACTCTATAGATGCTTGAGAAACAAGATAGCGGTATCACTTTGAAATTGCACTCAGTATTCCATTTAAAGGTATGGGCACATAAATTGAAAATCTACAAATAGTATCGACATCTGAATCAAGTCGGATTTCTTTATGGTGAAACTGTTATCAGCAGGTCATGCAAAGCGAAATAAAAGAGATTGAAGCAAAATAAGTGTCAGCTTAACAACAGAATGAGTGTATAAATTGAAAATCTACAAATAGTTACGCTTTTGAGTGTAATACCAGTACATTAGACCAAAAATTTATCAGATCCAGAAGAAGAGCTTCTACTACCTCTTGAAGGATCCACACAGATTTAAGAAATACACGGACAAACATTTGAGAACCAGCAAATTGATTAACCTTACCTGAAACGTAATGAAGGCGAGTCCCCTGAAGTTGCCAGAATCAGGGAACCGCGAGAGCTGCATCTGCACGATGGCTCCAACGTCTTTGAACAGGTCCCGAATCTCATCCTCCGTGGTAGTATAAGGCATTCCGTTGATAACAACCTTCTTGGGCTCTTATTGGTGGGTCTTTGCAGCTTGCCATTCGGTCCTATGGTTGAGCTTGCTCGGCGAGTGGACGATTTTTGTGGGGACACCGCCATCATGCTCCTCGGTGACACTTGCTATAGGTTGGCCCCACTTATCCTTCCTCATCTTTTTTTTTTCGCCTTTAGCTCATCCCCCAGGTCACGCCCAGTGTCAACGGAACCACTGACCTTGCTCTCCTCTGAGGCACAAATAGGGATCGACTGACCCGAGTTGGCCCGCTTCTCCTTCTTCCTTTTTTTTGACTTTCGTTCCTTTTCCGCTCACCTCGAACTCCGGCGTCGCCTTCGTGGTCCCCGACAACGTCAGCGATGGGTTAGCCATGTGAACCATCGCCGTTGCGTTAGGGGGGCTCGAGCTTGGCCTCGAAGTTGCCCGTCGGCGTCTATCTAGAACAACTATACGCCTTTGGAGAGGAGGGTAATGCGGAGGCCTTATCCCTGCCTCCTCTACTTGTTGTGCTTCTCCTTTGTGGCGGCTAGGTTTAGAAGGAGAGGGAGAGGGGTGTCCGGGAGGAGAGGGGAAGAGGGGAGCAGGAAGGAGAGATACGAAGAGGAGAGTTGTTTGAGAAAGCGACTCGGGGTCACGGGAGGGGTCACGGCAGGAAAGATCGTAAACCCGGATCGAAAAATGAAATCCCGCCTCTGGCGTGACTGACTTAGTCCGGATTAAGGGATTCCGTTATCCCAAAACGGGACAAGATTGGGATTTGTAACCAAACACAAACCGGTCCTGATCCGTTGATTGTTTGGCGGGGTTGGCACTAAAAGACAAGCTAAAATCTGGATCCGGTCACGTACCAAACAGGGGCTAAGAACATACTCCTTTTGTGGGTTGGCCTATCGAGATTCAAGGGCCGCATTTGCTTGATTCCTGAACGTATACCCTGTTTGTTGTACCGTTGGTGCTGATACTTTGAAATTTAAATGTATCACACATGTTATTTATTCGTTTGCTCCTTTTTGGTCGATTTCAGGGCAACACCCATTCAAATGTTCCACACAACTTTCTATACACATTATATAACCTTGAAAGAAAACGAGAATTGAAACATGTTCATATGAAGATAATCATTTGGAAGAAACCTGGAGAAACAGTGCTGGGCTTTATATATGATAGTTGCTCTTTGACTTCTTTAGATAAAAATCTTTTAAATTAGCTTATTCAAGTTACGTACAAGTTTGTGAGACTACCATCATACCCATCTTTATTGCAAGAGGTTGGAATTTTCAATTTTATGTGGTTTTCTCATAAGATCTCAGACTTTTTGGTCGATTTCAGGGCATCCCCCATCCTGCATGTTCAGAATTCTTGTAATTAACTATTTAATATCTTAAATTATCTTTTGCAAACGATTATAGTTCATGATTAGCATAATGGCCCCTTACACTCAAAATCGGTTCAAAGTTTGAGTAATCAATCATACAATATAACACTTATATACTTCTCTGTTATACTTCAAACAGTAATACCAGTCGGCACCTTCAGCTTTGACTAATTAGTTATACAATGTATACCTTTGTTAAACACTTACACCTAAATCTGTTCCTACAATTTGAGTAATTAATTATATACATTTACACCTAAATTTGTTCCTGCAATATGAGTAATTAATTGTACAGCATTGAGTAATTAATTATACAATATATACTTCTCTGTTAAAAACTTACACCTAATACCCCAAAATCATTTTCCAGCAAGGGGAATAATGTATTATTATACAATATACATGTTACAAAGCTGTGACCTTTGTGCAATCTGGCCATATGCGCCAATATGTTTTGTTTTATTCTATAGCTGCAGAGGAGCATCATGAAAATGTGAGGCCATTATCTAGATATTAACTTATCCGAATGCAATTTACTTCCATTTACTGGAAGGACTTGTATCCACTAGGCCATTACCTAGGTAATAAAATAATATTGTTTGCCTCAAACATTTAAATGTGGTTGTATCCCAATGAATCATGGCTGATGGCGGTGACAAAAAACAAGGCAGTGAAAGAAGTGATCATATTTGGTGAGCCCAGGTGGAAGTACTACACATTTCCCGACCCATCTAGGAGGGAACGGGTAAAATGCAAGTCCTGCAATCATTTCTCAACGACGGAATATTTTAGATTATAAAAAATATCGAACGGGTAAGCGTGGCGATGTTGATACTTGTAAGGGTGTCTTGCCTGAGGCGAAGTGGGAAATATCTGAATACGTGGATAGGTTTTTTGAGAAGAAGAACAAGAGAGCACAAGAATTAGAGGATCTTAGGGGTGAGGTTGACATTAGTAAACATGTTGAGTAACTCGACATGGTTGACATGAGGATAGTGAGAAGAAGGCTAAGATTATCAGTAATCTAGGTCGATTTGTCATAAGAAACCCTGAGGATATTGTAAACGAAAGAATTGCTTCAAAGCACTCAATAATAAAAGACAAGCTGGGAAAGAAAAGAAGGGACAAGACATGTCAATACATAGCAAGGTGGTTTGTGAAGCTGGTAAGATAACTTCTAGTTTCTTACTTCGTATTATGTAATATATAAACTCATTTTTATGTTGACTTGATTCATTATGTTCTATTTGTGATAATAGGAGTCCCCATGAATGCTGCCAACCATAAGAGCTTCCAGGTCATGATGGAAGCAACAGGCCAATATGAAGCTGATTTGAAGGGACCCTCTTACTATGAATTGAGGGAGCCCTTACTCAGGCAAGTTGAAGCAACAAAGGATTCACTCAGAGCATGGGGAAGAATGGAAAAGACGTGGCTTCTCATGGGTGACAAATGCTTGGACTGATGAGTGCAACAGAAGAATCATGACATTTGTGTTAACGGTCAATTAGGGACATATTTCTGAAGGCTGTTGATTGTTCAGGTGAGGTGCACAACACTAAGTATATCTTTAATCTTGTTGCTGTTGATGTTGAGGAGGTAGGAGAAGAAAATGTAGTGTAGATGGTGAGTGACAATGCTGCAGCCAACATTGCAACATGTCAACAACTACATGAGAAGCAAACAAAAATCTTCGGGACTCCATGTGCGGTCCATTGTATTGATCAGATGTTGAAGACCTTCGAGAGGTTGCTTAGGGTGAATAATGTAATAAAAAAGGCAAAAGCATTGACGATATACTTATACAACCATTATATCACTCTTGAGTATAATGAGAAGCTTCCTAGGGTGTGTCTTGGTTAGACCGGGTGTCACTAGATTTGCTATAATGTTTTTGAGCTTGGAAAGTCTCATGAAGAGCATGGATCAACTTAGGAAGATGTTTGTTTCTGATGATTGTGTAAAAAGCAAATCTCTAGAACAACAGAGGGAATTAGAAATGCAGCCACAATGGGGGGATCACAATTCTGGAACGTAGTCGAGTCGCTGCTAAAGATTTTCAAACCTTTGGTAGTAGTCTTGCGGGTAGTTGATTTTGAGAGAGAGCCTGCTATGGGCTTCATGCATTCAAGTTTGTTGTATACACTAGACAAGCTTGACAAATACTTGGCGGATGATGAGCCACTTTAGAAGCAGGTGCTCAAAATATTTGCATTTAATGGGACGATTGGCTTAATCGCCCATTACATGCTGCATGTAAATGTTTGTTACCTTATCTATTTGCATGAACGTCCTAGAGACAACATTTGTCGAATTTAACATTTTGTAGGGTATTATTTGAATCCATATTTGTATTGGAGAGATGATGACATCAACAACACGAGCATGATAATGGATGGTCTTATGGAGTGCAGACATTCTATCCTGAGCCACACATCCGGGATGCTATCGTCAGGAAGAAGGAATTACCTGCATACAAGGATACCTCAGGATCCTTTGGGAGACCAACTGCAATTCAACAAAGAATGACAATGGGTGTAATCTAGGTAAAAGCCACAACCTCAACTCATTTATTAAATGTTAATAATTACACAATTGTCAGGGATTTCTAACCGAATATGCCTTGGAAACACAATCCAATGGTGGATTAACTATCGGGCAGCTACACCTTATTTTAAAGAATGGCACTAAGAATTCTAACTTTGATGTGCTCATCATCTGGATGTGAGAGAAATTGGAGTGCATTTAAGATGGTATCTCGAGGGAAAATCATGAGTGACTGCATAATCATGCTAAATTGTTTATATACAATGGCATTTTTGAGTGTTTTATTTTGTTGTCTAGATCCATACGACCATACCATAAGAAGAAACATATTGGATAACAAGAGGCTTGAATCATTGTTGTTTAACCACTTTATTGCAAAATTAAAGGAGAGACATGCGAAGGAAGAAGAGTGTGATTGAATCTCAAGATAATGACAAAGCAAAAGATTGAATGGTAGAATTGGATCCAGATGAAGAAGAATCGATCTAGGTGCTGGACTAACTTGGGGAGCGGATGCAGAAGCTAGTGGAACGACAAACGTATCAGAAACAAGGAAATGTAAAATCATGGCAAATCTTAATAATGATTTGAAGATGTTTGATGTAAATAGGGGAGGCAGAGATGAGTATGAGGATGCGATTTTTGATGGTGATAATTTGGACTTGGATTTAGACAGATATTGAGGATGCTGAGACTACGGAAGGGAATGATCGTGATAGTTTAGTGGATGGTTGGAGTGAGGATGATGAAGAGTGATAATGTGCTGCTAACTCTCTTATTTAGTTTGCATTTAACTTGTAAGGACTCCTTTTTTATCTGTCAAAGTCATTTTATTGCAGCAAAACATAATTCAAAATGCTTGATTATTGAGTAATATTCTTTATGTTATTAGTGTAGAGTCACTAGATTTTTCAATTATTTGAACAATAATGACCGCTTTTTCAAAAAACAGCCGCGTTAATCTGCTTCAAAATCCGTTTCACGCTTAAGCGTCTTAGGGGGCCAATTCGCTCGCTTTGCGCTTTGTAGAACATTGCAATCAATTGATGCAAAATACACCTTCACCAAAATACCATACCAGTGATCCCAATAAAGGTCCATTTACACACATCCTAAATTTGTCTTTCAGCATGGTCCGTCCTCCACTTGAATATGAGCAATGACCTCGGTTCCTATAGTTGGGACACTATCATCTGCCTCTCACCCACAAAAGTGTGTAAAGTACTCACCAACACCACACTTAGTCGTACCCCTTGGAAAAAGCAACCTCTTTCTTCTTTTCCTTCTTTGTGTTATTCTACAAGAGTAGACTCTGAAGGAGGATGTTGTTGTTTGCTCTTCAATTACATAACGGGAGAATGTCAAGGGAAGGGAAGCATTATCTATGTTATTTATGGTTCGTTCTGCAAAGCGCAGGTAGCGAGCGGTAGAGATGAACAGATGCGGGCAGCCCACAAAATAATACGGGCAGCGTAAAAGTTGTCACCACTAACACCGATAGGATTCACCGCTGTTAAAAGTACTGCTTTCTTTGCAAAATAAACAGCCATGAGCGATTGAAATGAGGCAAACGTTACCGCGTCAGTTTGGAGCAGTGACGAGCGTCCGGCCCAATCACGTTGTTAAGAGCATCTTGAAGGAAGTGCTAGCTGACAAAACACCTCCCTGACGAAACACCTCTCTGAGCGATTGAAATGAGGCAAATGTTACCGCGTCAGTTTGGAGCAGTGACGAGCGTCCGGCCCAATCACGTTGTTAAGAGCATCTTGTAGGAAGTGCTCCCTGAGGACCTGAGGTCGAGGCAAGCTATCGGGTGTGTTGGTCTCTGCATTATTAGGATCTTGCCAATGATCCAAAAGTTATAGGGATATGAAGATGAAGTAAGCGATGAAGGAGAATTAAATTTGGAGACAGATTAGGCTCTGATACTATTTATGGGGAAAGAGAATCTCACTTAACCTATGGGACAAGTTTGAATGAGAAAATTCTATTTATAGTGACATCATCTTCCTGGACAAGTTATGAAAGTTGCAACATAACAGCTGATACAAACTGATAGAAATAACTGGATGTAAATTACTGTTTATTATCACACAAACTGCTTATGGCATAAAAAAGATGATGTTATCATGTTAATGTAATTGGATGCCTTTTGTTATATGCTTCATTCAATCTGAAAGGCATTGTTTTGCGGTTGGTTTTAAGCTGTTATGTGACTTCAATTCTACTTGTCAGTTTTTTTTGTTGTAATTGTTACATACTTTTTGTAGGGCATTGACAGAGCTGGATAATTCGATATTTCAAGGCAGGTTGTTGCATGTTATTCCCGCAAAGTCACAAAACCTGCTTAAAGAAACATTTGGGTATGAACTCCTCTGCATGTTAACATGTTTTGTTTAAGTTGTATAGGGTTCAGATCTCATATTAACACTTCTACCATATGGCATGCACTAAAAATCAGTCCTGGTGCCGGCAAAACTGCTACAAGTTTTAAGGAGAAACGTCAAGAGAGGAAAAAAGCTGCTGAAGTTGGTGGTGATGCAAAGCCATGGAATACTTTGTTCATGCGACAAGATACAGTATGTTGGGACTCTTTTCATGTAGTAATACAGTTGATTACTGTTTGGTGACACATCAATGAGTTGCGGCACTTGTTTAGAATCTGATAAAACTTGTAGGCAGTTTTATCATTTCTTTTGAATAGTATGTTCTAAATTTTGAATTTTTTGAGCCGAATGAAGATGAAAACACATGATTTATTTGGTTTTACTAGACAATGAACTGTCTGTGGTTGTTTCTTCTTTCTGATAGTTTTATCCCTTTTCTTTACAGTCATATTGCACACTTCCAGTATTAGGATATCACCTTTTTTTGTGCATTTGTTAACCATTTCCAATAAATAATCCTTATATCTTACTCCTGGCATAAGTTATCATTAATGATAAATTGTGAGACGAATTTAGGAATCACGTGCTATGTGCCAATTGGGATGTATAGGTTGACTAATTTCTAATAAGAATACATAATTTAAGATGTATTTGATGCCTTTATGATATATTTTCTTTAATTTTAAACTCTCTGAAGAGTGGTTATACTAAATTACTTTGCTTCTGATATTGTTTTTTGGGATTTTTGCTTATAGGTTGTTGAGAACATAGCTAGAAAATATGGTGTCAGCAAAAGTGACTTGCTTGACAGAGAAGCAGATGACCTTGCTGTACGCATTGCCCTAGGAGAAACTCATGTTGTTGCAGAGACTAAAAAGGCTCTGTCTAATTCTGGAGTCAATGTTATTGCATTGGAGGAGTTTGCTTCGAAGAAAGCAGAGCATCAAGGAAGGAGTAATCATGTGTTATTAGTTAAAAATTTGCCTTTTAGTTCTTCAGAAGGTGATCTTGTTAGAATGTTTGAAAAGTTTGGGAGTCTGGATAAGATTATCTTTCCTCCTACCAAGGCATTGGCTCTGGTATGCGAAACATTCTTATTTACTCTTAAATTCAAGTGAATATACAGTATAGAAAATCATGATTGATTCTTGTTCTTAATTTGGTCTCTTTGCATGTGAATTTTTAGCTTTACACCATTATTTGATTAGCTTAGTATATTAAGCTAAACTGGTTGCTTCTGCTTGGAAGAACTTGATGAAAATCTTTAATAGACTGCTTGTTAATGTTTTGATTGATCACAGTATGCTGATCTGTTTCTTGAGTTTAATATACATGTCTACATTTTAGGTTGTTTTCCTTGAAGCTGCAGAAGCTCGAGCAGCATTTAAAGGGTTAGCCTACAAATGCTACAAGTAAGTTATTTGACAGGGATTCTCAAATATCAAAGAAGTCTTCATACTTGCTTATCAGTGTCCGTACAATGTTTTTGAATAGAAAGCATCTCTTTGTAACGAATCTTTCATTGCCTTTTTGAGCAACTGTTTGTTGTATCTAATTGTAGAGATTCTCCACTATACCTTGAATGGGCACCTAGCAGCATCTTGTCTCCTAACACAGCGTTGGTGACTGACAAGCCGGATTTATTTGGAGAAAAAGAGCTTAATCGAGCTCGTTTTGAGCAAACAGTTGAAGCTGAAGCTGAGCTCGATCCAGACAGAACTGAGGTGTTTGATTGTCAACAGATTTTTTTATTGCATAGTGCGTTGTTGCCTTCCTTTTACAGCTAGTCTTGTAGTTAGGCTACCTTTTGCATATTTGTTTGGATCGAGATGTAATTATCTTAGCAAGAACTGGTTTTAAAAAGTTCTCCACGGTAAAAAATGAAACATCTCTGAGTAATTTCGTCAAGAATTATCGATACAGGTGTCAAATTTTACACGACTCTAGTTTTGATGTAGCAACTCAGAGTCTTTTTAGTGGGAATTTACCAAATCACATCACATGTCAACGACTTAACGTAGCACAAACTACACATCTGGCCCACATTCCTGCTCAGCCTTCCTTTAGAGAGCTTAATTAGGCCTAATTAGTTATGCCTAGTTGTTTTTGATGTGTTATGTAATTTTTAGTGACCTAGTTGTAAGTTTTCAAGTTTTACATTTTGTTGGCTCTGCAGTATGCAAGTGTTTTTACCAGCTCCCTGCAGTACGATAAGGATGAGTCGCGGGGATTTGTTCTCGAGTGGTGAAAGCGACTTCAAATCCTCTACTACATCTAATATGTGATACCCCGCCACACTAAACGAGATTACTCAAAAATAGAATCACGATCAATCACTAATTAACCATATAGCAAGTAAAGGGGATAATTAAAACCGATTTAAACATTC
Organism: Alisma plantago-aquatica; assembly: GCA_963693085.1. Taxonomy (NCBI): domain Eukaryota; kingdom Viridiplantae; phylum Streptophyta; class Magnoliopsida; order Alismatales; family Alismataceae; genus Alisma; species Alisma plantago-aquatica. The sequence continues at coordinate 593,764,297 of OY856411.1, forward strand.
CAAACATGTCTAGGAATATTTACATATAAGTTCAACAACCCGCATAAGAGCACATACTATACCAGGTATTTACATATCTGTTCAGTGGCCTCAACCACATGTATACCAAAGGTATGTTCCACATATATACATGCCATATACAACATCGACAATACCAAAACTCGAGTCGATATACATATCATCTACAAAACATCCCTTGCTCGAACTTGAGAGTACATGGACGACTCTAGGACACACGAACACTAGCCAACCTTATGCTCCTATTGGTCTCCAAGCTGCTCTTCCTCACCACCACAAACCTGATGACGTCACTGATGATCTCCAAAAAAGATGTGGTGACCCACGAGGTGAGACCCATGTCCCAGCGAGAGATATATTTATATAACTCTCAATAACGCTTATTGATTACCACAAGTTATATTATTAAACATATTAAGCAGATAGTATTACAACAAGCATGATTCACATGATAAACAGATGAATAAATAAAACTATCACCATCTAAACAATTAATTTCTCTTACCGCATTATCCATCAACTAAGCATTAAAAGAAATAAGGCCATGGTTATCCTCCAAATGTGAATCGTGTTTAACCCTAAATAGATATGCTACACGGCTGAATTACATCTTTTATTAAGGCCTGGGGAATTTGAGGTATACCACTCAAGCTTCCAACTGACCACTGCGAAGTCGAAATAAATTCCGTACAAGATCTAGGAGAGCCGGAATCCTAAGATCTCTTCACCCTCGGCCAGTACGATTCCGTCGCAGCGACATGTATAGTCAAGCTGCAATCAGCCTAGTCCGCCGTTGGTATATAGGTCACAACACTAGAAAGTAGAGTATTCAAAACCTTATCATCCGAGGTACAACATCAACTATCCTCAATCACATCACATATACAAATATCCGAGGCACGACCTCAACCACTCTCAATTCGAGGCATGACCGCAACCATCCTCCATACCTTGGGATCAGGATGACAAGGATGTACTCTCCATGCACCCGCATATACTCAACAATATACGTCTCCAGGTTTCTCTTCTGGAATACCCGTTTTACCATTGAGCAAGTCCTGACACTGGAATGGTTCTACGACACAGGGCACTACATGATTAAGGTTTCACTTGATTAGTTATTGCCAATTGAGTGAGTAAAACTGCATGAATCAAGTTACGTACAAACCCTAAAAGAGTTCTACAAAAATATGGGTATATAACAACTCCAGAAGATTTAAAACATATGAGATATATTTCTTATCGTAGGATACCGATCCTTGTCACACATGAAGAGGATTACACCTCCATTAGGGCTCAAGACATGCTCAAAAGGCATTAAGACCATCACATACTTCCTGCAAGAACATCACTCTCTTTCAACACCATGTAGAAGGTTCGACAAATCACCATTGTACTTATGGTACACATGTATAGCATAAGATTGCATGACACATGAGAGCTATGATGTCCACAGAGGTAACATAGTAGGGTTACCATAACATTAAGAGAGTATCACTCCATATCAATCATACAAGGAAGTTAGGTATGATTAACCATTATCACTTAATTACTATAAGTTGAGTTCAACAAGGTAGCATGAATTGATATTACCAATCAACACACAAGGATAAACCATCAGATCAAACAACTACTTGGGTCAAAAACATAAGCTCATACACCTAGTATCCCCTTCGGATTATGGTTACACTTAAGCTAAAACATCACCATCAGATTCAAGATAGACAAAGCAATTGAATCATGCACATAGGAAAATCATTGGATTATAGGCCTAGAGAGGCCATCGGATCTTGACCTAGGAAGGCCATTGGATCTTGACTTAGAGAGGCCATTGGATCCCGACCTAGGTAAACCATCAGATCTCAACACTAGGTGAACCATTGTTTGTGAGCAAAAGTTGAACCATCGTTTGTTGACAAACAGGTGAACCATCGTTTGTTGACAAATAGGTGAACCATCATTTGTTGACAAATAGGTGAACCATCATTTGTTGACAAATAGGTGAACCATCATATGTAAGCACACATGAAGACCATCAAATCATGACCCAGTAAAGCAATCAGTTGCGAACCTAGTGAAACCATCGGATGTTGACACTAGGTGGGAACAAAACTTGCACCTAAGGAGAAAACCATCGATTCTTAGGGTTAAGGAAACCATCAAATTGGACCACTTGATGAGAGCACAAAGACCATTGATTGTTGGGGGGAGCATAGCCAACGGTTCCAAGCATAAGAGAAATTCATCAACATAGCATCTAAGTCCACATCATCGGTTGACTCAAGAAGCCAAACCATCAACTCTCAACACGAGAGAAATCAGTTCATACACTTAAGGAAAAGCCATCGTTTCTCACCACAAAGGAACCATCGTTTGATGGACATGTAAGATCTAGATCTCCCTCTTCCAAGAAAGAAACAAGCACAAGGTTTAAGGGTGCATCAAGGAAGATTATATACTCAAGAACTACCACATTGCTTAAACCCTAGTCAAAGATTCAATCTTTCTACTTGGTAGTACGTTTTAGAGCAAGATCCATGCATAGCAAGTTAAGAGTAAGCAAAAAACGTGAAGAAGGTTATATAATTCGCCTCAAAGATGATGAAGGTCCAAACAACAAGGTAGCTCGAAGAGAGAGAGAGAGAGAGAGAGAGAGAGAGAGAGAGAAGAAACCCCAGCTTGAGCACTCCACAGTCCACACGTCCAAGCTAGCTCCTTCTCTAAGAACAAGCAAACCCTAGGCCAAAGAAGAAGAAAGAAGGTGTTCTTCAATCTCTAGCTCAAGCTCTACCAAGAACACCATGGATCCGACCAAGAAGGAAGAGAGGAGGGAAGTAAGGAAAGTGAAGAAAGGAAGGTTATCTTACTTGCTTAGGTCAAGAAACAAGGTAAGGAAGCTCCAAAAGCTTTAAGAAAGGGTAGATCCAAACCCTAGATGCACATGCAAGCAAGCTCGACCAAGCTTCCTCCTTTAGAGCTTCTTCTCTTCCACCAAACAAGAATGACAGACCTCTAATTCTCAAGAAGAAGAAGAGAGTGTCTAAAGGGCTCGTTTGCATGGAAGGAGAGAGGTATATAAAGCTTGGGGTGAGAGAGAAAGGAAGGTAGAGGTGTCAAGACATGCATGCCATGTGTCCAAGGTCAAAACATCTCGTCTATGCAAAAATAGGTCAACCATTGAATTGTGAAATTAGGGGGACCATCAAATGTCAACCCAGGAGAACCACCATCCTCCAACACTAGGTGGCCCATCGGATCATGCCTTCCCTTGCCATAAAAGCAAACCCTAGGTCTCCATCGGTTGTTGCACCTCACTTGCAGAAGCATCGACCTTGGTGCCTCAAGAGGGAAATGCATCGAATCTTGAGCTACCAAGAGACCACCATCAGATCCCACCACCTCAAGGTGGACCATTGGATCCCAACATCTAAAGGAAACCATCGAGTTAGGGCTTCTAGGTGAGGAATCCTAGTCCTCAACCCTAGGTTAGATGTCACCACAAATCTGATGACGCAACATGCTCTCAAGCATACAACTATATCAAACATGATATGAAAACTCATGAGGCACATGTGACAAATTACAAGAAAAACCCTAGATATGGACAAATTGCACATAAATAGCAAAACTGGCTCAACAATGTCCAAACTGGACCAAACTTGAAACTTAGCTTTGTCACATGATATCAAAGCACATATTAGGATTTGATTAATGTTTTAAGCATCCAATTATGATAAGCAAGCATGTTCAACCAAAAACCAAGGTCACGGGTCTTACACAACATGTGGGCAGAAATGAAGACAAGCATTGAGTCAATCACTGTCCACTACAAGCAACAATTGTGCATCAAAATATCAAATTGTGCAATCTGGAGCAAGAGTTGGACTCAGTCGAGGAGTACATGTAGAAATTATACGACCTGGTCTACAAGGTTGAGGTCAACCGAGATGATTCTACTATGATCACGAGACAACATTGGCTGTACTTTATTAATGCCTTGAGATTTGTTGCGTCTCACATCTACAATGTGGACAACACTATCCATGTAACACAACATCTGTCAGCACTACGACTGCCACACATGTCTTGTGCTTAAAGATTACATCAATATCCAGTACAGGTGCAATGCTTTTTTTTTCCAGTGCTGTGGACCTTACTCCAACCATTGCCTTGACCATGTATGTCGGTAACCTTAGGCACCTAAAATGAAGAAGCCTTTTCGAAAGATGTTCTCCCTGCCAGTGAGCTCAATGGCATGGTCAACTATCTAACATCGCTCGCTTATTCATTATTCAGGGATCAGTTGACTTGGCAGGTTGCAGTCCAACAACCATGTGAGGACTACAACAACCAATACATGTTCCTGCTTACATTTTCTATCCAGACGATGTGGCTTGTCTCCAATAGGTTCGTAGTAGTCCAACGTGCTATTTCAACTCTCATATGTATTTTTTTGAATTTTCCCTTACATTGTCATTATGGATTTCATAGTTGTTATGGAAGGTTCCTAAGCTCTATCTAGGTGGCTAGGTTACCCGAGAGGGGTTTGCCTAGGCCGCTACTTGAATGAAATGAAGGTATCTTTTTGGCGCTTGGATGGGTGGGGCCTTCTTTTTGGACTATTTGATTTTATATGTCAGGTTCATATCATACTTGACATGTGTACATGTCTTCATGCATTTTTACGCTTCTACTTCACTCTTATGTGATTATTTAGGGTGTAACACACTGCATATGTATCTAAGATACTTATTGTTATGATATATAAAATGTGTTACACACATGTAAAAATATTGGCCACACACTTAGGCGCCCAACTAAGCCAAGAAACTGACTTGTTGTTTTGATGACCATGAATGATGGATTCAAAAGTTGTGTTTTAATGGTGTGCCACATATTGTACATGTTGTGTTGCAGTGCCATGCATTGCACATGATGTTCTATGATCACGCCACATAACATGTGATGTTTTATTGTTGTGCCACTTTTTGGATGTGATGTCCTATAGTTGTGCCAAGTTTTGCATGTACATAGCTGGCAAAGATGATGATTCCAAATACATCAAATCTTGCATCTTCAATGTCATTAATGAATTATGCTACAACTTTTAGTTGAGGATTCTAGTTGCTCCACTTGCGCTACTTTGACTTTTAGAGATGTATGCTTGCAGCTTTAGTTATTAGTTTCACAAGGATAGACTATATGTTCTCTAGTCTTAGAAAGGATGAATCTCATCCTGGAATCGCCTTATGCTCTAAGTTGTCAGGGTGGCTAGGCGGTGGGTTTCACCTAATGGGCGCCTAGGCTTTTCTAGGCGTTTTTTTGTATTTATTTTCTGTTACTTATTTGCTTATTTATATGTATGATACTACATGCAATTTGTATCTTGTTCATTAAATTTAGTCATATGCCTAACTTGTATTGATAATTAATGGGAGGATCAAAGGAAGGAGAATTAAGAGGAAGAAAAGGGAAACAACAGAAGGAGGAAGATAAGTAGGAATTGAAGGAAAAAAAAAGGAAAAAAGCAAAGAAAAGTGCAAGTGACGTGCATGAAGAAAATCAGAAAAAGAAAGCACAACAACATTGATGTAGGACATATTAGGCTTTATTGTATTTGTTTTTTCTTTATTTTATATTTGGGGACCTAAGTGTAAATTATCTAGTTAATTTATTTAGTCGTAAATGTTTTATGCTTTTCTTTAATTTTAGGTTTTATTTAATTCCGAATTTTGTTATATATGAGTTTATTTCCATTACGTGTAGGTCAAGTCATGTAGTCTTATAAAAGCCAGCCTTGGGGCCTTTTGTCCAGGCAGTTGAATATGAATTGTAAATTTTGAGAATTGTCGTTTATCTTCTTCTTTAAGATGTGTTCCACATCAAGTGGTATCAGAACCAAACCCTAAACCATTAGGGTACAACCCCTTATCTCTCTTCTCCACCACCTTCATCTTTTTCCTGTGTTCTCTCTTTCCTCGTGCCTCTATGGCTGCCGCTATTGGACGTTCCAACCATCTTCTCAAGCACAACCGTACCCAATACAAGTACCCCATTCATCATGTCCATTACACCTACTGCTTCTCCAACCCGCCTTCCAACTCACGAATCCTAGTTCTCTGACCCCGCCCTTCTTTTTCCTTTTTCTTCTGTTGATACCCTCACCCAATCCCGTGACTAGTACAACCCAACACCCATCTTTGTCCAGAAGCCCACACCCCCCCTCCTTGCACCTCCGTCGACCCCCATCTTCGTAGAAAGAAGAGCGTACTGATTACTTGGGCGGTTTGTTTTTGATGAAAAAGGCGGGGCAACCACCCGTCACCTTCGACAAGCCAACCACACGTCCTCCCACTTTGGCAAGCTGCTCGTTCTCCAGCCCCTCACTGCCATGAATCAACTCTCCCGCAAAGCCGACCCTCCCTAGCATAGCCTCTTCCCGAGAACTTGACCCCCGCCACCCCCATCATCCCCCATGACTACCTACTTGATATCAACATCCACCCAATGGCCTCCGTGCCTCCGTAATACACTTCTGTCAGTACCACATACATTTCTTCACACAATCCCATGCCGCTTGCCTTTTCCGCCCCATCTTTTTTTTCTCTTCCTTTCTTTCTCGTCGCTGCTGCGCCGATCCAATAGGGAACATGTTCCCACTTCGGCCCTCTCCCAACCTCTCCTGGGAGGCCGTTTCCAGGCCTTCTGCCTCCAAGCTGCTAATAAGCAGCCTTGAAATTTTTTTTGGGGTCCGCGAGTCGAGCTACTGGATCGAACTTCCTTCTACACAACTTCTAGGAGGCTTTCTTCTCCAGAAAATCATGGCGACTCTTCAACAAGTCAACGACAAACTACATGACTTCATGGCTAAAACTACTATCACCTTGGAGGCTATTGAAAAACAACTAGACAATATAATGCAACGGAGGGATGATATAATTCCACATTGGCTATATGACTTTGCACAGAAGCAAGATAAATTTCTACAACACCTAGCCCACTATAATTGGTGCAATTGTTAACCAAGTATGAAATTCAGCCCACTCCCGACTCCAACCATGTCAAGAGTACGATTATCGTGCAATCACAAGACAAAATCGAGCCTAAGGATGCACCTCCTTCGAGTGACCAGAGCCACAACACTTCAGAAGAGGTTCATGAAAAAGATGATGAAGATGCACTCCTCACTTGTGATCCAACGATGGACACGGACGAGTCAAAGACAATGCCTCCTCTACCCCCCTAACAAGGGATGTCGTTAACAATCCAATCCGTATTGATCTCGTGCCCATGCATTCCTCGATGCCTCCTTTAGCGGATGATGTCAACCTTGCACCACGCCAAGTACCAAAACCCTTAAACAACATGTATGCTCTTCTAGTTGACGATGGCTACACTGCCACCTTGGTATTGCCGATGCTTGCAGATGCTCCAAAGATAAAATCACTACGACTGCGTGAACATTATGGCATGCTTGAGGTTGACAATACCCCAACTCTGATCGCACAGTGTCGTCCAATACATTTATCCTACCACCGACCACTATTGGGAGAGCCTGCGTAGGATATGTACCTGACTCACCGATGGCTCGTCTTTTGAACCCCGGGGGAGTTGATGTAGGACGTATTAGGCTTTCTTCCATTTGTTTTTGCTTTATTTTTATATTTAGGGACCGAAGTGAAATTATCTAGTTAATGTACTTAGTCGTAAATGTTTTATGCTTTTATTTATTTTAGGTCTCATTTAATTCCGAATTTTGTTAAATAGGAGTTTATTTCCATTACTTGTACGTCAAGTCATGTAGTCTTATAAAAGCCAGCCTCGGGGCCTTTTGTCAGGGCAGTTGAATATGAATTGAATTTTGAGAATTGTCGTTTATCTTCTCCTTCAAGATGCATTCTACATCAAGCAGTAGAGGAGACGTGAAGGAGAAGAGGTTAGAGGAAAAAACAGTGAAGGAAATATTGAAGGAGACCTAGGGGGAGGAAGAAAATATCACGAAACTCTAGCGCATACATGCAAACAGAAGCAGCTGCTAGAGACGTGGGAAGAATAAGTCAGAAAAAGAAGAGGAAAACATGCAAATAGAATTATAGTAGTACTAGTATTCTAGTAGATGTGGGATCAGGGGACGTAGGACAAGTCTGAATTTCTGAAATAAGAAACATGGAGATAGCTGTAAGAAGGGGACATATGAGGGAGTCACAAAAAATTAAAATGCAGCAGTAGCGAGAACAGGAAATGCAGGACAGTTTGTCAGAAAAAGAAAAGAAAAGAAGCAAGAATAGGTCACACAAGAGGCATTACAAAAAAATAAAGATACATCAGCATAATGACTGCCCTGTTTGTAGCAGTTGCGTTAGAAGCGCCTAGGCTGTCCGCCTTGACCTCTTAGGCGGCCGCCTATCCCGCCCATCCCGCCTAGTTTGTCCAACTAACCAATGACCCCTAGGCGCCTAGGTTTGGAGGCCCTGTGGAGCGCCTAGGACGCCTAGTCGCCTGCCTTGATAACACTGCTTATGTTAGCTCTCAAGTGTTTTTTAAGTTCAAGTTGGTCATGGATGTCGCCAACGTTTCATCTTTAGGGTAGTATATAGAGTTTACTGGTGTAGTAGTGTTGATATATGGGCCTGGCCTAGGAGCCCCTTAGATAAGAAGTAGTTGGTGCATAGGAATCCTACAATCACAATTGTTGTAGGATCCATTCATATATCCCTTACCCTAGAATTGTTTTTGTATGTCTTATATATTGTCGTATTGATACACGATTGAAATCTGAAATCACGTCGTGATTGTTTTCTCTTATTCTTTGTATATTATGATGAATGAGCAAATAAAACTTGATATATGCTAGTTGGTTGACATCATTACGCTAGGGCATCATCGATTGACAAAGTGGTTGTTGCAGCCACCGGTTTCCCTCTCTACCTGATTGCTGATTGCATTGCATGAATTTGAGCAATGCAAAATCAGGGATCAGCAATCACTTGCTTGCGTTCTTCTTGAGCAATTCTATGCTTCAATGAGTAACTGCACTCCTTGTGGCAACCCATTCATTTTGCCCGCCATCCAGCAGCTGGCAGCTGCTATACTAAGCAAGTCGAAGAAGTGATGGACCCAAGAAATTTCAGTAAATGATGAATATATACTATTGCGCCATTGATTGTCAGACTCTTTTGTTAAAAAGTGATCTCATATGCGGTTTGCATGCACACACATAACGCATGCTCTCAACCAACGTCTTAAAAAATGTTAAGCAGTAAGCGTGCGGACAACACCTTATAATTGGTTAAGCGGTATTCGGGTGATTAAGTGGACAATTTTGAAAAAATGGGTTTTAGTTTTCTATATAATTTTATACAAATTTGTACATATATGTATATATATATAATAATACTTTTCGGAACTTTTATACATATCTAAACAGAGCTATAAGATAACGGTTATAGCTAATTTAGTAAACAATAGACGTGTCACAGATAAAACATCCTATACAACTATAAAACAATAAGCATATATATATATGTTGGGAAGTGTGTACGGACCGGTACATGTAACTTACGTGTACCTGTTATAAAAATGACATACGTGGAGCATGCTAATAAAATTCAACAGTATGGATTGATTCAAAATCATATAGATTACATGTGTTTTAAAAACCACACCCATATCTTATACAGATCATGAGATATAGCAATATATCATCTAACGGTTTCTGCAATTTTTGCAACTTACCGTTGATTAGATAATACAAATTCTTTCATTGGATGATCTATGAATATTAGATTTTGCTGATTTTTGATACACATCTTATCTAAGTGGCATACATCACATCCATAAGGTTAGATAGTTCAATTTAATTTCACAATCATCATAAATGAAGGTGGGTACATGCAAGCTACATGTACTCAGGTACACAATTCTTTAGTCATATATATATATATATATATATCATCATCTAAGCCTCAATCCCAACTATGTTGGGGTCAGTAATATATATATATATATATATATATATATATATATATATATATATATATATATATATATATATATACATACAATGTTCAAAATTTCGACGAAATGATCGAAATTTCTGTTTCCATGGCAACCGGACATCGAAATTGACTGACGAAACTCTCGAAACAGGCAGATCATTGATTTTTTTTCTACGTTTTCATATACTATGTACTACCTAGAGCATTTTTTTTGCACATATTTGTGTCTTTAAGTCTATATATTGTGCTTGCAAACTATAATGACTTAATTCATTGATTTCACCATTGAGAATTGACATAAAAAATCCCCATCGAAATGCCCATCGAAACAGTTCAGGGTCGGTCACTAAAAAATGACGAGACTCCACCCCCACGTATCCAATATGAAATATTATTACATGTTTGAGTAGATCTACACTAGTAGGTCATTATGGTAAAATTTCATAAATTAATTCGTTTATTTTGTCGTCGAAGCACCAAGAACGCGTTTATCGAAATTTGTCGTAATTTGTCGAAATTTCTGTTTTTGTGGCCACTGAAACGGCATCGAAATTTGACATTTTCTTCCTTGTGTGTGTGTGTATATATATACACACACATACAAAAATAATTTTGCATCACATTATAACAGACTTATCATAGACATCTTACTAACTTATTGCTACATTTCATATCAACATTTAATCATACATTACAGCAGTACTTTTAATCACAGTATGCATTCTAAAATCTAAATTAGATAATAGTTACATATAATTTACTTGGATATACAACAATACCATATTACCACGGCTTACATACAAAGTATGCATTAAAAATTAGAACTAAGGCTTATCATAGAACATTTAATTGTATATAAGTTTAATATATTATAGTCAATTATACTTGGGATTTTAAAATTTACTTAATGTTGCCGCAGCAGTATTCTTAAAAAAAGGGGTCTAAGCGGCCAATTAAGCGGGTGATTAAGCGGCTGAAGCAGGCAAAAAACGGCCCTTTTTTGGGGGGCCGTTTAATTGACGCTGAAGGGAAAAATCAAGCGGCTGGTGGGTTGGGCCGATTAAGCGGCCGCTCAGACTGTTTTTCATTTCACTGCTCTCAACAACAACTGTAACATTGTCCTATACATGATTGTAACTCTTTTACCTTATGTATAGAATCAGAATACATATTCACATGTTTGCTTTTAGTATGGAGAGCAGCTGCTTATTTAGTTGTAGTAGAATTTTTCTTGTTTATGTTAAACTGATCTATCAAACTGCGACACGGATGTGACTTACCCATTAAAGAGCCCATATATTTCTGCCCTGAATATCTGATGAATATCGTATATATGAATTGCATGTCTATCAAGAATGTTTGAAGATGATTTTGGGCATGTTTTTTATGTTTATTAAACTGCTAAACTTAGGCACGGAAATGATATGGCATTGATGTAAATCCATGGGCAGTAATCACTGCTTTTTCATACTTTTTGAAGCATGTCCTCTGATGGTCATACATCTGTATACTGATTAGCAGACAAGTAACTGTTTCTGATGATTTGTTCTGTCACATCTCAAGCATTTCGTCATTTCTCATTTCTTAAAAATACACTACTTGGATAACCACAGTTTAACATAGTAAAAAGGTTACTGATTATTTCTCTAGCATGCTGCACAAGTAGGACGTACCCAGAACGTGACTACACCTATAAATCTACATTTTTTTGATATTCCAAGCATGTTACCTCCTTTTCTCATTAGAAACTAAAAAGATATCTACATCGTAGTATATACAGGGAGGGGGAAAGCATAAGGAGAAAAAAACAGGAAAGAAAATACTAAAGCAAAACTATTTTGTATTTGTGAGATGAAATCATGCTGATATCAATCATAGACTTAGGAGTAGAGAGAAGATAGTTATCATCCTCCACTGCCTTTAACCAAAGCCTCTTTGCGAAACTGCAGCTGAATAGAAGATGATCTAGATTTTCAGATCTCATATGACAGAGACAGCATTGAGATGGGAACTGAATCCCCCTTTTGTAAAGATTGTTATGGGTTACAAGTCTGTCAAGAAACATTCTCCAAACAGTATCAATGGTTCTTTGGGTGCCCCACTCATCCACAGCCACCCAGTCCAAAAAGGAGCTGTATTTCTGTTCCTTACGGCTTCCCAGAAATCCTTGAAAAATTCTTGCTTTTTACCATCCAAGAGAATTAAGAGTCATTGGAAGCAAAACAGGAGAAACCGTATCCTTCAAATAATCACTTATCAGATTCCAGTGCCTTGACCTAATGACTAGCCATTGTCCATCTTTAATTAGGCAGCTTATATATACAAATCTTTGCTTAGTTTCAAAATCGAGTCCACCCCTATCATATCTTTCAAGAATTTACCTTCAGTAACCCAGGGGTCCTTCCCAAAGCAATTTTTTTCTAGTCACCTACAAGGAACCTTGACTTTACTTATCGACTTCTAGCCAACAATATGTTTTGGCTTCTCTGTTGTTTTGGACTCCCTTTAGCCCTTAACCTGAACTTTTTGATGTGGAAATATCCCATTGTTGGCTCTTTTCTCGTGGGTGACTATTCAAAACGATATGCAATCTGCACATAAAGAGCTGTTTAATTAAGTTGTCTGATTCTGTCCACACGATGTATTAAATAAAAGCAAATCCGTCAACATAACACAATGATCAGTTACATGGAAAATTTGATGTTGTAGAATATCATTTGAATATCCTATATCCAAGTTAGCTTGAAATTTATGTACAGCATACACTCGGGTGGTACTGTCACGAGACGACCAACTGCTTGGATTGTATAAAAGAATGAAGTAATATAATATGATGAGGTGTATAGTGTCATGAAACTCTTGACATTTCATATATCAATGAAATCTGTATGTGATTTTCATCATTTCATGTTGCCCGTTATATAAATTTTGTCATGCTGTTATGAGTTCGTTAAACTTAATTGTTTTCAATTAATAGTTACTTACATCTTATTGCTTATGCATACTCTGAGCAAATGATGTTCTATACAGTCCCGGTCAATTTTTGTCAAGAACTTAAATTTCAAGACCACGGAAGAGGCACTCAAGAAGCATTTTAATAATATTGTGAAGAAAGGGAAAATTCTTAGTGTAAAGGTATTGCATGGCTAACTTTTAAGCATGATTTCCCCCCTCTTCATTTTAGAACAATATTCTTTTACGGATGGCTATCTACTAAATTTTGTGGACAGATAAAGAAGCACATGAAAAATGGGAAGAATCTTTCCATGGGTTTTGGATTTATCGAGTTAGATTCTACTGAGTCTGCTGCTGAAGTATGTAAGGATTTACAGGTATATTTCTGTTTTAAAATGATCGGCCATGTTCTAATAGAGCATTTAATTTTTTTGTTCTCTTTTAACTAAATGTAGCAAATGTTTGGTCTTTAGGGTACCATTTTAGATGGGCATGCTCTTATATTGCAAGTTTGTGCCAAAAAAGAGATCTCGCGTACAAAAAATAGTGTGGAAAAAGATAGCAGTTCGACGAAACTGATAGTTAGAAATGTCGCCTTTGAGGCTACAGAGAAAGATTTGAGGCAGTTATTCAGTCCATTTGGCCAGGTACTACATTTTTACTTTCAAATCTACCAGAATTTGTTCAGATTTTGATTTCTGGATCTGTTCCTTCGTGTTTCTGAAACATCAATTGTATCCGTTTCCTTATCAAAATTCAGATCAAAATTAAATTATACGATGCATGTGGAAGCCTAATGCTATCCTCCACACCCTGATATAGAAGAACTCAATCCATAAACGTTGAATATTACCAGGATTAACTCTAAAATGGAATTCAAGTATTGTTGGGATTCACCACTATAACAAGGTACCATAGCCTTAGGAATAGAAAAGAATAAACAACAAATAAGAAAAAACAAAAGCATTTCTGAATGCCGCTGCCCCCCCAAAACTGGAGCATAGAGACCATTGTGCCTAGCATTTCAATCGTAGTATTGAGCCTCTTCTTAACCAGAGACTTGCAAATATGTAAGAAAATGTCTGTTTCTGATGTGCACATAGACAAAAATTTACATAAAATTTGATGAAAGTTTGGACGGTTGTGTTTTGATGCCGGACTGAACTAATTAATTCACGACATTTTACCAGATTGATGTTCTAGTGTAAATACACTTGTTTATGATATAATGTGTCATATTAATTTGGTGGGTGAGGGGGGGTCTCCTACATGTGAGTGAAGGAAACTGAACTATTTCTATGATGATTTTGATATCCATTTCAATGGTGAAATTAGTGAAGTAACTCATAGTTTGCAAGCACAGTATATAGACTTAAAGACACAACTAGCAAAGAAAGTATGGTCTAGGTAGTATATAGTACATTGAGGAGTAACAATTTTTTTCCCGGATGGTGAGTGCATTACTGTATCTAATGGTCACAGGTATAGAAACTTCTGTCGGAATTCGTCATTTCGATAAAATTTTGAACAATACTTGCATATGCGTCTCCGTCTTTTGATCATTGCCCATTGGACTAAGTAAAAAGGGTGTATTAAGCTAGGAAGCATGGATACGGATACGTACCGGGTACGGGTATGAGGATACACCAATTTTCAAAAATATAGGATACGGGTACGTCATGGATGTCAATTTTTTATATTTATTTTAATATTTTTAAAAATAACCAATATATTTATTTTAAAAATAGATGAAGACAATCAAATTTCATTCAATAATCAAAATATTTCTAAAGAAAATGGAAACCAATACCATAATATCAAGCAATGATATAAAAGGGGTTTTTCATTCATATTAATGTGAGACAGAAACCTTTACGAAAAAAATTGATAAAATCATATTCTAAACCTTTCACATTTCATTTATCATGTAATGTTGTGTTGTAAAGAGAGTCGCGTCATCTGTGATGCCAAACTATCTTCTCTCATGTATGGCTAGCTACTATGAAGCACGTATATAGATACAGAAATGGATACGGGTACGGGTACGATATGGGGATACGAAAATTTTCAAAAATATAAGATACGTACAACATGGATACACCACTTTTTTTAATATTTATTTTAAAGCATTAACAGAAAATACCAATTTCATTCTCAAATTACAATACAATAGGGGGAGTCTAGAGTTGGAAGTCACATGGTTTTGGGATTTTGAGGGATCACATGAGTGGGGTGCTCCCTTGGCTGCCAAATGGGTTGGTTGTATCCTGGCTGCATTGAGGTCATATCCTGCTAATAAAAAAAGGAATACGACTTTAGAAGTATCTGGTATGTATTAGACAATATGTAGGGAGTATTAGTATCAGATATGTATTCAGTACTGGTAGGACACCTATTTTGGAGTATCAATGCTTCATAGGGGGAGACAGAAGGATGGTGATGCAATGATTATCTTCAAAGGAGATGAAATAGATATTGTCTAGATAGAAATCCAGAATAAATCACAATGGATTTAGTCACCAAAACAAGAGTCATGTTAACCAACGATACTAAATTGAAGCCTTTCATAGAATATGGAGGACATCAACGTGCATAAAACTTGCACCTTAGGAGGGAAAGCATGTGCAAGTACCATGTAAAGGTGAATGAATTGGTTTGCCATAAAGAACAAACAAAAATCCAGATTACATATGGAAGTTCTTTAAAAAGTGAAATCCCAAAAATTAAAGGAGGTGCAAACAATGTTTTCAAAAGCGATATACGTTATGCGTTCGGAGAGGTCACCTTGTAGAGTATATGCGGTACGCGGGAGTATATGCGGAAGTATATGCGGTTTTGGATTTTTTTAGTTTATTAGTTATCATACATAATTTAATCGCACAATTACATATTTTAATGCGTACAATTACATAATTAGACATAAAAACTTGAGATAGATTCAAAATTTCAAATATAAAGCTTCAAATAAAACTACACCATTTAGAATGCATTCTAGAATCATTTAAGCATAAACTCCAATGAAGTCAAACATGAAGTGGTTTAACACAACAAGCACGTTACATAATAATAAAGACTAACTAAAACATACAAAAAGATGTTAACATGTCTCAAAGGTTCAAAACTATAACTGCTAAATAAGTATGTGATTCATGTCCAAGACATACAACAAAATAGTAAATCAAGAGAATGCTATCAATAAAAATCTAATCTAGTTCTTCATCTTCCAAAAAAACAGGCACATCTCCCTCATCTTCATCATCAGTCGACACTACATTTGGAAGTTCATCTTCCTCAAATGGGGGGAATGATGTAGAAGCATGTGCACCACGTGTCTGTGCACGGGTAGCAATAGGACGTTGAACATCATCAACTCCTGCTGCTTCTGCTACATCTCTCCAAGAAAGTCCTTCACCATGGAAGACATCATCATTCTTAGTTGTGTCTATAATATCATCATCTACTATCCACTCCATGGCATAAGTTCTATCAGTAGTGACAAGAGGCTCTTTTCCCTTCCTTTCTCATTTCTCATGCAATTTAGCATTAAAGTCGACATAGACTAGGTCATTCATCTTCTGAACCTCAAGTCTATTCCTCTTCTTAGTGTGGATCTAGCATTTGAAAATATGTAGGGATAATGGATTAGATTGAAATGTTCACAAAATGTAAACCTCATGATTTCATCTAGCATAGAGAATCAAAGATACCCTGCCCCTTCAAAGGTACTCCAGTTCCTCTCACATCCAGACGCATAAGAGGTTAAGCTAAGGATCTTGACTGCCGTTTCTTGCAAATGGGGTGCTTCTCCTCCATGCAAACGCCACCAATCAGCTACATAATATAGATTGAATATGAGAGATATATATAATCAAATCTCAATAGTTTCAAGATAAATCAACTAATTAAGTAATGTATACCTGGTATATAGTCATCATCATTCGCTCAACACTGCCTCAATGCTAATGGCTTTCCAAATTTACCACGCTTCATCATGTAGGATGTGAGTTCCTTCTTTGTGATCTGATCTTGGATTTCAATCTCAGGAAAGAACACATCCAAACACTTCATTACACCATCTATCAACTCATGTTGTTTTTCAATTTCAACTTGATCCGTGTAGAAATAGTAAGGATTCAGATTATAGGCAGCCAAATGACGGGGACTATCTAATCTGTTCTTGGTTTTAGAAGTGATGGCATTGATAAATGGCCTATAATGAACCTCAACTCCCCTAAAAATTGTCATTATCTCATTTTTGGCATCTTGTAGTCCACCATACACAAACCCCATAGAAGGCTTCTTCTCGCCATCAACAACCCTCAACAAATAGATCAAGGGAGTAAAGATTTTCACAGCTAAGGAGATTTGGTTCTAGAAAGATGGAGATATTACAGTGGCTGTGGATTTATACCCTACCTTGGTCTTAGCCCATTTGCATTGCCCTCATTCTACAGAATTGAACATAAGCCTCAATTTCTTCTTTTTGTCAAGCAAACTCTGTAATGTCAAAAAAGAAGTGGACTCCAGGCCTTATAATCTCCCCCTTTTCTGTAAATTTGCGCATTAAACTAAGGGTTTTATGATGTGAATAGATGAATGAAATGTGCTCCTTAGCTTTCTTGATGGCGATTTTTATTCTTGAATCTTTGCCAAACTCCTCAAGAATCAAATCAACGACATGAGCAACACATGAGGTCCAAAAAATGTGAGGATATTTATCATTCAACAACCGCCCAACTAGAACATTTGCAGCAACATTATCAGTGACAATTTGGATAACATTTTGAGCCCCAACCTCCTCAACACAACCATCAACAAAGCCCATGTTGTAGTCACCTGTATGAGTCTCAGATGAGGCATCAATTGCCCTAAGAAAGCATGTGCCCAACTCACAATTCACAAGCAAATTCATCAAACTCCTGTTTCTTCTATCACTCCAAGCATCTGTCATTATTGTGCATCCATATCTTTTCCACATAACTCTGTGTTTCAAGTCCTGCTTTTGTGATCTCTACCTCCTTTTTCAGTATAGGCTCACTCAACTCATAGTGAGATGGGGGCTTATAATTTTTACCATACTGCCCAATAGCTTGACACATCTCTACAAATGCAATGTTAGATATAACATTGAAAGGTACCATAGAGCGATAAATCCACCTACCAACAAATTGATTCACCCTCTCTCTTTGGCTCTTGTCTATGGTCTCCTTTATCCCCACTTGTCGCATGGACAAGTCATTGCTAGAAGTGTGATGAGCACGAGCCTCAGTTCTTTCAACCACCTTTGCCATGCCCATGATATCATCAACTCCTTGTCGGGCACTTGCTATGGATTTTGACTTCTCTTCCTTCTTCCTTCTTCCTCCTCATCTCCTCCATTGAATGCCTAATTCTCATTTTGACCTCTTGATCAACTTTAGTGCATGCAGTCACATTGCCCTTTGTGTGAGCCAAATGTTGCTTTAGGCGATTCACTCCCCCTTTCAATTCTTTGCCGCGCAATTTACAAGTGACGACTGTAATTGGATAGATCCTTGAGGGTGCCATAGTCCCACACTGGATTAGTAGAACCTGGTGGCCTAAGATCTGATTGTGGTGTGTATTGTGACTGAGTGTTACTAGCACCAGTTGGCACCCCTGACCCAAGACTCTCCATAAGGAAACTGATAAGAAAACGTATCAAAAAATCCAAACAACACATACATATCAACACCATACAAAAAAACAGATGCAATCATGCATTTCAATTATCATACACATCAAACAAACTACATTGCATATACAAGAATAATAGACCAACTAGACCAAACCACACATGCAAGAATATTAGGCAAACATGGAAATTGGGAATGGGGGGCGAACAAGAAAAGAAGAGAACAAGGAATGGAAAAGAAGAGAACATGAAATGAGGGGATGGCAATAAAAAATTATGAAGAACATGTGGTGGTGTTGAGGGGGTTAGACAGTAAAAAGTGGAGTTGAGGGGGTACGACAGTGGTTTGTGAATGAAGGAAATCAAATTGAGAAATGGAAGAAAGGGAGTTGGGGAAGTGGGAAATGGAAGAAGACAAAAAATTGAGAAATGGAAGGTGAAATCGGAACAGGAGAAAAAAAGGAGTTTGCAGGTCGACAGTAGGTTGTGAGTGAGGGGAATGGAAAGAAAAGAAGGGGGAAAGGGGAATCTGAAAATGAAAATAAGATAAGGAAGACAGAACCAAATGGAGATAGAAGTAGGATCAAATTGCAGCAAAAAAAACTAAATCAAAACAAAAAGAAGCAGACAGGCTGCAGGAGCACGAAAATGCAGCAAAAAAAGGAAACAAATATGATTAAGAGAAGAACTGAGGAAGATGAGAGGAGGAAATGAATACCAACGGCTTAAGAAGACGAGTGATCCGCCGCCGAGTTCTATTGCCTCCGGAGTCACCTGTTGGAGCAGCCATTGGTGTATGTGCCGTCGCCTCCTGCTAGAGAGAGGGGATGTCGCCGCCTGCTGGAGAGAGGGGGTGTTGTCGCCGTTGTGGAGAAGCAAAGACAGCGTCGTCGTCGTCGCCGCTGGATAGAGGTGAAATCGTCGGAGAGAGGAGAAGTTGCTGGAGAGAGAGGTGAAGCGCTGACACCCTAGCCAGGTCGCTGCGAGCGAGGGGCTATTTCACGTCTGGTTGTCGGGGGATGAGTGAGGGGAGTCGGGGGATGAGCGAGGGGAGTCGGGTTAGACTCTAGGGGTTTGGGTTTAAGTGAGAAAAAAAAACCGGCCCATTGAAAAATTGGCGCTTAATAGGCCTTGTATGCGCCCATACTACCGATTCCAAGGTCTGGGTCCGCTTTGAGGTCCGCTTCACCTTATACGGGTCTGCCCATAGGCCGCCGCTTATAAGGCTGCACGGACAACTTTTTAAAACACTGGGTACAAACAATAAAGAGAAGAAGGAAGATTGACATTTAGCAAGAGGAATGGTGACTACCCTTGAACTACTTCAAGGAAGCAACTGTGACAGCCTTGCTGCAAGCTACTACTTAACAGAGAGGGTTGAGACAGGAGCTAGTGTTGAATTCTAATCAAGCAATGTCATGCCCATATTTTTTATCTAGTTTTTACCGACTGGATACGGCATGGATATGGATTAGGAGTATCTGATACGCATCCAGGAGTGCCCACAGAGTATTGGTATCCGATATGTATCAGATACGGGTACGACACCTATTTTGGAGTATCCGTGCTTCATAGGTATTAAGTGACTCGGTGGCTCACTCATCAACTTCTGTGCTTTCTCTTTCATGGAACTCAAGGATACTATCAATAACAATGTCTTCCTTGTCTGAATTGACGAGCAGAAAAACAAACCTTTACATAAAATTTGATGGAAGTTTGGACGGGTGTGTTTTGATGCCAAATAATTCACCAGATTGATATAGTAGTGTAAATACACTTGCTTATGCTATAATATGTCATATCTGATTAGGTAGGGGTCTCCTACATGGGTGGGTGAAGGAAACTGAACTGTTTCTATGGAGATTTCGATGCTCATTTCAATGGTGAAATTTGTGTATTAACTCATAATGCAAACACAATATATAGACTTCACGACACAAAACTATGCAAAGAAATAATGCTCTAGGTAGTATATAGTACATTGAGGAGTACCGATTTTTTTTTTTCCGGATGGTCAGTGCATTACGATACCCAATTGTCATTTGTATAACTTTCTTTTGGTTTCTGGATCAAGTAAAAAGGGATTAACTCCTTGTGGTTCACTCCGAATCAACTTCTATGCTTTCTCTATCATGGAAAACCAGGATACTATCAATAACATCTTCCTTGTCTGAATAAAGACATGCATGTAGTGTGTAATAAGTTTCTGTATTAAGGTCTTGATTATGTGCTTCTATCCATACAATCTCACAGGCTAGGGAGTCCTTGCACTTCATTGGAACTCCTGTGTTCGTATCACCACATTTTGGACACTGGACACATCTTGAAACGAATTGAACACACCTAGTCATCATGCCATATCTGTGTCTAAGGATGTCCTACTTTTGTGAAGAATGAAAAGGTGATGAAATGTTGGTAGTAGTGGACCCACCTAGTTGCGTGATAGTGTCCTGTCTCGGTGTATGCGTACCACATTTTTTGTGGAGAGTGACAAAAGGTTAAAAAAATGTTTTGTCTTTCCTCTAGACTTTGATTATTGTCCCTTCTTAGACAGTTATTAGGTTAAACATATACTAGAATCATCAGATACCGTAGAATAACCTTCTCCATTTTCATAGTAGGATTTACAAGTCGAGGGGAGAATAACATATTATAACATCTGTATGTAAATTTGTTGATTGGACCTTAAATTGTACACCATTTTTGTTCATTGGGTTGTGATTAATTGTAGTGAAGGTTGACTATTAGCTACAATTCATTACATGAAGAAATATGAATTGCTTCTGAAACCAATATTTCAATAGGATTATGATAAGGAATATATCAATACTACACATCCATCAAAAGTTTCTCATGGCCAACATGTACAGTTTCTATCCTGTCATTGTCTGTATCAGTTATTTGTAGAATTCTAGTGGTTCGTGCCTATCTTAAGCCATGTTTGTGCTTCCTAGCTCAAGAGCTATACGGCCACAACTCAATTTTCAGCTATAACACATGGCCTTTCTTTTACAGGGTATCAATTGTTCCTCTGAACAAAGTGTTCTATCCAGAATTGGGATCCTTATGTTTGAATGCATAATCAATATTAGAGTAGCTAGGAATTCCAGTATGGCCGTGTTTCTTTAATGATTCTTTGCCAGTAGAAAATTTAATGCGATGTAGTATGCAATAGACAACATCCACTGAGATGATGTGACTTGTCCGAGTACTTGCCAAGGTTCTCAAGGTGGGGCTAGGTGCCTAGCCGCTTCTGGCATTACCTAGACTATTTGATTTTCTGATTTCCAGATTTATTTTACTTAATTTATCTATGCGTTCAGTTCTGTTTTTTACATAAAAAAAGTCTTTATACATTGGTTTTCTGATATGCTTTGAGCACCAGCTGCACCACACATTCCGTAGATGTCTATGACCAAAATCAAAACTAGTTTCAAGCTTTTAGAAATCAAACTTAATCTGACTAACAAGCAAGCCAGCCAACTACTGTAACTCCCTACAAGACTTAGCACAACAAGAACTTTTCGAAACTGACATCAAGTTTCTAGAATTTCCTTAGGAGATTCTAGTAGAATCTCGTCAAGCTAATAGATATTCTCTATAACCCTATCTGGAAGCGATTACTACCTAGTCACAGTAGACGATGCTTATGATTGACCTAGATTAAACTGAATTCTGGGCTACAGTGGTCTGAATTAACTGGTCTTGAAAACCACACTTAATTTGGCCGTCGTCTTTTTTTGTTGAAGTAACATGAACTGTATTACTTTAATAATATCGATTTTGATAATGGAGATTAATTTGAATTGAATTGACCGAGAATAATTTTGTCTATCACTCTGAATTATAGTTAATTTAATTTAAAATGGATAGCCAACTGTAATTTGAATCGAATTGATCTCATTTACACTTTAATCAGGCCTAACTGCTGAGATTGGAATAATAATGGCTTGAAATTTAACCTAATCAAAACATAATTTGACGTAAGTCACACCTGAATCAACCTAAATCAGACCTAAACTAGATCTAAAGTAACATGACCCATATCTATGCTGACATAAGTTTGCTCTTCAAAACCTCGCCACCTGCACAATTCCGAAAGAGCATATGCGTCTAGGTTTGCACCGTCTCCAGTGTTGGGCTCCTTGGGCAGGTGCCTTGCTGAAACAATTCCCTGCAAACTACATGAACTACAAAAGCAATGCCAACCTGTAACAAAATAAGGTTCTTATATATTGGTTTACAACAAGGAGGAATCATCTTTTTATTTAAAGGCAGATTGAATTTAACGAACGCCTAACATGTGCTACCCCTCACACGCACCTTCTAGAAACGTAACTTTCTACAGGGATAACCTTGTCCCCCCCAAAATCTCGCTTTGTTTTGACCTTCAATTTGTTTGACCATGCTAGGATTGTGTTTGAGCCTAAAGACCACCTCTTAAAGTCTGCATACTCAGGTTTTGTCCTATGAGCATCAAGCTCATGAGGTGTCTAACTGAAGACACCAAGATGGTTAGACACTCGAGTTGTTAGTGAGAGGTCCCAGGATCGAGCCCAGGCCACGGGATGAATAGAATGGCCAATTAAAAAAAAAAAAGCTCATGAGGTTGCTATATAGACTTGAAAACTACCACATAGGGTGGTCTGGACATGTGGCTAAAAAAACCAGCTTATACAAATTCATAACATTAAAAACAACAACTATCACATAAGTAAAGCAAATCATAGGATACAATGCATCAGAGCAAGCAGTGCCATAAATTTCTTGCCTTGAGATGTTCCCTAGTGCCAATCAGATAGTACTTGATAGGGAATATCCAATGACAAACACATGTATACATCCAAGAGGCTGGCTAATTTGGTTCGCTATATAGCTCTCACCAAGGGTTAATCATTGCTTGGTGGGCTCGTCAAGAATCCAATCCATCTGTTTAAATTCAATCAGTTCTTGCCAGTTGGATAGGAAATGATGTTTCATTCTTGGACAAAGATGAAAACCTATGAAATAAACAAAACTTCTTGCCTTCTTGGAAAATTTCCATTTCCACATGGGCGACATATAGAACCC